>AP018154.1:2270000-2779823 GCA_003052745.1 Caenorhabditis inopinata | reverse complement strand
ACCACAAAAAGTCCCCAATCGTCCCTCTCTAACTGTGCTCAAATGTACCACAAAAAGTCCCCAATCGTCCCTCTCTAACTGTGCTCAAATGTACCACAAAAGTCCCCAATCGTCCCTCTCTAACTGTGCTCAAATGTACCACAAAAGTCCCCAATCGTCCCTCTCTAACTGTGCTCAAATGTCCACAAAAAGTCCCCAATCGTCCCTCTCTAACTGTGCTCAAATGTACCACAAAAGTCCCCAATCGTCCCTCTCTAACTGTGCTCAAATGTACCACAAAAGTCCCCAATCGTCCCTCTCTAACTGTGCTCAAATGTACCACAAAAAGTCCCCAATCGTCCCTCTCTAACTGTGCTCAAATGTACCACAAAAAGTCCCAATCGTCCCTCTCTAACTGTGCTCAAATGTACCACAAAAAGTCCCCAATCGTCCCTCTCTAACTGTGCTCAAATGTACCACAAAAAGTCCCCAATCGTCCCTCTCTAACTGTGCTCAAATGTACCACAAAAAGTCCCAATCGTCCCTCTCTAACTGTGCTCAAATGTACCACAAAAAGTCCCCAATCGTCCCTCTCTAACTGTGCTCAAATGCCACAAAAAGTCCCCAATCGTCCCTCTCTAACTGTGCTCAAATGTACCACAAAAAGTCCCCAATCGTCCCTCTCTAACTGTGCTCAAATGTACCACAAAAAGTCCCCAATCGTCCCTCTCTAACTGTGCTCAAATGTACCACAAAAAAGTCCCCAATCGTCCCTCTCTAACTGTGCTCAAATGTACCACAAAAGTCCCAATCGTCCCTCTCTAACTGTGCTCAAATGTACAAAAAGTCCCCAATCGTCCCTCTCTAACTGTGCTCAAATGTACCACAAAAAGTCCCAATCGTCCCTCTCTAACTGTGCTCAAATGTACAAAAAGTCCCCAATCGTCCCTCTCTAACTGTGCTCAAATGTACCACAAAAAGTCCCAATCGTCCCTCTCTAACTGTGCTCAAATGTACCACAAAAGTCCCAATCGTCCCTCTCTAACTGTGCTCAAATGTACCACAAAAAGTCCCCAATCGTCCCTCTCTAACTGTGCTCAAATGTACCACAAAAAGTCCCCAATCGTCCCTCTCTAACTGTGCTCAAATGTACCACAAAAGTCCCAATCGTCCCTCTCTAACTGTGCTCAAATGTACCACAAAAAGTCCCCAATCGTCCCTCTCTAACTGTGCTCAAATGTACCACAAAAAGTCCCAATCGTCCCTCTCTAACTGTGCTCAAATGTACCACAAAAGTCCCCAATCGTCCCTCTCTAACTGTGCTCAAATGTCCACAAAAAGTCCCCAATCGTCCCTCTCTAACTGTGCTCAAATGTACCACAAAAAGTCCCAATCGTCCCTCTCTAACTGTGCTCAAATGTACCACAAAAGTCCCCAATCGTCCCTCTCTAACTGTGCTCAAATGTCCACAAAAAGTCCCCAATCGTCCCTCTCTAACTGTGCTCAAATGTACCACAAAAAGTCCCCAATCGTCCCTCTCTAACTGTGCTCAAATGTCCACAAAAAGTCCCCAATCGTCCCTCTCTAACTGTGCTCAAATGTCCACAAAAGTCCCCAATCGTCCCTCTCTAACTGTGCTCAAATGTACCACAAAAGTCCCCAATCGTCCCTCTCTAACTGTGCTCAAATGTCCACAAAAAGTCCCCAATCGTCCCTCTCTAACTGTGCTCAAATGTACCACAAAAAGTCCCCAATCGTCCCTCTCTAACTGTGCTCAAATGTCCACAAAAGTCCCCAATCGTCCCTCTCTAACTGTGCTCAAATGTTCCACAAAAAGTCCCCAATCGTCCCTCTCTAACTGTGCTCAAATGTACCACAAAAAGTCCCCAATCGTCCCTCTCTAACTGTGCTCAAATGTACCACAAAAAGTCCCAATCGTCCTCTCTAACTGTGCTCAAATGTACCACAAAAAGTCCCAATCGTCCCTCTCTAACTGTGCTCAAATGTACCACAAAAAGTCCCAATCGTCCCTCTCTAACTGTGCTCAAATGTCCACAAAAAGTCCCCAATCGTCCCTCTCTAACTGTGCTCAAATGTTACCACAAAAAGTCCCCAATCGTCCCTCTCTAACTGTGCTCAAATGTCCACAAAAAGTCCCCAATCGTCCCTCTCTAACTGTGCTCAAATGTACCACAAAAAGTCCCCAATCGTCCCTCTCTAACTGTGCTCAAATGTTCCACAAAAAGTCCCCAATCGTCCCTCTCTAACTGTGCTCAAATGTACCACAAAAAGTCCCCAATCGTCCCTCTCTAACTGTGCTCAAATGTTCCACAAAAAGTCCCCAATCGTCCCTCTCTAACTGTGCTCAAATGTCCACAAAAAGTCCCCAATCGTCCCTCTCTAACTGTGCTCAAATGTTCCACAAAAAGTCCCCAATCGTCCCTCTCTAACTGTGCTCAAATGTTCCACAAAAGTCCCCAATCGTCCCTCTCTAACTGTGCTCAAATGTTCCACAAAAAGTCCCCAATCGTCCCTCTCTAACTGTGCTCAAATGTTCCACAAAAAGTCCCCAATCGTCCCTCTCTAACTGTGCTCAAATGTTCCACAAAAAGTCCCCAATCGTCCCTCTCTAACTGTGCTCAAATGTCCACTAAAAGTCCCAATCGTCCCTCTCTAACTGTGCTCAAATGTTCCACAAAAAGTCCCCAATCGTCCCTCTCTAACTGTGCTCAAATGTTCCACAAAAAGTCCCCAATCGTCCCTCTCTAACTGTGCTCAAATGTTCCACAAAAAGTCCCCAATCGTCCCTCTCTAACTGTGCTCAAATGTACCACAAAAAGTCCCCAATCGTCCCTCTCTAACTGTGCTCAAATGTACCACAAAAAGTCCCCAATCGTCCCTCTCTAACTGTGCTCAAATGTTCCACAAAAAGTCCCCAATCGTCCCTCTCTAACTGTGCTCAAATGTCCACAAAAAGTCCCCAATCGTCCTCTCTAACTGTGCTCAAATGTCCACAAAAGTCCCCAATCGTCCCTCTCTAACTGTGCTCAAATGTACCACAAAAAGTCCCCAATCGTCCCTCTAACTGTGCTCAAATGTTAAAAGTCCCCAATCGTCCCTCTAACTGTGCTCAAATGTCCAAAAAGTCCCCAATCGTCCCTCTCTAACTGTGCTCAAATGTTCCACAAAAAGTCCCCGATCGTCCCTCTAAACTGTGCTCAAATGTGCCTTCAGAAGTCCCCGATCGTCCCTCTAAACTGTGCTCAAATGTGCCTTAAGAAGTCCCCGATCGTCCCTCTAAACTGTGCTCAAATGTGCCTTAAGAAGTCCCCGATCGTCCCTCTAAACTGTGCTCAAATGTGCCTTGAGAAGTCCCCGATCGTCCCTCTAACTGTGCTCAAATGTGCCTTGAAGTCCCCGATCGTCCCTCTAAACTGTGCTCAAATGTGCCTTAAGAAGTCCCCAATCGTCCTCTAAACTGTGCTCAAATGTGCCTTCAGAAGTCCCCGATCGTCCCTCTAAACTGTGCTCAAATGTGCCTTCAGAAGTCCCCGATCGTCCCTCTAAACTGTGCTCAAATGTGCCTTAGAAGTCCCCAATCGTCCCTCTCAACTGTGCTCAAATGTGCCTTGAAGTCCCGATCGTCCCTCTAAACTGTGCTCAAATGTGCCTTGAGAAGTCCCCGATCGTCCCTCTAAACTGTGCTCAAATGTGCCTTGAGAAGTCCCCGATCGTCCCTCTAAACTGTGCTCAAATGTGCCTTCAGAAGTCCCCGATCGTCCTCTAAACTGTGCTCAAATGTGCCTTGAGAAGTCCCCGATCGTCCCTCTAAACTGTGCTCAAATGTGCCTTGAAGTCCCGATCGTCCCTCTAAACTGTGCTCAAATGTGCCTTGAGAAGTCCCCGATCGTCCCTCTAAACTGTGCTCAAATGTGCCTTGAGAAGTCCCGATCGTCCCTCTAAACTGTGCTCAAATGTGCCTTGAAGTCCCGATCGTCCCTCTAAACTGTGCTCAAATGTGCCTTAGAAGTCCCGATCGTCCCTCTAAACTGTGCTCAAATGTGCCTTGAGAAGTCCCCGATCGTCCTCTAAACTGTGCTCAAATGTGCCTTGAGAAGTCCCCGATCGTCCTCTAAACTGTGCTCAAATGTGCCTTGAGAAGTCCCCGATCGTCCCTCTAAACTGTGCTCAAATGTGCCTTGAGAAGTCCCCGATCGTCCCTCTAAACTGTGCTCAAATGTGCCTTGAGATGTCCCCGATCGTCCCTCTAAACTGTGCTCAAATGTGCCTTGAGAAGTCCCCGATCGTCCCTCTAAACTGTGCTCAAATGTGCCTTGAGAAGTCCCCGATCGTCCCTCTAAACTGTGCTCAAATGTGCCTTGAAGTCCCCGATCGTCCCTCTAAACTGTGCTCAAATGTGCCTTGAGAGTCCCCGATCGTCCCTCTAAACTGTGCTCAAATGTGCCTTGAGAAGTCCCCGATCGTCCCTCTAAACTGTGCTCAAATGTGCCTTGAGAGTCCCCGATCGTCCCTCTAAACTGTGCTCAAATGTGCCTTGAGAAGTCCCCGATCGTCCTCTAAACTGTGCTCAAATGTGCCTTGAGAGTCCCCGATCGTCCCTCTAAACTGTGCTCAAATGTGCCTTGAGAAGTCCCCGATCGTCCCTCTAAACTGTGCTCAAATGTGCCTTGAGAGTCCCCGATCGTCCCTCTAAACTGTGCTCAAATGTGCCTTGAGAAGTCCCCGATCGTCCTCTAAACTGTGCTCAAATGTGCCTTGAGAAGTCCCCGATCGTCCCTCTAAACTGTGCTCAAATGTGCCTTGAGAGTCCCATCGTCCCCGATCGTCCCTCTAAACTGTGCTCAAATGTGCCTTGAGAGTCCCCGATCGTCCCTCTAAACTGTGCTCAAATGTGCCTTGAGAAGTCCCGATCGTCCCTCTAAACTGTGCTCAAATGTGCCTTGAGAGTCCCCGATCGTCCTCTAAACTGTGCTCAAATGTGCCTTGAGAAGTCCCCGATCGTCCCTCTAAACTGTGCTCAAATGTGCCTGAGAAGTCCCCGATCGTCCCTCTAAACTGTGCTCAAATGTGCCTTGAGATGTCCCCGATCGTCCCTCTAAACTGTGCTCAAATGTGCCTTGAGAAGTCCCGATCGTCCCTCTAAACTGTGCTCAAATGTTGCCTTGAGAGTCCCCGATCGTCCCTCTAAACTGTGCTCAAATGTGCTTGAGAAGTCCCCGATCGTCCTCTAAACTGTGCTCAAATGTGCCTTGAGAAGTCCCCGATCGTCACTCTATAACTGTGCTCAAATGTGCCTTGAGAAGTCCCCGATCGTCACTCTATAACTGTGCTCAAATGTGCCTTGAGATGTCCCCGATCGTCCCTCTAAACTGTGCTCAAATGTGCCTTGAGAAGTCCCCGATCGTCACTCTAAACTGTGCTCAAATGTGCCTTGAGAAGTCCCCGATCGTCCTCTAAACTGTGCTCAAATGTGCCTTGAGATGTCCCCGATCGTCCCTCTAAACTGTGCTCAAATGTGCCTTGAGATGTCCCCGATCGTCCCTCTAAACTGTGCTCAAATGTGCCTTGAGAAGTCCCCGATCGTCCCTCTAAACTGTGCTCAAATGTGCCTTGAGATGTCCCCGATCGTCCCTCTAAACTGTGCTCAAATGTGCCTTGAGAAGTCCCCGATCGTCCCTCTAAACTGTGCTCAAATGTGCCTTGAGAATGTCCCCGATCGTCCCTCTAAACTGTGCTCAAATGTGCCTTGAGAAGTCCCCGATCGTCCCTCTAAACTGTGCTCAAATGTGCCTTGAGAAGTCCCCGATCGTCCCTCTAAACTGTGCTCAAATGTGCCTTGAGAGTCCCCGATCGTCCCTCTAAACTGTGCTCAAATGTGCCTTGAGAGTCCCCGATCGTCCCTCTAAACTGTGCTCAAATGTGCCTTGAGAAGTCCCCGATCGTCCCTCTAAACTGTGCTCAAATGTGCCTTAAGAGTCCCATCTCTCTAAACTGTGCTCAAATGTGCCTTGAGATGTCCCCGATCGTCCCTCTAAACTGTGCTCAAATGTGCCTTGAGATGTCCCCGATCGTCCCTCTAAACTGTGCTCAAATGTGCCTTGAGAGTCCCCGATCGTCCCTCTAAACTGTGCTCAAATGTGCCTTGAGAAGTCCCCGATCGTCCCTCTAAACTGTGCTCAAATGTGCCTTGAGAGTCCCCGATCGTCCCTCTAAACTGTGCTCAAATGTGCCTTGAGAAGTCCCCGATCGTCCTCTAAACTGTGCTCAAATGTGCCTTGAGAAGTCCCCGATCGTCCCTCTAAACTGTGCTCAAATGTGCCTTGAGAAGTCCCCGATCGTCCCTCTAAACTGTGCTCAAATGTGCCTTGAGAAGTCCCCGATCGTCCCTCTAAACTGTGCTCAAATGTGCCTTGAGAAGTCCCCGATCGTCCCTCTAAACTGTGCTCAAATGTGCCTTGAGAAGTCCCCGATCGTCCTCTAAACTGTGCTCAAATGTGCCTTGAGAGTCCCCGATCGTCCTCTAAACTGTGCTCAAATGTGCCTTGAGAGTCCCCGATCGTCCCTCTAAACTGTGCTCAAATGTGCCTTGAGAAGTCCCCGATCGTCCTCTAAACTGTGCTCAAATGTGCCTTGAGAAGTCCCCGATCGTCCCTCTAAACTGTGCTCAAATGTGCCTTGAAGTCCCCGATCGTCCTCTAAACTGTGCTCAAATGTGCCTTGAGAAGTCCCGATCGTCCCTCTAAACTGTGCTCAAATGTGCCTTGAGAAGTCCCCGATCGTCCTCTAAACTGTGCTCAAATGTGCCTTGAGAAGTCCCCGATCGTCCTCTAAACTGTGCTCAAATGTGCCTTGAGAAGTCCCCGATCGTCCCTCTAAACTGTGCTCAAATGTGCCTTGAGAGTCCCCGATCGTCCCTCTAAACTGTGCTCAAATGTGCCTTGAGAGTCCCCGATCGTCCCTCTAACTGTGCTCAAATGTGCCTTGAGAAGTCCCCGATCGTCCCTCTAAACTGTGCTCAAATGTGCCTTGAGAAGTCCCCGATCGTCCCTCTAAACTGTGCTCAATGTGCCTTGAGAAGTCCCCGATCGTCCCTCTAAACTGTGCTCAAATGTGCCTTGAGAGTCCCGATCGTCCCTCTAAACTGTGCTCAAATGTGCCTTGAGAAGTCCCCGATCGTCCTCTATAACTGTGCTCAAATGTGCCTTGAGATGTCCCCGATCGTCCCTCTAAACTGTGCTCAAATGTGCCTTGAGAAGTCCCCGATCGTCCTCTAAACTGTGCTCAAATGTGCCTTGAGAGTCCCCGATCGTCCCTCTAAACTGTGCTCAAATGTGCCTTGAGAAGTCCCCGATCGTCCTCTAAACTGTGCTCAAATGTGCCTTGAGAGTCCCCGATCGTCCCTCTAAACTGTGCTCAAATGTGCCTTGAGAAGTCCCCGATCGTCCCTCTAAACTGTGCTCAAATGTGCCTTGAGATGTCCCCGATCGTCCCTCTAAACTGTGCTCAATGTGCCTTGAGAGTCCCCGATCGTCCCTCTAAACTGTGCTCAAATGTGCCTTGAAGTCCCCGATCGTCCTCTAAACTGTGCTCAAATGTGCCTTGAGAAGTCCCCGATCGTCCCTCTAAACTGTGCTCAAATGTGCCTTGAGAAGTCCCGATCGTCCCTCTAAACTGTGCTCAAATGTGCCTTGAGAAGTCCCCGATCGTCCTCTAAACTGTGCTCAAATGTGCCTTGAGATGTCCCCGATCGTCCCTCTAAACTGTGCTCAAATGTGCCTTGAGAAGTCCCCGATCGTCCTCTAAACTGTGCTCAAATGTGCCTTGAGAGTCCCCGATCGTCCCTCTAAACTGTGCTCAAATGTGCCTTGAGAGTCCCCGATCGTCCCTCTAAACTGTGCTCAAATGTGCCTTGAGAAGTCCCCGATCGTCCTCTAAACTGTGCTCAAATGTGCCTTGAGAAGTCCCCGATCGTCCCTCTAAACTGTGCTCAAATGTGCCTTGAGAAGTCCCGATCGTCCCTCTAAACTGTGCTCAAATGTGCCTTGAGAAGTCCCCGATCGTCCTCTAAACTGTGCTCAAATGTGCCTTGAGAGTCCCCGATCGTCCTCTAAACTGTGCTCAAATGTGCCTTGAGAAGTCCCCGATCGTCCTCTATAACTGTGCTCAAATGTGCCTTGAGAAGTCCCCCGATCGTCCCTCTAACTGTGCTCAAATGTGCTTGAGAAAGTCCCCGATCGTCCCTCTAAACTGTGCTCAAATGTGCTTGAGATGTCCCGATCGTCCCTCTAAACTGTGCTCAAATGTGCTTGAGATGTCCCCGATCGTCACTCTATAACTGTGCTAAATGTGCCTTGAGATGTCCCCGATCGTCCCTCTAAACTGTGCTCAAATGTGCCTTGAGAAGTCCCCGATCGTCACTCTTTAAACTGTGCTCAAATGTGCCTTGAGATGTCCCCGATCGTCCTCTAAACTGTGCTCAAATGTGCCTTGAGAAGTTCCCGATCGTCCCTCTAACTGTGCTCAAATGTGCCTTGAGATGTCCCCGATCGTCCCTCTAAACTGTGCTCAAATGTGCCTTGAGAAGTCCCCGATCGTCACTCTATAACTGTGCTCAAATGTGCCTTGAGATGTCCCCGATCGTCCCTCTAAACTGTGCTCAAATGTGCCTTGAGAGTCCCCGATCGTCCTCTAAACTGTGCTCAAATGTGCCTTGAGAGTCCCCGATCGTCCCTCTAAACTGTGCTCAAATGTGCCTTGAGAGTCCCGATCGTCCTCTAAACTGTGCTCAAATGTGCCTTGAGAAGTCCCCGATCGTCCTCTAAACTGTGCTCAAATGTGCCTTGAGAGTCCCGATCGTCCTCTAAACTGTGCTCAAATGTGCCTTGAGAAGTCCCCGATCGTCCCTCTAAACTGTGCTCAAATGTGCCTTGAGAGTCCCCGATCGTCCCTCTAAACTGTGCTCAAATGTGCCTTGAGAAGTCCCGATCGTCCTCTAAACTGTGCTCAAATGTGCCTTGAGAAGTCCCCGATCGTCCCTCTAAACTGTGCTCAAATGTGCCTTGAGAAGTCCCCGATCGTCCTCTAAACTGTGCTCAAATGTGCCTTGAGAGTCCCCGATCGTCCCTCTAAACTGTGCTCAAATGTGCCTTGAGAGTCCCCGATCGTCCCTCTAAACTGTGCTCAAATGTGCCTTGAGAGTCCCCGATCGTCCCTCTAAACTGTGCTCAAATGTGCCTTGAGATGTCCCCGATCGTCCTCTAAACTGTGCTCAAATGTGCCTTGAGAAGTCCCCGATCGTCCCTCTAAACTGTGCTCAAATGTGCCTTGAGAGTCCCGATCGTCCTCTAAACTGTGCTCAAATGTGCCTTGAGAAGTCCCGATCGTCCCTCTAAACTGTGCTCAAATGTGCCTTGAGAAGTCCCCGATCGTCCCTCTAAACTGTGCTCAAATGTGCCTTGAGAGTCCCCGATCGTCCCTCTAAACTGTGCTCAAATGTGCCTTGAGAGTCCCCGATCGTCCCTCTAAACTGTGCTCAAATGTGCCTTGAGAAGTCCCCGATCGTCCCTCTAAACTGTGCTCAAATGTGCCTTGAGAAGTCCCCGATCGTCCCTCTAAACTGTGCTCAAATGTGCCTTGAGAAGTCCCCGATCGTCCTCTAAACTGTGCTCAAATGTGCCTTGAGAAGTCCCCGATCGTCCCTCTAAACTGTGCTCAAATGTGCCTTGAGAAGTCCCCGATCGTCCCTCTAAACTGTGCTCAAATGTGCCTTGAGAGTCCCCGATCGTCCCTCTAAACTGTGCTCAAATGTGCCTTGAGAAGTCCCCGATCGTCCCTCTAAACTGTGCTCAAATGTGTCTTGAGAGAAGTCCCCGATCGTCCCTCTAAACTGTGCTCAAATGTGCCTTGAGAAGTCCCCGATCGTCCCTCTAAACTGTGCTCAAATGTGCCTTGAGAAGTCCCCGATCGTCCTCTAAACTGTGCTCAAATGTGCCTTGAGAAGTCCCCGATCGTCCTCTAAACTGTGCTCAAATGTGCCTTGAGAAGTCCCCGATCGTCCTCTAAACTGTGCTCAAATGTGCCTTGAGAAGTCCCCGATCGTCCCTCTAAACTGTGCTCAAATGTGCCTTGAGAAGTCCCCGATCGTCCCTCTAAACTGTGCTCAAATGTGCCTTGAGAAGTCCCCGATCGTCCCTCTAAACTGTGCTCAAATGTGCCTTGAGAAGTCCCCGATCGTCACTCTATAACTGTGCTCAAATGTGCCTTGAGAAGTCCCCGATCGTCCCTCTAAACTGTGCTCAAATGTGCCTTGAGAAGTCCCCGATCGTCCCTCTAAACTGTGCTCAAATGTGCCTTGAGAAGTCCCGATCGTCCCTCTAAACTGTGCTCAAATGTGCCTTGAGAAGTCCCCGATCGTCCCTCTAAACTGTGCTCAAATGTGCCTTGAGAAGTCCCCGATCGTCCCTCTAAACTGTGCTCAAATGTGCCTTGAGAAGTCCCCGATCGTCCCTCTAAACTGTGCTCAAATGTGCCTTGAGAAGTCCCCGATCGTCCCTCTAAACTGTGCTCAAATGTGCCTTGAGAAGTCCCCGATCGTCCCTCTAAACTGTGCTCAAATGTGCCTTGAGAGTCCCCGATCGTCCCTCTAAACTGTGCTCAAATGTGCCTTGAGAGTCCCCGATCGTCCCTCTAAACTGTGCTCAAATGTGCCTTGAGAAGTCCCCGATCGTCCCTCTAAACTGTGCTCAAATGTGCCTTGAGAAGTCCCCGATCGTCCTCTAAACTGTGCTCAAATGTGCCTTGAGAAGTCCCCGATCGTCCCTCTAAACTGTGCTCAAATGTGCCTTGAGAAGTCCCCGATCGTCCCTCTAAACTGTGCTCAAATGTGCCTTGAGAAGTCCCCGATCGTCCCTCTAAACTGTGCTCAAATGTGCCTTGAGAAGTCCCCGATCGTCCCTCTAAACTGTGCTCAAATGTGCCTTGAGAAGTCCCCGATCGTCCCTCTAAACTGTGCTCAAATGTGCCTTGAGAAGTCCCCGATCGTCCCTCTAAACTGTGCTCAAATGTGCCTTGAGAAGTCCCCGATCGTCCCTCTAAACTGTGCTCAAATGTGCCTTGAGAAGTCCCCGATCGTCCCTCTAAACTGTGCTCAAATGTGCCTTGAAGTCCCCGATCGTCCCTCTAAACTGTGCTCAAATGTGCCTTGAGAAGTCCCCGATCGTCCCTCTAAACTGTGCTCAAATGTGCCTTGAGAGTCCCCGATCGTCCCTCTAAACTGTGCTCAAATGTGCCTTGAGAAGTCCCCGATCGTCCCTCTAAACTGTGCTCAAATGTGCCTTGAGAAGTCCCCGATCGTCCCTCTAAACTGTGCTCAAATGTGCCTTGAGAAGTCCCCGATCGTCCTCTAAACTGTGCTCAAATGTGCCTTGAGAAGTCCCCGATCGTCCCTCTAAACTGTGCTCAAATGTGCCTTGAGAAGTCCCCGATCGTCCTCTAAACTGTGCTCAAATGTGCCTTGAGAAGTCCCCGATCGTCCTCTAAACTGTGCTCAAATGTGCCTTGAGAAGTCCCCGATCGTCCCTCTAAACTGTGCTCAAATGTGCCTTGAGAAGTCCCCGATCGTCCTCTAAACTGTGCTCAAATGTGCCTTGAGAAGTCCCCGATCGTCCCTCTAAACTGTGCTCAAATGTGCCTTGAGAAGTCCCCGATCGTCCCTCTAAACTGTGCTCAAATGTGCCTTGAGAAGTCCCCGATCGTCCCTCTAAACTGTGCTCAAATGTGCCTTGAGAAGTCCCCGATCGTCCTCTAAACTGTGCTCAAATGTGCCTTGAGAAGTCCCCGATCGTCCCTCTAAACTGTGCTCAAATGTGCCTTGAGAAGTCCCCGATCGTCCCTCTAAACTGTGCTCAAATGTGCCTTGAGAAGTCCCCGATCGTCCCTCTAAACTGTGCTCAAATGTGCCTTGAGAAGTCCCCGATCGTCCCTCTAAACTGTGCTCAAATGTGCCTTGAGAAGTCCCCGATCGTCCCTCTAAACTGTGCTCAAATGTGCCTTGAAGTCCCCGATCGTCCCTCTAAACTGTGCTCAAATGTGCCTTGAAGTCCCCGATCGTCCCTCTAAACTGTGCTCAAATGTGCCTTGAGAAGTCCCCGATCGTCCCTCTAAACTGTGCTCAAATGTGCCTTGAGAAGTCCCCGATCGTCCCTCTAAACTGTGCTCAAATGTGCCTTGAGAAGTCCCCGATCGTCCTCTAAACTGTGCTCAAATGTGCCTTGAGAAGTCCCCGATCGTCCCTCTAAACTGTGCTCAAATGTGCCTTGAGAAGTCCCCGATCGTCCCTCTAAACTGTGCTCAAATGTGCCTTGAGAAGTCCCGATCGTCACTCTATAACTGTGCTCAAATGTGCTTGAGAAGTCCCGATCGTCCCTCTTAAACTGTGCTCAAATGTGCCTTGAGATGTCCCCGATCGTCCCTCTAAAACTGTGCTCAAATGTGCCTTGAGAAGTCCCCGATCGTCCCTCTAAACTGTGCTCAAATGTGCCTTGAGAAGTCCCCGATCGTCCCTCTAAACTGTGCTCAAATGTGCCTTGAGAAGTCCCCGATCGTCCCTCTAAACTGTGCTCAAATGTGCCTTGAGAAGTCCCCGATCGTCCTCTAAACTGTGCTCAAATGTGCCTTGAGAAGTCCACCGATCGTCCCTCTAAACTGTGCTCAAATGTGCCTTGAGAAGTCCCCGATCGTCCCTCTAAACTGTGCTCAAATGTGCCTTGAGAAGTCCCGATCGTCCCTCTAAACTGTGCTCAAATGTGCCTTGAGAAGTCCCCGATCGTCCCTCTAAACTGTGCTCAAATGTGCCTTGAGAAGTCCCCGATCGTCCCTCTAAACTGTGCTCAAATGTGCCTTGAGAAAGTCCCGATCGTCCCTCTAAACTGTGCTCAAATGTGCCTTGAGAAGTCCCCGATCGTCCCTCTAAACTGTGCTCAAATGTGCCTTTGAGAAGTCCCCGATCGTCCCTCTAAACTGTGCTCAAATGTGCCTTGAGAAGTCCCCGATCGTCCCTCTAAACTGTGCTCAAATGTGCCTTGAGAAGTCCCGATCGTCCTCTAAACTGTGCTCAAATGTGCCTTGAGAAGTCCCCGATCGTCCCTCTAAACTGTGCTCAAATGTGCCTTGAGAAGTCCCCGATCGTCCCTCTAAACTGTGCTCAAATGTGCCTTGAGAAGTCCCCGATCGTCCCTCTAAACTGTGCTCAAATGTGCCTTGAGAAGTCCCCGATCGTCCCTCTAAACTGTGCTCAAATGTGCCTTGAGAAGTCCCCGATCGTCCCTCTAAACTGTGCTCAAATGTGCCTTGAGAAGTCCCGATCGTCCTCTAAACTGTGCTCAAATGTGCCTTGAGAAGTCCCCGATCGTCCCTCTAAACTGTGCTCAAATGTGCCTTGAGAAGTCCCGATCGTCCCTCTAAACTGTGCTCAAATGTGCCTTGAGAAGTCCCCGATCGTCCCTCTAAACTGTGCTCAAATGTGCCTTGAGAAGTCCCGATCGTCCCTCTAAACTGTGCTCAAATGTGCCTTGAGAAGTCCCCGATCGTCCCTCTAAACTGTGCTCAAATGTGCCTTGAGAAGTCCCCGATCGTCCCTCTAAACTGTGCTCAAATGTGCCTTGAGAAGTCCCCGATCGTCCTCTAACTGTGCTCAAATGTGCCTTGAGAAGTCCCCGATCGTCCCTCTAACTGTGCTCAAATGTGCCTTGAGAAGTCCCCGATCGTCCCTCTAAACTGTGCTCAAATGTGCCTTGAGAAGTCCCCGATCGTCCCTCTAAAACTGTGCTCAAATGTGCCTTGAGAAGTCCCGATCGTCCCTCTAAACTGTGCTCAAATGTGCCTTGAGAAGTCCCGATCGTCCTCTAAACTGTGCTCAAATGTGCCTTGAGAAGTCCCCGATCGTCCCTCTAAACTGTGCTCAAATGTGCCTTGAGAAGTCCCCGATCGTCCCTCTAAACTGTGCTCAAATGTGCCTTGAGAAGTCCCCGATCGTCCCTCTAAACTGTGCTTCAAATGTGCCTTGAGAAGTCCCCGATCGTCCCTCTAAACTGTGCTCAAATGTGCCTTGAGAAGTCCCCGATCGTCCCTCTAAACTGTGCTCAAATGTGCCTTGAGATGTCCCCGATCGTCCCTCTAAACTGTGCTCAAATGTGCCTTGAGAAGTCCCGATCGTCCCTCTAAACTGTGCTCAAATGTGCCTTGAGAAGTCCCCGATCGTCCCTCTAAACTGTGCTCAAATGTGCCTTCAGAAGTCCCCGATCGTCCCTCTAAACTGTGCTCAAATGTGCCTTCAGAAGTCCCCGATCGTCCCTCTAAACTGTGCTCAAATGTGCCTTCAGAAGTCCCCGATCGTCCCTCTAAACTGTGCTCAAATGTGCCTTCAGAAGTCCCCGATCGTCCCTCTAAACTGTGCTCAAATGTGCCTTGAGAAGTCCCCGATCGTCCCTCTAAACTGTGCTCAAATGTGCCTTCAGAAGTCCCCGATCGTCCCTCTAAACTGTGCTCAAATGTGCCTTCAGAAGTCCCCGATCGTCCCTCTAAACTGTGCTCAAATGTGCCTTCAGAAGTCCCCGATCGTCCTCTAAACTGTGCTCAAATGTGCCTTCAGAAGTCCCCGATCGTCCCTCTAAACTGTGCTCAAATGTGCCTTGAGAAGTCCCCGATCGTCCCTCTAAACTGTGCTCAAATGTACCACAAAAATTCCCCGATCGTCCCTCTAAACTGTGCTCAAATGTACCACAAAAATTCCCCGATCGTCCCTCTAAACTGTGCTCAAATGTGCCTTGAGAAGTCCCCGATCGTCCCTCTAAACTGTGCTCAAATGTGC
Source organism: Caenorhabditis inopinata (assembly GCA_003052745.1). NCBI lineage: Eukaryota > Metazoa > Nematoda > Chromadorea > Rhabditida > Rhabditidae > Caenorhabditis > Caenorhabditis inopinata. The sequence continues at coordinate 2,764,957 of AP018154.1, read as the reverse complement.
CTTCAGAAGTCCTTTTTTCAATTATCCGCATTTCCCATTTCACTATTCAAATGTTCAAACTCACTTTCTTTTAATAGTAATTTAAAAAGAAAAAAAATCGTAACTGACCAAATAGTCCTCACTCATGTGCTCAACTCACTCAACAAAGTCAGCATTGACTAAAAAGTAGTCGAATTGACATTTTTTGACGACGTTAATTCCTTTGAAAGGCATGCATATGAAGGGTTTCCTTTCCAGATTAGGAATATATCTCTCGTCAATTCCACTGAATGTGAAGACACCGTCGAGGAGCCTGAAAGAGGGATTCTAGGACGGTCTTTAGCTTCTAATTAACGACGTCTTCTTAACTTACATGACACCAATCAATCCATAAAGCGGTTTTATGATGTTTCCAACACTGTACGAGTCGACTTCAATCATGGTGTAATGAAAGTTTCCTTCGTAGGCAGGCAACACTAACTGAAAATTTCAGACTTTCAGAGAATATGAGCGTGCTGCAATTTGGGCAGCATGCCCATCTAGTGGGCAGCCTATCGGGAGGCTGGCATCTGGAGGCCAGAGCCCCCTACCGCTGACTAAACTCACTGGTTTTGAGAGCTCGAAGTTCGGCTGGTACATCGGTACCAATCCGTGCACCCCAGCGAGTGCTGCGCAGAAGACGACGGCGACGTTGAGCATTTTCATTTTTTCAAAGATCGTTGGTTCACCGAACGAACACTGCTATGCTCCGTGATAGTTGGATTTCAATATGACTTCTTGGGAAAGCCGAAATAGATACAATCAGCAGATCTTATTGATTGAACTCTTCACTTTTCAGGGCAGGAGGGCACGAGGGATGATGACGTAACGTGAACGGGGCAGGTCACGGGAATGGCGGGAAATTTAAATATTAAATTGATGTTTTTTTTTTCTTCAATATTAAAAGTTCAAAGAAAAACATCTTGTAAATCCACTCAACATCCGTAAATCTACACCGACTTCTGGAGTAGCTCAAAGGACGTCTTCAGGGGGAATCGGGGTAGAATATCAGTCTTAAAATTTCAGTTTTCTTTCAGTTTTTTTTTTTTTTGAATTCAGAAGTGCATTTTGTTTAGTCCAATGTGCCGTTCCCTTTGCTTTCTTTTCCCCCATTCTAGAATGAGTCTCGGCTGAAACTTGTCTTAAATTAAATTTTCAGGAAAGTTCCTTCGCCAAGACTTGTGAACTTTCAAAGTTTGGCCTAGATTTGTGCAAGATTTGTGGAGTTTTGATGAGCACTTCCCTTGTTAGTTACAGTACACCGGCCATAAAGGTATTAATATAATACCTTTATGGCCGGAGTACTGTATGTAGAATGAGCCCCAGCAAAAAGAGCATTGCAGGATGGGGATTTTTGGGAAATGTAATCAGAAGCAGGTAATTTGTATGTCTAAAAGAGCTGAAAATGCTTCTGGAGCAAGAAAGAATGAGGACAGCGCAGCGACAGTGACGGTGTTTCGAATGGGGGAACCATAATTAATACCTTTATGGCCGGTACTGTACTTAGCCGATAGGTAACAGCAGAGTAGGGCGGAATTCCGGATTTTGGGAACTTGGAATCCGAAAACCTGAAAACGGAAAAAAACATTTTTTTCATGGAATCTGGAATCCGGAAGACGGAATGAAAAAAACGGCGGAATTCCGGATTTTGGGAACTTGGAATCCGAAAACCTGAAAACGGAAAAAAACATTTTTTTCATGGAATCTGGAATCCGGAATTCCGCCCTTCTCTGGATAACAACTCCATCTACCGTAATTCTACAGTAATCTGACTTAAAAATATTACAGTATTAAGGAGGAGAACCTCTAATCACTTTGAAAATCTGAAAAAAGTTCAAATTTCTCACGCGACCTGTGTGCCGCGAATCATGCCACGTGGCAGACGTATTAAGTCACCGAAAATCGGCAATTTCCAATCAGTTCAGCGCTTCGGATTCTCAAAAAAACAGAAGACATTTTCCGATGATTCATCTGACCTTCTTGTTTTTTGCAGCCACTGTCTTTGGGCAGACGAGCATTTTTGAATTCTTGCAAAGACCGGTTAGTTTTTCGCGGTTGGCGGCGCGCCAGACTCAAAATTTTCACTGTCCAGATTAACCCCCCGCCCTCCCCCCCCCCCCCTCCACGATGGGAGGGGGGGGGGGTTAAACTGGAATGAAAGATGGACGTCTTCTTACAGCATGTGCTGCCAAGTGCCGAACGTGCGAACCATGCGGTGTACCACGAGCTGGACAGTAAGGTGTTCGGTAATATAAACTATCCAATTTACGGACTGTTGTATGTCGCACTGGTCGAGGACAAATTCACGTTTGGCGGCGATCTGGAAGAGTGGCCGTCGAGCGTTTTCCATAATATGGACAAAGGCTGCAAGCCATTCATGGGCACAAATGTGCACAACAAATGTAACCACACGTATTTCCTGGTTCATCAGGATGTCGTCATGTAAGTACCCCCTACTCGGTGCAGTCAAGAGCCCATCAATTTCAGGCTGCGAAAAACAGTGTACCAGCGTGGAGCAGATGGATCTGACCCGGATTTGGATAGAGTTTGCGACACACCGTCCTCGGGATTCGCCAACCATCAGAACTCGCCGTTCCCAGATCCGGATAACCTCATCTATAGATACAAACACCGTGTCCTAATGACCTTTAAGCCGTAAGGGAGCTCTTTGCTGAAAGTTTTGCTGGAAGGCGCCGCCAGTGGGTCGATTCGAAAAGTGATTTCTCGAAAAATACGTTTTTCGAAAAATTTCCGAAAAATTCTCGAGCAATTTTCGAAAATTTTCGAGAGAAATTTCCGAAAAAAGTTTATTATTATTTTTTATCGAAAATGTTTTTTTTTCCGAAATTTCTCGAAAAATTTCTCGAGGATTCAACGAGAAATTTCTCGAAAATTTTCTCGAGGAATCGCGAAAAATGATTTGAATGGAAATACGATAAATAACGCGCTTTGCGTTATTTCGGAGTGTCGTTCGAACTAGTTTATTACATTTTTTATCAAAAATGTTTTTTTTCGAGAATTTTCGAAATTTTTCGAGAAATTTTTCCGAAAAATTCTCGAAAAATTTCCGAAAAATTCTCGAGAAATTTTTCTCGTTGATTTTTCGGAAATTTCTCGAAAAGTTCTCGTAAAATTTCTCGAGGAATCGCGAAAAATGATTTGAATGGAAATACGATAAATAACGCGCTTTGCGTTATTTCGGAGTGTCGTTCGAACTAGTTTATTATTATTTTTTATCAAAAATGTTTTTTTTTTCGAGAATTTTCGAAATTTTTCCAAAAAATTCTCGAGAAATTTTTCTCGTTGATTTTTCGGAAATTTTTCGAGAAAATTTTCGAAAAATTCTCGAAAAATATCTCGAGAAATCAACGAGAAAAATGTCTCGAAAAATTTCTCGAAATGCTTTCGAAACGACACACTGGGCGCCGCTAAAATGAATGAATTCAGGATGCAAGACGCGACGAAGTGCTTTGGAACGTATGACACCCGTACCGACATATTCACCTGTATGAGATTAGAGAATGGCAGACTTGTTCCATTCGAGAAGCAAAACTTTTTGTATAAGCCGAACACTGGTCATTTCTGGCTGGGAAGTGGAAATGTATGAGGGGGGGGGGAGGGATTCCAGAAGACGGCATCGCTGATTTTCTCATTTTTCAGGTGGAGGTGTTCTGCAAAGAGATGCATTATAAGTGATCGAAGGGAAATGAGAACTTTTATTTTTTTTTCATTTTTGAAATGAGAATTTAGTGGAATCGGATTGGTATCTTTCTTATTATTCTGTTGTAGAATGTGTATTTGCAAGGAGCAATTTCAGATCCACTGAGTTTCAGCACCTTCTCATGATGATCCTAGAATTGTGGAGACTGTCAGCAAGTCTCTTTACAGCGCTAACTTTTCAGAAACTTCTGAAATCTTGGCTGCAAGAAGATCGTCATCTAGAAGACATCAGAAGCCTACTGATTCCAAACCGAGTCGATCGTCATCTAGAAGACGTTGGCCCAAGCTTCTGAGCTATACTTGAGAGCAGAAGAGGGTGGAGCTTGGAGCTATCGTGGAATCGTGATACCGCCCGTTTTCTTCTGCCTAACTCTGACTGTAATTCGTGATTTGTGCTGAAATTTCTACCGAGATTGATGGGCTCTTTTATTTCATCTAACTGTAGTAGTTGCTCCAATATTGTTGAGGAATTTTGATTGTTTCAGAAGACTTTTCAAAGAAGCTCTTAAGTCTCGTCGCTTCTAGTGACAAGAGTTTCAGAAACTCCTGCTCCCTTCATTGGCTCTCCCTGCTTCTGAAGATGCTTGCAAGAAACTCAGTTTGAAGTGGAATATCACGATGATTAGGCTGAAAATTTGAACACTTTTGGGTTTCTCATCAAGCATGAAAAAATGTTTAAAAAATTGAAAAAAAAAATGTTTTTTTCTGGAAATTATGCAATTTTTTAGTACGAAATTTGTCGTCACCGTGTACGACATATGCAGTAAAATTTTCAGATGGATCCCACAAATTTCAGCAAAATTACCCTCAAAAAACCGTTTGTTTATACCTTTTTGGCCAGTATTGTATCACTAATGAGTTCTGAGATTCTAGGATTCTAGCTCTAAGAAGCGCGTTGAAGGCACGCCAGTCGAGAAGGCGTTTCTTCTGAAATCGATTCTCGAGACTCGTGTATCCTAAGCTTCGTGGCATCTTCTGGAGACAAGATTCTCAAACACTTCTAGTAGTGGCTCGTCGTTTTCATGAATCGAAAAGTCCACAAAAGACGAAGACAGAAAATCGTCTTTCCTCTCGTCTTCGTTCGTCTTGCATTTGTCTTACGCAGAAAACACAAGACTTACGCAAGTCAGACGAATTCAAGACGGAGACGAAGACAAGGCGTGACGGTCATATCACTAATAATTTCTGAGTAATAATTCTAGGATTCTAGCTCTAAGAAGCGCGTTGAAGGCACGCCATTCGAGAAGGCGTCTCTTCTGAAACTTCTCATTGCTCCTAAGCTTCGTAACATCTTCTGGAGACAAGGATTCTCAAACATTCCAAGTCGTCGATTCGAGAGATTTCTCACCGAAAATTCAAAAGAAATTGTGTTCTTTGGACTTTCTTACATCTCTCTGAAACCGTAGGAATTGTTGCTTCGGCATCTGAAAATGCTCTGATTTTCACATGTTTCGCCATTTTTTCCGTTTTCCGCTAAAGGGGTGGAGCCTAAAATCTTGAATCTTTCTCTCTCTCTCATTTTGAAGATTCAGAAGCCTCGTAAATCTACATTAGCGCTGCTGGGCACTAGTGTAGATTTACGGAAGTTGAATGTAGATTTACAAGCTGTAAGTGTAGATTTCAACGTCTTCTCTCCTTTAAAGAATCCAGAAATATGTACATTGATACAAAATTTATTAAATAAAGCAAATTATCTCAAAAAATTAATCAATTTTTCTTGGTACTCTTATTACTAGTCTTCGCTTCACTGGCTTTTGAGAATACCATGGTGGCTTCTGAAGATGTTTGCAATAAACTTCGTTTGAAGTGGAATATCACGATGATTAGGCTGAAAATTCAAAAAAATTGAAAAAAAAGTGTTTTTTCTGGAAATTATGCAATTTCTTGGTACGCAATTTGTCGTCACCGTGTACGACATATACAGTAAAATTTTCAGATGGATCCCTCAAATTTCAGCAAAGTTACTCTCAAAAAACCGTTTGTGAATACCTTTTTGGCCAGTATTGTATCACTAATGAGTTCTGAGATTCTAGCTCTAAGAAGCGCGTTGAAGGCGCGCCAGGCGATTCTCGTCTCGACGATTCGAAAGAGTCTCGAGATTACTGTATCGTAGAATGAAACACTCTACGTCGCTTTCAAGGCTCTCGTTACTCAAAATGCTCAATGTGCTCAAAATCTGAGAAGTCTCGAGACTTTCTTGGCTCAGAGGAGTTACAGTAACGCTTCTGAATCAATCGACTTGAAATTTTTAGAGTCTATGAGGTACGCAAACACTAAGACGCAGCCTCGAAAGACGAAGACAAAAAGTCGTCTTCCCCCTCGCCTTCGTTCGTCTCCTCGTCTGTCGACAAATTCAAGACGAAGACAAGGCGAAGACGAATGGCAGATCGCGCGAATGGAAGCAACTTACCCATCCAAACAATGACAAAGCTCCCACGCGAAGGTGCAAGTCATGAAGACAAACCATTGGTTGGAATTCAGATAGCTGACGTAGTAAAAATTGAAGATCACGCTGAAGAAAAGGACTCCTTGAAGGCAGGACTGCGTGAAGAATCGGATTTCCACACGGCGCTTTCTATTAGAACTTTCCGTCGAGACAAGCTGTGATCTACGACGATAGAGGACTAGCATTATCTGTGGAATTGCATTACTGTAGGTGAGATACATATTTAAGCAATTTTTCAGCAAGTAACCGTCAATTTTAAGAGTGTAAATGGAGAGGAAGCTAACACGAGTTTCGCGCAAGCTGTTGGGCGCTGGCGCGTTATTTTCAGCATCATTTAAGCTCAGAATCTTTTCTACGCTTTTCCAAAAAGCATTCCCTCGAAAGGGGCACTCTTTTAATACTTCCAGATTATTCCACAATTCTAGAACAATTCTGGACGCTATCTTAGTTGAGGAGTCCAATAGTTGGACCCCCCCCCCCTCCAACTATTGGATTCTGCTAGGGGCTATAAGAGTTTCAGATGACTTACAAAAGTGAAAATGTCTAGACTGCTCATTACAACAAAAATAGTGACACTGGTATAGCAGTCGGAGTAAGTGGAAATGGCATTTCCACAAGGAGTCGTTGCGAAGACCCATCTCCAGCTCACAGGATCATATGCAATGTAGCAGGTGTCTCTCCAGAAGTACGGAATGATATGAAACACTGCCATCATCCAGACGAATGAAATAATGAAGCACGTGTTACGGTAGTCAAATAGCTGTGTCACTTTTGTTGGCATTGAGATCGTCAGAAATCGATTGAGAGAGATCACCAAATGCGAATAGCAGCTAGCATTCCAGAAGAGAATGTTGATTTGGCCCAATATCTTTCCGAATGTTAGATCTGTGTACTTGTATTGCCTGAAAATCCGAAGTATGAGTTCTGAAGCTTTTAGAAAAGGAGATATATCTCAAAAACGGTTAGAAATAGAAAAAAATTGTTAACTACAAAAATGATCAGCTAAAAATTTTGAATATTTCCTCAGTTGGAAGATTTGCTCAATCTCTAACCTCCACAGAGATACAGACGTTTGAATTTTCAGTCTGTGTAGAGCGCCGACAAGCAGAGTACTCTGACTTCTCTGCGCATCTCGTAACGCAATTTGGAACTTTTTCGTTTAAGAACTGGTTCAAAATAGCAAAATGCTCCAAGTATTGCAGCATTCAAAGCTTTGTGGTGCATTTCAAGATTTTTTTTCAGTTAGAGCTGGAGCTCAAGCAAGATCATAAGCTGAAAGGCTGAAGGTCCAAAAAATAAATTTTTTTTTGTAAAAATATTTAATCTAAGACGTCGCGCATCTCATCAATTACAAAATTTTCTGCAGAAGCTTCCAGAAGAAAGCGCAGACAACTAGAGTGCTCTGCTTTCTCTATATCACTCCTACCACAAACATCGACTTTAGAAAAGGGGGTGTATCTCAAAAACGATTGGAAATAGAAGAAAATTGTCAACTACAAAAATGATTAGCTGAAAATTTTGAATATTTCATCTGTTGGAAAATTTGCTCAATCTCTAACCTCCACAGAGATACAGATGTTCTATGGAGCGCCGACAAGCAGAGTACTCTGACTTCTCTACATCAGGCGTTTCTAACTCAGAAGGGGTCTGAGATAGAGAAAAACTTTCAACAGAAGAATTACTGAGAATTTATCATAGATTATTTCTCTAGTTGATCGTATTCTTTTATCTCTGCTCATTCAAGAAATAAACCGGGAAGAACTTACATGATAGTAGTTGGTGTGGCCCATGAGAGGAAAATGAAGAGAGCACCAAAATTTGCAATAATATGACTGAAACATAACGCTCCAAATGCATTTTTCAGAATGGGATTCTTCAAAACAACAATTCCAGCGAGAATATTGAAGATGCAGCCGGAAATTGAGAGCTGAAAATTCAAAAAAAGGCTATTTAAGAGCTCACCTCACCAAAACTCACCAAAAAGATAACAATTGACGCATAAATATTCTGAATTTCTGGATTCAGCCAATTGGTTATACTGGAATCGTCAGTTTCAGACATTTCGCCTTTATCTGAAAAGCTTAAAATGAGCCGAAACAATTTCTTTTCGCCGCGTCGCTCTCACGTCTGTTATTTCGTTCTCACACCAGCTTTGAGTTCTATAGTGCATTCCTTCAGAAGCAGGGTTCAAATTGATATTCTAGCAGTTTAATCACGGAGAAGCGCGTTGAGGGCACGCCAGTCGAGAAGGGGTTTCTTCTGAAACCGACGGCGTCTCAAGCGTCGTGCCTTCTTCCTCGCTTTGCTAAGCTGGAATTCCTTTCAGCGTTCAGCCCACTAAAAATGCTAAAAATCCCGAAAAGTGCTTGCATTTGAAGGCACTTTCGAGACTCTCGTTACTCTCGGTGTACTCGACATCTCGACAGAAGTCTCGCGATTCTCGTGGCTCGGACGACGTGTAGATTTACGTGAATCCCACGTGGATTTGCGATATTTTGGCGGAAAGTGTGTAAATGCACATGACCGAGCAATCGTGCTCTATCTGAAACCGTGGGAATCATTGCTCCATCATCTGAAAATGCTCTGATTTTCACATGTTTTGCCATTTTTTTCCGTTTTCCGCTAAATATAGGAATCTGAATGGGAGGGGGGGGTTGAAAGATATTACAGAATACAAAATCCGTGGACAAAATATTTAAATTTAATTAAAATCTTTATTTTTTTTATTTATATAAATTAAAAGTGACAGAAAAGTCCGTGGACAAGTTTGTTTTATTTATTAAAAATATTTAAACTTAATTTAAAAATTTTATAATTTTAAAGAGGTTTTCACAAAGTAGGCCTAATCGATTATTTTCGTTAATAACTCAAAAAAAATGAAAAATAAATTAATGTTGTCCACGGACTTTTGTGTCACTTTTATAATAATTTATGTAAATTTAAAAAAAAATTTTAATATTGAATTTTAAATTTTAAAGTATTACCTAAATAATACAAAAATTTTAAAGATTTTAATTAAATTTAAATATTTTTAATAATTAAAACAAACTTGTCCACGGTCTAGCTGAGCACAAAACTTCAAAACGACACTCCACCGAACGGGGCGCGCGCTTTTTAGCTAAAGCGAGGCGGCAAATTTTTAATTATTTTTTTTAGGAGATCTCTCGCAAGGTTTTTGACTTGAACTCGTTTTTTCTCGGAGAATATTGTTTGCTCTTTTCTTGCTCTTATCGATTTAATTTTTTTATTTGATTCCAAATTTATTTTTTTAATAAAGTGCTCCCTTGATTCATGAATTTTTCTACTTTCTTTTGAACCCAATACCCCGTAATTTACGTGGGCAACTTGGGCGCCGAACCTATTTCGTCTCATATAAATTTCTTATAATAATTTTATCTTCCTCGTGTAATTGCTAAACAGCTTTTTCGGGCATTTTCGAGGTTTGAATAAACCTAGAAAAGAAAGGTAAAGCTGAAAAGCGAGGAATCTCTGGTCGATTGATTAATTTACCAGAAGAAAAGAAAATTTTATTATTGAATAATTGTCAAAAACGATTCTTTTGAATAAATGTGTTATTTACAGGAAAAGTCAGGCACGAGCAAAAGTATATATCGAAGTATCTGGTGGATGTGGACGACTATAAGTGCCGACTTTAACTATAAGTATGTTGCTTAAAAAACTTAAAGCTTTAAATTAAAATTTCTAATTTCAGCTAAGAAAGTTGCAATACACTCAATACAATCCCGCTCACTTGACGAAAAGAGAAAATGGTCAGTCTGGGAAGCGTTTAACAGCATTAAAAACACAACCGACTTATAAAAGAATTGATTCACCGAGACCAACCACAAGCGACATGTCGGACGACTTCCTAGATGGTTACTTACTACGAAAGGAAGTCTCAATATATCGAGGGAACTGGCTGACTATTTCATGGACAATCATCGCCCAAGCTCGCAATCCATGATTAGCTGTGATCCGCGACTAAGAAAATAAGCTCTTCGCGGAAAACTGATGTTTTTTTTTCAGGCTAAACAAATGCAAAAGAAGAAGAGATTGATGACCTTCGTAATCACATAAACGTAATACGTAAGATTTTCGATTTTTTTAGAGCAAACATTTAAAAAAAAAGAGAAACTTGGTCACGTAGTAAAACAGAATGAATCGTGATGACACGGCATAACATGCAATAAAATATATCTCATGCGTCTTTCGATTTTATATTTAATAAGTCAGTTGAGCTCACTGTTTAACTGTATCAGTCGGGCTGTTTCTAAAAATAAGTGCTACCTTTTTGTAGGCCTTTGCTTCGTGCACGACTTGAAATTGATATCAGCTGCTTCCAGGAGAATACCGAAATTTCGAATTTGTCAAAATGCGCGTGACAGCGATTATTCTTCTGGCTTTGTTATCAATAGATACGGCAAAGAATGAAGAAACAGGCGAGTCTAAACCAGATTTCGGTGGTACAATATAATATATTGAAGGGGGGAGGGGAGGGAGTGCCAAACTCAGGAACAAAGAAACGCTAGGGTGTATATTGGAGTGGTAGAAATTTCACCTTTGTTCGTGAAAAATTATTCATTTCAAATCGAATCAATATTTGAATCTGATCTTCTTTTTAGATTTTCGATATTGCTCAGAAACGACCGACTCTTACATGCAAAAATGGAAGCGTTTTAGACCCGCTTGGCTCGATATCCGCACTATGCAAGTGTGGTGCCGAATTGGTGCTGCACTAATATATTCTATAAGCTTCTACGATAGACGAAATAGGACCGTCTCTTTTTTGTCTTCATCTTGCATTCGTCTGACTTGCGTTTATTGCGGTAGACGAAAGAAGAGAGGAAAGACGGCTTTCTGTCTTTGTCTTTCGTGGGAGCTTTAATAATATGTCCCCATTTTTAAATTTGATTTAAATTTTTTTACTTTTCTATTTTTAATATCCATAGACATTTCTGGAAAAAATTAATGAAAGTTTATAAGCTTTTTTAAATGTTGTACGGTTTTCTTTTTATTGAAAGTGCCAATTTTTGTTAATTTTATATTGCAAGTCTAGTAGCGTGCTTAACAATTGATTTCAGCGCCTTCCGATCTTCTACTCCTTGCCAACGACATTGAAATCTTATCCCGCATCACGAACGCAATCGCAATCGAAGAACTTGTTTCCAAAGGCAGTGCCGACATATCAGACATTACATCGGAATTTCTCGGAATTCCTTACTACGAGTTCGAATATTTTCTCGATGTCTACATCCGCAAAATGCATGGTGTGATGGACTTTGCGAATAAAAGTATGAACGTTAGAAAAACAACGGATGATGACGATACATTTAAAAGCAACTTGAAATCTTTCTTCGATAAAATCAAAGTTTTGTTAAAAGACGGTTCCAATGTTTTGGAAGAAGCAGGCAAAGTTCTGACTGAAAATATTTTCAACGAGGGAAAGGATATAAACAATTCGGAGATAGTCAATAATGAGTGCTTAAAGCTGGACCACGTCAATCTCGATGAATTCCGAAAACTTACCGATGTAAACGAATATTGGCACCAATTACCACAAGACAGCCACATAGGACACGTTATTTCCAATTTCACGCAACGAAATGCCACTTTATTGAATTGTCTTAATAATGTGGCTAACCTAACCCAATATATATCGTCTTCTCCGATTTGGAAAGCAAAGGCAGAATACAAGAATGTAGAAACAATGAGGCAAATCGCAGCAAAGTTTTTAGAGTTTAACCTAAATAAGGCAACATTTAAGAAATTAAAAAAATATATAGTGGACATGTTGGCATCTGATAAGAACGACATGGATAGTTATTCATCATTGGCTGAAGTGGTTATGTTTTCCCGGCAAGCAAGAAATGAAACAATTTCCAAGACCAATTTTACACGACGCTACACGATTGGTTTCAGAAGTATCGAAGACATTGCAAATCTTACCCGGGATTTAAAGAGCCCTTGGTTCAATAAGCATTTTGTTCAAAATGGCAACAGTGAAGAATTTGGCAAAGCCCTTTATTCTCTCATTGAATTTTCCAAAATTACTCAAGAAATCGTGAAAATGTGGCAAACTTTGCTTAGCAATTCCTCTCAATTCTTGACAACCTCCAAAGGGAAAGTGTTTGAAGATTACTTGGTCATCGTGGAAACAGCGTATAACTCTTCCGATGCAATAACTCAGCTTATAAATTATTGGAAATCACTAGATGAAAATTGTGCTCAGTTGAACTATAGTAATGAGGCTCTCAACAAACTCGCTGATTACGAAAGACAGCAACATGACCTATTAGTCATTATAAGGAGAATTACTAAACTCAGGAGTTATGTGGAAAAACTGAATAATCAATTACACTGCGTATCAGAAGAGAAAGAGACCCTGTTAAACATTTTCAAGAAACAATTATCGTCGGTTTTAAATGTTAAACGTTCAGTAGATGATCCATTAATTGATAGATATGCATTGCAACATTTCATACAAAGGCTAAAAGGGAGTTTTATATTCATTCGAACGCTGAAAATTGCAACGAAATTAGCTGAAAACCTTCAAACGCTGAAAAAGGAATCAGAGAGTTTAAAAATGAACGACACCATTAAATTGAATGATATTCTCGAGACAATGAACGTGACAACTTTTGTTAAGTGCATTAGGTGGGTTTGAACTCGATTTAACATTAACTTGTTTGTTGGATGCGATAGCTTCAACGCTCTTTTTTAGGGCCTCCATCTACTGGGGTTTGAGATAATTCAGTAGTGTTTAACTACTGTGTATCAGCTTAATGCACTCAAAATCCAGTAGAATAACTTAAAATTCTGTCAATTCAACGTTGCGTTTTCAGGGATGAACGGTTGAACATTTCATTAGTTGTCGATTGGTATCGGGCGCATTGGGAAATGGAACAACTTCATCGTAGTGGTGGATTGGGCAATATACAGGAAGTCTTTGAAAAGCTAGCCAATGTAAGACGAAAATTTAGATTTCAAGTGGTTCGGTACTGTCTTGTACGTTCCTAATTAGGTCCTAATCAAGTTTCAATTACATTTATGAAATTGCAGAATTTATAACCTAAAAAAATAATCTTTCAAAGGTATCACTTTCAATCAGGTATTTTTAGTTTCGTGAGATGAAGGATGCTCTCAATAGTCATATGCGACAGTTCATGAACAACGATAAATGGAACCAACAGACCAAAAATTTAGAAGTGAAAATCGAAAACCCGTTAAAGTTGACTGAAGATCTCGTAGCTGGCACAAGATTTTTGGAAGATATGGAGAAGGTCAGGTTTTACCGAAATATTCTGCTGAACATCGAAGAACTAACGCGTTTTGAGCGAAATGCGTTGAAGGAATTCAATTTGGACGAGTGGCTGAATATGACGGAACTTCTGAAAGCCATGGTACACAATGCCGATGAATTGAATTCACTTGCAAGAAAACTTCGAAATGCCACTATTTCGAATGTGGCTCAAATGTTTTCGAAAGCATCAATGATTCCAGGAATCCCAGGAACTCGAGAGAATTTAGAGCTTTTTTTAAGCAAGTTTTTCATTTATTGTTAATAACTAAAAGGAAAAGAAATAAGGAATAGAAAAGGACACTTTATAAATAATAAAACGGTATCCCGTAGTCGCTTCAGAAAAAATAACGGATCTCGCTCAAATTTTTTTTTTCAAATAATATCATTGTTTTTAAAACAGTGTTTGATGTTTAATGTCATTTTCGCTACGAACGACAAAAAAGCTTCCTCGATCATATTTTTGCAAAATTTTACTTTAAACGCACCTTAATGGAATCGAAAAATTGGTACCCATAGCCGACTATTCCTAATTATATAGAAATATAAAATCCTACTATTCAAAAAAAAGTTTCCGATCACTTTATAATTTTGAAGTCATTTATACTATTATTTTTTGTAGAAAAAATCCGCAGAATTTCCCCAGATTCTGTATCTGAAAAGAAGTTCGTTTTTTTGTTTTTTACAATGGGCGTGGATTTCGACTTTGCTGCTCGCCGCTCAAATTTGGAAAACGTCCCGGATTCTGTGAAACAGTTGATGGATTACTTTGATGGCTTCGGACGCAAAAATGACAGGAAACACTCTACAAAACCTCCCCCTTCCAAATCTATATGGAGAGAAATTATCTTGGAGCGGATATGGATAGTAATTACCTGGGTGTGTCTCGGCGTGATTGTGTTGATTTCACTAGGATTCTTGATCTATGGATTAACTGAAAGCGGACGAAAGAACTACCAGAATTTGTATCTCTACTATTTCGTTAATTGGAAAGTTTTCGAGGAAAGGTGGAGATACTCGGTATGTACACTATTCCTATGAAGGCGTATATCCTTTTGTGGCGTATAGCTCCTTTTTTCAGTTGTTTATGGACACGATCAATATGAAGAATGCTATACTGGATGCGGTCCGTGAGAGAAACAAGACGAATTTGTTAAAAGCGTTGAAGAGTGGAGCGTACATCAATGTTTATAACAGTTAGTTTTCTGTCTTTTAGAAAAAAATTTAAAAAAAAAATGAAATAATTACCTTCTTGACTATTTTCACGCGTCGGCAGTTAATTGTTTAATTCTACATTTTATTCGTTTTTTTTTATATGCTGCACTTTAAAATGTGAAATTTTAGGTGTTTTGAAGGCTGCTATTTCGGCCGATGCATTTTTGGTCTTACCTGTCTAAAAAATGAATTATAAGTAGCTAGCGTGGTATTTTTTACTAATATTTTAAAAATTGTTCGATTTGATTTGATTGTTATCTATAAACACCAATTTTCTAGTTTATTTTAGTTATTAGCGCGCGCCGCTTATTCTGAAAACTGCGCCCAACTGCAAAACAGAACAAGTAGAAGCCTCTCTCTCTCTCTCTCTGTATCATTGCGGGTGTCGCGTGGAAACCAAACCGTTCACTCTTCCTTATTTTTTTTGGATCTCGTCGCGCTGACTTGAAACAAAACGAGAATGATGTGTGGTTATTAGTTATTACATAGTTAGTTAGTTTTCTGACATTTTGCTCATTTTATGTGAGACCAGAAGACAATTATTAGAAATTGGGAGTGTTTAGCATATTCGCTAAGCTGTAAACTCGTAATTTGATCGATTATTAATTAAGCTTTTAATACTAGAATACTAGACTGTTGATATGGTTTTCGAATTCATTTTGGTCACTGCTTTACAAGTTTTTTTTCTATTTTTCAGCGAACTACTTCATACCCTGATTTTCAGAGCACGGCAACACGGCGCTCCACGTGTCCACGAAGACAGGTCTTCCAGATTTCGTAGATATCCTCATCAGATGTGGTGCAGATCGGTCGCTATTGAATGCCAGAAATTTGACTCCTCAGGAAATGATTCCACCCAATTTCCATAAGACTCACTCACAAGACGCTGCCAAATTTGAGAAAATACAGGCGATCTACAAAAAAAATAAAAAGAAAACGTTTCGAATAGGTGAGTTTTCTTTGTATTTTATCAAAAAAATTACGTTTTCTCCTGGAAAATTATCAAATTGTGTTACAAAACTGTACATTTTGTGACAGAATTCTTCAAAAATACTCAAATATTTGGAGTTATTCTTAAAATTTTCTTTTCAGCTGTTCCACAAGTGTTCCCCGTCAGTTCTTTCCACATTTGGATGGACGATACCACTGATGACAATTTAACTAATGCTTTTATGGAGAAATTCCCTCATATTGTAAGCTTTTTGTTTAACCGAGCTCGCCTGTTTCTAACTGAAACATACTAGCACCGCCATTTCCCCCAATCTTTGCTCTGCAAAAATTAAATGCAACATAAATATTGTGGAGAAATAATAATAATAATAATATTCAAATTTAATTGCTGCTGCCTGCTCGTTACGAGAGTTTTCGGTATAATACAATAATTCCCCCCCGCTTGATATAAGAGTGACCCCCCGGTGGAAGACTGTGGAATGACCCCCACCCCTTCCCATAACGTCAGTTTTTTCCACCAATTTTTACAATTTTCACAATTGTAAAAATTTGTTTCATAATTTAAAAAAATTTTTCTTAATTTTTACGTGGCATCATGAACTAGTTTCATTTTCATATTTTCATTTCATTTCGTCTGAATCTCATGGAAATATTGAAAGGGGGGGGGGGAATATTGGAAGGGGGGGATCATTCCTGGGTCTTCCGGTGGGGGGTATTAGTACTGTTTGTTGGGGGTTAATTATTGTAGATTACCTAGGATTTAAATATTACCCCCCATTTCAACTGGCGGGGGATTAATATTGGATATCGACTTCGTATAGAAGCCCCCCAACATTAATTATCCCCCACATCAATTTTGATAATGAATAACGTTAGTTGGGGGGCTATTATCGATGGTGGGGGGCGGTTGTAGGGTGGGGGGCGATTCTTGGAAATTACCGAGTTTTCTAAGCCTATCTGAATTACTTACTTACTTAGTTACTTAGTCGATCCGTCATTCGCTTGTGTGAGCGCGGATCACAGCTAACCATGCCTTGCGGTCTTGGGCAATGGTTGTCCATGAAGTGGTTAGTCGATTTCCTCGGTATATTGAGATTTCTTTACGTAGCGAGTCGGACCATCTCATGGGGGGTCGTCCGACAGGTCGTTTTTGATCTCGAGGAATCCATTCTTGTATCAGTTTTGTCCATCTTCCGTCATTTCTTCGCATAATGTGCCCGGCCCATCCTAATTTCTTCTTTTTGATGTATTTGAGTGGGTCCGTGACTTGGGAGATTTTTCGGATGTCTTCGCGGTGTAAGTCTTGTTGGCGTTGTTCCGTGAGGGTCATTCCAATTAATCTTCTTTCTAGTGATGCATGCGTCACACGGAGTCTTTCAGCGAGATTCTGTGTAAGGGTCCACGTTTCAGATCCATATGTGAGCGCGGGAAGAACGATGGTGTCGAAAAGTTGAGCTCGGATTCGGGGACAGGTGAGAGCGTCGGTGGTGTTTTTGATGTTGTTGAACGCGGCCCAGGCTGCCCGTCTTCTTCTGTGGAGTTCAGGTTCTAGCTCATTTCGTGGGTTGAGTAGCCTGCCAAGGTAGACATACTCATCCACGTCTTCGATTGTTGTGATGGTTTCGTTGTTACTGATGATCACCGGATGTGTGGTGGCGTATGTGTTTCTCAACACTTTGGTTTTGTTAGTATTGATTTGGAGTCCTACTTTTTTGCACCTTTCTGTGAACTCTTGGATCATCTGGCTGGCAGTTCGTGGGTCGTTTGCGACAAGAATGATGTCGTCTGCGAATCTCAAATGGGTGAGATTTCTGCCATTGATCCTTATTCCTGGCACGTGAGCGTAGTCGTCGTCTTGTCCTTTAAGGTGACAATTTTCCGAGAACGAGCTCTAGACAAGCTGAGAAGAGATTTGGTGATATTGGATCACCTTGGCGTACACCTCTTGTGATGGGTACCTCAACTTGTCTATGGAATGGTGTGAAGGTGGTTGTGCAGTTTGTATAGCACTCTTTGAGCAGGTTTATATAGACTGTTTCTACTCCTTGTGTTCGAAGGCTTTCCCAAATCGCTTTTGGTTCCACACTGTCAAATGCCTTGTGGAAGTCAATGAAGACAAGTGTGAGCGGGATATGGTACTCGCGGCCAACCTCGAGCAAGCGTTGTACTGAATGTATGTGGTCGATCGTTGAGAATGATCGACGGAATCCTGCTTGCTCGACTGGCTGGGCTTCTTCTAGTGTTTTTCGTACTCTATTTAATAGACATTTTGAGAATGTCTTATAGAGTACTGATAGAAGGCAGATAGGCCTATAATTCTCCAAATTTTCTCTGTCTCCTTTTTTGAAGATCAGAGTAGTGTTAGAATTTTTCCATTTCAATGGAACTTTTCCGCTTTCTAAATACTTCGAGAATCGTCGTGCGATCAGGCTAATGACATTGTCATGACAGCTGTTGAGAATATCTGCCGTGATTTTGTCATCACCTGTTGCATTCCCGTTTGGGAATGAATTGAGGGCAGTTCGCACTTCTTCTGGGAGGAACGGTGGTGCTGGTGGTGGCGTTTTCGTTCTGATGGGGGTGTTGGTTGATGTGGGAGAAGAGAAGTTGCTGCTGAATAGTTTCGAGTAGAACTTCTGAATCTCCTGTTCCATCTTTGTCCTAGAAGTGATTCTTTCGCCGCTCGCTGGAGACTTAAGGCAAGGTATTTGAGATCTATACTCTGTTATGTCTCTCGCTACCTTCTTAAGACTCCTTCGTTGATTAGCGGCATTCAGTAGGCGGGTTCTGGCGAATTCTTCATGGTCTTTCTCGACAGCTTCTCGGCATTCTTGAGACAGTGACTTGAAGTTTGGGTCTGATCTGTTTGTGAAACGCCGTTTGGTTAGAAGCTGACGAGTTGCTTCCGAGATTCTTCTGTGTACGTGGTTGGATGGCCTTGTTATTGCTTCGTCTTGTAGATCCTTGAGTACTTCAATTAGATTTTGATAATCTTGATCAATGTCCGTATTGGTATCTATTGTGACTGTGGCACTGAGCGTGTGCGCAGTGTTCGGGTCCAACTCTCTCTTTGGAAGCTTTCTTCGCTTGACCTGCTCGTATCTTGCGATGTTGGTGTTGAAGTGCAGGTGACTGCGAAGTAGACCATGATCACTACCATTTGCGAATGATGGAAGAACCGACACATCCGTCACAAATTTTCCATTTCCCAGTATATGGTCGATTTCATGTTTGTGCTTCTGGTCGGGGCTGATGTGTGTCCATCGTCTATGCATTGGCTTTTTGAATTGCGAGTTCATGTGCCATAGACGATTTGATTCACAAAAGGTAGCTAATAATTCGCCACTTTCGTTTCTTGGTTCCATTGAATTTGTGCCAATGTATCGTTCCGTGTCTTTTTTTACACCCAATCTAGCGTTAAAGTCGCCTATGATGAGCTTGTACCTGCTACGGCAGGTTAGATAGGCGTCTTGAAGGCTGTCATAGAAATCAGCAAGTTCCTCTGGATCGGTATCAGCGACAGGTGCGTACACCTGGAAGATGGTACAGCTGAGTTTCCTTCCTACTTGTAAAGTAAGGTAGCCGATCCTATGGTTGAGGAACTTGACTTCTATGATTTTTGGGAGGAGGGTGCTCTTAACGATAAAGCCGATCCCTCCTGACACGGAACTACTATTCCGAGATCCTAAGAAAACTCCGGTCCCGTCTCGATGCGTTTTGTGCTCTTCTGCTTCTCGTTTTGTTTCCGAAAGTCCGATGATATCGTACTTTATTCTTTTTGTTTCTTCGAGAAGCTCTGCTAGTCTGTTGTCGGATGCGACAGACCTGCAGTTGAAGGTGCACACTCTTAAATCGATTCTTCTTGTTTTGGGCCGTGTTTTCTTCTTTTCCTTTTCCGAGTGGTAGACTACCGGTATTCCGAGATTTGATCGCCTCTCCCGACTTACTTCTGAATCTACCGTATCAGAAGCAGAGGCCGAGTGCGGAGGACTGAGGCAGTTTGGTTTGCTGTTTGCAGCAATAATTGTGTGCCTGTTTACTCTATTATGACCTGCTAAGCCAGAGCTAGAGCTACCGGGACAAAGAGTATTGGGCGCTACCTTCGACCCGATATGACACGTTTCTACCCATTGGCCAACTGAGACTCTGCCGGGGTGCCGAACTCCTCCGGATATGTAGAAGAGAATCAGTTGTTGATCTTCTACGCCACGTAGAGGCTGAGTAAAATGTAGAAGTAATAATAATAATAATATTCAACTTTTTTTAAACATTTAAATAGTTTACATTTAAAAATTTAAATAATATTTAAACATACTAGCACCGCCATTTCCCCCAATCTTTGCTCTGCAAAAATTAAATGCAACATAAATATTGTGGAGAAATAATAATAATAATAATATTCAAATTTAATTGCTGCTGCCTGCTCGTTACGAGAGTTTTCTAAGCCTATCTGAATTAAAATCTTGAATTCTACAATTCAAAAAACAGTGCTCCGCTTAAAAATTGACTTTGAACTATTGAAAATTGTTAGTGCGTGAAAGACTGCGGGGAATACGTAATGGATCGTGGAAAAACATTTACTGATTACGACAAAAATTTCTTTAATTGACTATGCTATGAAGGACAAATTAAAAACGTGGGGGCCGACCTGTGTTTGTCTACATCACACGTAATAGATCTGAACATCCTATACCGCAACTTTTACAGACTTCCGATGAAGCAATGCACACAACAACGCACGTGATTTTCCCCACGGATGCTGAGGGAATCGTCCAAATTGATCAGCTGGAACAACTCATATGGATTTGCCATGGCGCCATAATAGTGAAAGAACAATGGATGGTCGATTGTCTGAATGATCCAAAATTGATTGAGCACGATTCGAAATATCTGGTGGAAAAGGTCAGGTTCAATGGAGTCGTCTATGATACTGTTCTTGAATGGACAGAGGCCATGGCGAAGAGCACGATGCCTTATTTGTGTGGTGCATACGTTGCAGCTGTTATGAAAGAGTGTCCTTATTGTGAGTTGCTTGCATTATGTTGAAAGACGTTTAGTAATCCTTAGCAATTTCAACTTGAAACAAATAATTTTCTTCCTGTTCGCTGATTTTCTATCAATTTTATTTATATATTTAGTGACCGCCCTAAGTGAGATTGTGACGAACCAAGGAGGTGTTATGATGCGTTCTTTTCCTGTTAAAGAAGACTTCAATATTGGATCTCATCCATATCTTCATGCAAATCTTGGTCCAATTTTTTTGATTAACGATGGAACGGTTAGTTTTACTGATTCACTATTATAATATTTATTGATGAAAACGATATTTCCAAACTATAAAAATAGTTAGTAAACGAGAAAAAAAAGAATCGATAATCTATTCTTCCAGATTGATTTGGTGAAATACAAAAACGATCCTGACAAGATGTACACGATATTCACGAAAAATGAATTCATCATTTTTCTTTTGAAACGTCAAATCAATCAGGATACCAGAAAGAATCCGCCTCCTGTTTCGAAAGATGACATTTGATTAAAGTGTTTCTCAGTGTACATTAATTTTTTTTAAATCTTCACTATTACTATTCTATTTTAATTCGTCATTTTCCTTGTTTTATTCTTAATTTTCGCTCCAAAAAATATTATAAATCTAGTATTGCATTAGTTTCTTTTATTTTACTCATGGTTGAAATCGTAATCCACGCCTACTTGTTAATGATTCTATGAATGACAAGAAGAACTTTTTTCGACTTACTTGGACTCTGCAGGTTATTTTTAAGTTTCGTAATATTCGATTGAATGCCGTATTGTTGCTATGAAGAGTTTATTCTTCAAGAGCCTCCTGTGTTAAAAGCTGAATGGTTAATAGTAAATATGAAAGCAACTGATATGAAAATTTTATTCAAATGTGCATAGCTCCATGGAGCGCGGTTGCATTTGAGAATCGAGTCGACAGGAGTTGTATGAGCAATGAATTTCTTCTCCGGACAATGAACAACGAACGACGCGCCACAATTTCCACACAGCGGAAAACTAAAGTAAAAGAAACTTTTCGTTTTTTTTTTCAGCGAAAATAAAAAAAAAAAAACGAAGAAAATGACGTCCACATCCGAATTTGGAGTCGTTAAAAAGAAGTTTCGAAGCGGAATGGCCCTCGTGCCACAGTAGAGGCGTTTCCGATGATACTCAGGGATGTTTTGAAGAACAAAGGCAACCGCATCGAGCAAATTCATTTTTTTCTGTTTTATAGTCTTTTTAATAAATCATTGTTCAATTTTCTTGTTGGTACGGGTCATTTTGGGAAGCTAACATCACTTTGAATGTGTTTCCATATTTATTACACAGAAAATACTACATTAGTTACTTATAATTCATTCAAATAATTCATTTTCTAGTTCATTCGAGTTGTGCAAGAAAGATTTCTGAACAAACGCTTGTAAAACATGCTCCTTTTTGCGTCCAAAGCTGTCATTCGCATTTTGAAATTTTCGAAAATTCGGTTTTCTCCTGGAAGCAGCTGATATCAATTTCAAATCGTGCACGAAGCAAAGACTTGCGGAAATATTTCAGTTTCTTTAGAAACGGCCCGACGGATATAGTGAAACAGTGAGCTCAACTGATTTATCAAATATAAAATCGAAATATTTTAGTGCATGTCATGTCGTGTCAATCGATTGTTAAGCACGCTTCTAGACTTGCAATATAAAATTGATAAAAATTGGCACTTTCAATAAAAAGAAAATCGTAGAATATTTTTAAAGACTTTTAAACTTTCGTTAGAAATTCGATTTTATCAGTTTCCGAAATGCCTAAATTTTAATAAAATTCGAAAATGCTCAGAAAACGTTTCAATTTCAAATTTCAGAGAAAACATTAAAAATAGAGAATCTTTGTCACATAGTAAAACGGAATGAATCATAAAGTGATGTAAATTTCGCAAAATGACCCGTACCAACAAGAAAATTGCGCCAATCGCCCTCCCAACTAAGATTGCGCCGAAAATTGAAAAATGGTTTATTGAAGACTATTAAACAGAAAAAAAGTGAATTTTCTCGATGCGATTGCCTTTGTTCTACACAACATCCATGAGTTTCCTCGGAAATAGTGTGTCGTGTCGATTTTTAAATTGATCGATTGAATCGAATTGGGTCGACAATTTTAGAATCGAATAAATCGATTCAACTTGATTCGAATCGCGATTTAATCAAATCGAATCGATTCGATTCGATTTGATTCGAATTTGAATCGATTCTATTCAATTTAATTCGATTGGAATCGAATCAATTCGATTGTTGCCGTGTTGATCGAATCATATCGAATCAGCAAAAATAATGCAAATGCGCTCTACCGAACAATGCATTTGGCGGCGCTTTAAAAAACGAAGTTTCTTTTACTTTAGTTTTCCGCTGTGTGGAAATTGTGGCGCGTCGTTCGTTGTTCATTGTCCGGAGAAGAAATTCATTGCTCATACAACTCTTGTCGACACGATTCTCAAATGCAACCGCGCTCCATGGAGCTATACACATTTGATTAAAGTTTTCATATTTACTATTAACCATTCAGCTTTTAACACAGGAGGCTCTTGAAGAATTTTCGTGTAAATTCTTCATAGCAACAATACGGCATTCAATCGAATATTACGAAACTTAAAAACGACCTGCAGAGTCCAAGTAAGTCGAAAAAAGTTCTTCTTGTCATTCATAGAATCATTAACAAGTAGGCGTGGATTACGATTTCAACCATGAGTAAAATAAAAGAAACTAATGCAATATTAGATTTGAAATATCATTTTTATAGACTTCGTTTTGAAGAGAATTGGGAGAAGTTGACAGTTCTGCGAATGATTCAAGGTGATCATCAGAAACAACAACCGAAGACGTGGATGAGTAAGTCTACCCCTGAAATTATCATAGAATAGTAATAGTGAAGATTAAAAAAAAAACTGATATACACTGAGAAACACTTTAATCAAATATCATCTTTCGAAACAGGAGGCGGATTCTTTCTGGTATCCTGATTGATTTGACGTTTCAAAAGAAAAATGATGAATTCATTTTTTGTGAATACCGTGTACATCTCGTCTGGATCGTTTTCGTACTCCACCAAATCAATCTGGAAGAATTATCGATTATCGATTTTCGATTCTTTTTTTTTCTCGTTTACTAACTACTTTTATAGTTCGGATATATCGTTTTCATCAATAAATATTAAAAGAGTGAATCAGTAAAACTAACCGTTCCATCGTTAATCAAAAAAATTGGACCAAGATTTGCATGAAGATATGGATGAGATTCAATATTGAAGTCTTCTTTAACAGGAAAAGAACGCATCATAACACCTCCTTGGTTCGTCACGATCACATTCAGCGCGGGCACTAAATATATAAACAAAATTGATTGAAAATCAGCGAACAGGAAGAAAATTATTTGTTTCAAGTTGAAATTGCTAATGGGGTTATTTATGATGCATTGTTATGCAAAAAATGGCACTTTAATCTTATCCACGATAGCATTTTAATTGAAAAAAATGCATCGTAGTTCAGTGCTATGTTCAGTTAAAATGCAAGGTGGTGTCGGATATCGACACCGAAAAAGTCTATGCGCCTTTAATCTTCCAAATAAATAATTTTACTATTTTCTCGCAATTTCCATAGTAGTTTTACGCTTTTTCGCCTCTTCATCGTTCATTTTTGGCTGAAAAATATTATTTTTATCAAATTAATTTAAATTTTTTCCGAAAATGTGAATTTTTCGCACAATAGGAGTTCTTCTGGAAAAAAAATTGAGTGCCTCGTAAATCGACACATTAAAGGCGCATAGACTTTTTCGGTGACGATATCCGACACCACCTTGCATTTTAACTGAACATAGCACCAGTGTGCGTTGTCGACGAAAATTTGTCGATTTTTGTCGACAAATTTGTCGATTAAAAACAATTTCGTCGACAAATTTGTCGGCAAAAAAAATTTTGTCGACAAATTGTGTCATCTGTTGTCGGTAACGCACACTGCATAGCACTGAACTACGATGCATTTTTTTCAATTAAAATGCTATCGTGAATAAGATTAAAGTGACATTTTTTGCATAACAATGCATCATGAATAACCCCATAAGGATTACTAAACGTCTTTCAACATAATGCAAGCAACTCACAATAAGGACACTCTTTCATAACAGCTGCCACGTATGCACCACACAAATAAGGCATCGTGCTCTTCGCCATGGCCTCTGTCCATTCAAGAACAGTATCATAGACGACTCCATCGAACCTGACCTTTTCCACCAGATATTTCGAATCGTGCTCAATCAATTTTGGATCATTCAGACAATCGACCATCCATTGTTCTTTCACTATTATGGCGCCATGGCAAATCCATATGACTTGTTCCAGCTGATCAATTTGGACGATTCCCTCAGCATCCGTGGGGAAAATCACGTGCGTTGTTGTGTGCATTGCTTCATCGGAAGTCTGTAAAAGATGCGGTATAGGAACAAAAAGTTTAAATCTATTACGTGTGATGTAGACAAACACAGGTCGGCCCCCACGTTTTTAATTTGTCCTTTATGGCATAGTCAATTAAAGAAATTTTTGTCGTAATCAGTAAATGTTTTTCCACGACTCATTACGTATTCCCCGCAGTCTTTCACGCACTAACAATTATCTATAGTTAAAAGTCAATTCTTATGCGGAGCACTGTATTTTGAATTGTAGAATTCAAGATTTTAATTCTGATAGGTTTAGAAAACTCTCGTAACGAGTAGGCAGCAGCAATTAAATTTGAATATTATTATTATTATTTTTCCACAAAATTTATATTGCATTTAATTTTTGCAGAGCAAAGATTGGGGGAAATGGCGGTGCTAGTATGTTTCAGTTAGAAACAGGCGAGCTCGGTTAAACAAAAAGCTTACAATATGAGGGAATTTATCCATAAAAGCATTAGTTAAACTGTCATCAGTGGTATCGTCCATCCAAATGTGGAAAGAACTGACGGGGAACACTTGTGGAACAGCTGAAAAGAAAATTTTAAGAAGAACTCCAAATATTTGAGTATTTTTGAAGAATTCTGTCACAAAATGTACAGTTTTGTAACACAATTTAATAGTTTTCCAAGAGAAAATATAATTTTTGCCGATAAAATACGAAAAAGACTCACCTATTCGAAACGTTTTCTTTTTATTTTTTTTGTAGATCGCCTGTATTTTCTCAAATTTGGCAGCGTCTTTTGAGTGAGTCTTATGGAAATTGAGTGGAATCATTTCCTGAGCAGTCAAATTTCTGGCATTCAATAGCGACCGATCTGCACCATATTTGATGAGGATGTCAACGAAATCTGGAAGACCTGTCTTCGTGGCCACGTGGAGCGCAGTGTTGCCGTACTCTGAAAATCAGTGTATGAAGTAGTTCGCTGAAAAAATTCAAAAAAAACCTGTAAAGCAGTGGCTAAAATGAATTCGAAAACCATATCAACAGTCTAGTATTCTAGTATTAAAAGCTTAATTAATAATCGATAAAATTACGAGTTTACAGCTTAGCGAATATGCTAAACACTCCCAATTTCTAATAATTGTCTTCTGGTCTCACATAAAATGAGCAAAATGTCAGAAAACTAACTAACTATGTAATAACTAATAACCACACATCATTCTCGTTTTGTTTCAAGTCAGCGCGACGAGATCCAAAAAAAAATAAGGAAGAGTGAACGGTTTGGTTTCCACGCGACATCCGCAATGATACAGAGAGAGAGGTTTCTACTTGTTCTGTTTTGCAGTTGTGCGCAGTTTTCAGAATAAGCGGCGCGCGCTAATAACTAATGGAGTTATTCATGAAAAGCACGAAAAGCATTTTAATGCAAAATGCATTTTTTTGCATTAAAATGCAATCGTGCTTTTCATGAATAACCCCATAAAATAAACTAGAAAATTGGTGTTTATAGATAACAACCAAATCAAATCGAACAATTTCTAAAATATTAGTAAAAAATACCACGCAAGCTACTTACAATTCATTTTTTAGACAGGGAAGACCTAAAAATGCATCGGCCGAAATAGCAGCCATCAAAACACCTAAAATTTTACATTTTAAAGTGCAGCATATAAAAAAAACGAATAAAATGTAGAATTAAAAGTGCACAGCTTAACTTTGAAAGATTAGCCAATTAACTGCCGACGCGTGAAAATAGTCAAGAAGGTAATTATTTTATTTTTTTTTCTAATTTTTTTTCCAACTAACTGTTATAAACATTGATGTACGCTCCACTCTTCAACGCTTTTAACAAATTCGTCTTGTTTCTCTCACGGACCGCATCCAGTATAGCATTCTTCCTATTGATCGTGTCCATAAACAACTGAAAAAAGGAGCTATACGCCACAAAACGAATAGTGTACATACCGAGTATCTCCACCTTTCCTCGAAAACTTTCCAATTAACGAAATAGTAGAGATACAAATTCTGGTAGTTCTTTCGTCCACTTTCAGTTAGTCCATGACTCAATAATCCTAATGAAATCAACGCAATCACGCCGAGACACACCCAGGAAATTTCTCTCCATATCTGCTCCAAGATAATTCCTCTCCATATAGATTTGGAAGGGGGAGGTTTTGTAGAGTGTTTCCTGTCATTTTTGCGTCCGAAGCCATCAAAGTAATCCATCAACTGTTTCACAGAATTCGGGACGTTTTCTAAATTTGAGCGGCGAGCAGCAAAGTCGAAATCCACGCCCATTGTAAAAAACAATAAAACGAACTTCCATTCAGAATATGGGGAAATACCACTAATTTTTTCTACAAAAAAGAATAGTATAAATGGCTCCAAAATTATAAAGTGATCGAAAACTTTTGTTTGAATAGTAGGATTTTATATTTCTATATAATTAAAAATAGTCGGCTATGGGTACCAATTTTTCGATTCCATTAAGGTGCGTTTAAAGTAAAATTTTGCAAAAATATGATCGAGGAAGTTTTGTTGTCGTTCGTAGCGAAAATGACATTAAATATCAAACACTGTTTTAAAAATAATGATATTATTTGAAAAAAAAATTTAAGCGACTTCGGGATACCGTTTTATTATTTATAAAGTGTCCTTTTCTATTCCTTATTTCTTTTCCTTTTAGTTTTTAACAATACATGAAAAACTTGCTAAAAAAAAGCACTAAATTCTCTGGAGTTCCTGGGATTCCTGGAATCTTTGACGCTTTCGAAAAAAATTGAGTCACATTCGAAATAGAGGCATTTCGAAGTTTTCTTGCAAGTGAATTCAATTCATCGGCATTGTGTACCATGGCTTTCAGAAGTTCCGTCATATTCAGCCACTCGTCCAAATTGAATTCCTTCAACCCATTTCGCTCAAAACGCGTTAGTTCTCCGATGTTCAGCAGAATATTTCGGTGAAATCTGACCTTTTCCATATCTTCCAAAAATCCTGTGCCAGCTACGAGATCTTCAGTCAACTTTAACGGGTTTTCGATTTTCACTTCTAAATTTTTGGTACGTTGGTTCCATTTATTTTTGTTCATGAACTGTCGCATATAACTATTGAGAGCATCCTTCATCTCAGGAAACTGAAAATACCTAATAGAAAGTGATATTTTTGAAATATTATTTTTTTTCAAGTTACAAATTCTGCAATTTCATAAAGAAAGTAATTGAAAC
Source organism: Caenorhabditis inopinata (assembly GCA_003052745.1). Classification (NCBI taxonomy): domain Eukaryota; kingdom Metazoa; phylum Nematoda; class Chromadorea; order Rhabditida; family Rhabditidae; genus Caenorhabditis; species Caenorhabditis inopinata. The sequence goes on along the minus strand of AP018154.1, from coordinate 2,736,660 downwards.
TTGATTAGGACCTAATTAGGAACGTACAAGACAGTACCGAACCACTTGAAATCTAAATATTCGTCTTACAAGGGCTAGCGTATCCACGTATAGCTTGACCACTTTCAATCCACCACTACGATAAATTTTTTTCATTTCCCAATGCGCCCGATACCAATCGACAACTAATGAAATGTTCAACCGTTCATCCCTGAAAACGCAACATTGAATTGACAGAATTTTAAGTTATTCTACTGGATTTTGAGTGCAATAAGCTGATACACAGTAGTTAAGCACTACTGAATTATCTCAAACCGCAGTAGATGGAGGCCCTAAAAAAGAGCGTTGAAGCTATCGCATCCAACAAACAAGTTAATGTTAAATCGAGTTCAAACCCACCTAATGCATTTAATAAAAGTTGTCACGTTCATCGTCTCGAGAATATCATTCAATTTTATGGTGTCGTTCATTTTTAAACTCGCCGATTCCATTTTCAGCGTTTGAAGGCTGTCAGCTAATTTCGTTGCAATTTTCAGCGTTCGAATGAATATAAAACTCCCTTTTAGCCTTTGTATGAAATGTTGCAATGCATATCTAACAATTAATGGATCATCTACTGAACGAGGAACATTTAAAACCGACGATAATTGTTTCTTGAAAATGTTTAACAGGGTTCCTTCCTTTTCTGATACGTAGTGTAATTGATTATTCAGTTTTTCCACATAACTCCTGAGTTTCGTAATCCTCCTTATAATGACTAATAGGTCATGTTGCTGTCTTTCGTAATCAGCGAGTTTTTTGAGAGCCTCATTACTATAGTTCAACTGAGCACAATCTTCATCTAGTGATTTCCAATAATTTATAAGCTGAGTTAGTGCATCGCGAGAGTGATACGCTTTTTCCACGATGGCCAAGTAATCATCAAACACATTCCGCTCTTTGTGATTAAAGAATTTTCTGGATGCGTGAAAGAAACCTTGCCATATATTCACGATGTTTTGAATATTTTTGGAAAATTTAATGAGGGAATTAAGGGATTTGCCAAATTCTTTACTGTTGCTATTTCGAACAAAATGCTTATTGAACCAAGGGTTCTTTAAATCCCGGGTTAGATTTGCAATACCTTCGATACCTTCGAAACCAATCGTGTAGCGTGGTGTAAGACTTTCAATTTTTGAAAATGGTGATGTATTATTTATTGCTTGCCGGAAAATCATAACCGCTTCAGTCAATGATGAATAACCGTCCATGACTTCCTTATATGATGTCAACATGTCCACTATATGTTTTTTTAATTTCTTAAAAGTTGCCTTATTTAGGTTAAACTCGAAAAACTTTGCTGCGATTTGCCTCATTGTTTCTACATTCTTGTATTCTGCCTTTGCTTTCCAAATTGTAGAAGACGATATATATTGGGTCAGGTTAGCCACATTATTAAGACAATTCAATAAATGGGTACTTTGTGGAATGAATTCATAAATAATGTATTTTATGTGGCGGTCACTTGGTATTTTGTGCCAATCTTCTTTTACATCGATAAGTTTTCGGAATTCATCGAGATTGACGTGGTCCAGCTTTAAGCAATCATTATTGACTATCTTCGAATTTGTGATATTCTTTCCCTCGTTGAAAATATTTTCAGTCTGAAATTTGCCTGCTTTTTCCAAAACATTGGAATCGTCTTTTAACAAAACTTTGATTTTATCGAAGAAAGATTTCAAGTTGCTTTTAAATGTATCGTCATCATCCGTTGTTTTACTAACGTTCATACTCTTATTCGCAAAGTTCAACACATCACGTATTTTGAGGTTGTCGACATCGACATAAGATTCGAACAGGTGGTAAGGCACGTGGAGAAATTCCGATATAATGTCCGATACGTTGGCACTGCCTTTGGAAACAAGTTCTTCGATTGCGATTGCGTTCGTCATGCGGGATAAGATTTTAATGTCGTTGGCAAGGAGTTGAAGATCGGAAGGCGCTGAAATCGATTGTTAAGCACGCTTCTAGACTTGCAATATAAAATTGATAAAAATGGGCACTTTCAATAAGAAGAAAATCGTAGAATATTTTTAAAAACTTCTAAACTTTCGTTAGAAATTCGATTTTATCAGTTTCCGAAAAGCCTAAATTTTAATCAAATTCGAAAATACTCAGAAAACGTTGAAGAATGGCACCGGCAGATTATTAAGGCTTCCACGAAAGACGAATACAAAAATTGGTCTTTCTTTTCTTCGTTCGTCTTGCGCAATAAGCGCAAGACCTACGCAAGTCAGACAAATGCAAAACGAAGACAAAAACGAGACGGGCCTATTTCGTCTATCGTAGAAGCCTTATAGTTTATATTAGTGTAGCACCAATTCGACACCACACCAACATAGTGCGGATATGGAGCCAAGCTGGTCTAAAACGCTGTCATTTTTGAATGTAAGAGTCGGTCGTTTCTGAGCAATATCGAAAATCTAAAAAGAAGGTTAGATTCAAATATTGATTCGATTTGAAATGAATTTTTTTTCTTTTTTCACGAACAAAGGTGAAATTTCTACAACTCCAATATGCACCCTAGCGTTTTTTTGTCCCTGAGTTTGGTATTCCCCCTTCCCCTCCCAATATATTCTATTGTACCACCAAAATCTGGTTTAAACTTGCCTGCTTCTTCATTCTTTGCCGAATCTATTGATAACAAAGCCAGAAGAATAATCGCTGTCACGCGCATTTTGAAAATGTTCAAAATTCGGTATTCTCCTCGAAGCAGCTGATATCAATTTCAAATCGTGCACGAAGCAAAGGCCTACAAAAAGGTAGCACTTATTTTTAGAAACAGCCCCACTGATACAGTGAAATAGTGAGCTCAACTGACTTATTAAATATAAAATCGAAAGACGTATGAGATATATTCTAGTACATGTCATGCCGTGTCATCACGATTTATTCCGTTTTACTACGTGACCAAGATTCTCTATTTTTTAATGTTTTCTTTAAAAAAATCGAAAAACTTACGACGGTTTATTAAGTTTATGTTATTACGAAGGTCATCAATCTCTTGTTCTTTTACATTTGTTTAGTCTGAAAAAACATCATATTTCCGCGAAGAGATTACGTACTTAGTCGCGGATCACAGCTAACCATGGCTTGCGAGCTTGAGCGAAGGTTGTCCATGAAATAGTCAGCCGGTTCCCTCGATATATTTAGACTTCCTTTCGTAGTAAGTGACCATCTTATAGGAGGTCGTCTGACATGTCGTTTGTGGTCTCGGTGAATCAATTCTTTTATAAGTCGGTTGTGTTTTTGAAGTTGTTAAACGCTGCCCATTTTCTTCTATTTCGTCAAGTGTGAACGGGATTGTATTCAGTGTATTGCAACTTTCTTAGCTGAAATCGGAAAATTTAATTTAAAGCTTTAAGATTTTAAAGCAACATTCTTATATTTAAAGTCGACACTTATAGCCGTCCACATCCACCAGATACTTCGATACTATTGCTATTGCTATTGCTCGTGCCAGATTTTTCCTGTAAATAACACATTTATTCAAAAGAATCGTTTTTGACGATTATTCAATAATAAAATTTTATTTTCCTCTGGTAAATTAATCAATCGACCAGAGATTCCTCGCTTTTCAGCTTTATCTTTCTTTTCTTGGTTTATTCAAACCGCGACAATGTCCGAAAAAGCTGTTTAGCAATTACACGAGGAAAATAAAATTATTATAAGAAATTTAAATGAGACGAAACAGGTTCGGCGCCCAAGTTGCCCACGTAAATTACGGGGTATTGGGTTCAAAAGAAAGAAGAAAAATTCACAAATCAAGAGAGCACTTTATTAAAGAATAAATTTGGAATTAAATAAAAAAATTAAATTGATAAGAGCAAGAAAAGAGCAAACAATATTCTCCGAGAAAAAACGGGGGTATGTGAAATCGGAACAAAATGAGAATAGAACTCGTAGCAAATCGGAACATGATGAAAATAAAATTGTTAAAAAAGAAAACTGTACTGAATTGGAACTGATAGGGAATTAGAACTGTTTTAAAGTAAAACCGCATGGAAGCGGAACTGTATGGAATTGGAACTCTGTTGAATGGAGCGCGTTTGCTTTACCCAGAGTATTTTTTTAGTTGATTTAACGGTGAGAAAAGTACTCGTGTAAAGCAAACGCGCTCCATTGAACAGAGTTCCAATTCCATACAGTTCCGCTTCCATGCGGTTTTACTTTAAAACAGTTCTAATTCCCTATCAGTTCCAATTCAGTACAGTTTTCTTTTTTAACAATTTTATTTTCATCATGTTCCGATTTGCTACGAGTTCTATTCTCATTTTGTTCCGATTTCACATACCCCCGAAAAAACGAGTTCAAAGCAATAACCTAGCGGGAGCTCAGCAAACCCTGCGGTAGAATCGGCGAAGAATGCGAGTAGCGAGGAGATTAGGAGAGACCCCACCGATTCTACTAACACCTTCCGCCGATTCTCCGCATAATCGGAGTGTCGTAATATGCAGCGTTCAATGGAGTGCGCTTGCTCGCTCCTCTATACAACTAGCTGTTATTTACCACGACGACCTGACAGAATTGAATGCGTTTTGTTCAAAACAAATTAATTTATGACGCAAAACCACAGAAACCGAAGTACAAATTAAATTTAAGAGTGAAAAAAAAAACAAAAACGAGATGCTTAAATTCGATTCAACAAAAATTTCCATTCGCCATCAGAAAAACTGTCCTCGGGCCGCCGAGGACAAGAACGCCGAGCCAATTCCGTTTTTATTTTGTGTCGACTCCAGCTGCTGACGTTCCAATGGTAGTTGCTCCAGCTGCTGCTGTTCTTCTTTAGCATGACGCATTTCCTTTGCTTTTCGAGCATTTTTCCGTTTCGGATTCTCATAATTCTGCAAGCATCTCAAACTAGTACTATCATATAATGGCGAAACTAACTGTATCTTGGACAAACTCTTTGATAACTGTCTCCTCTCCGTCGATAGCTCGAGTCACTTCTTAGAGCCGAGTTGATTGCATATCATGTCTGCAAAGTTACGTATACGTTAAAAATAACTCGTGTGAACATGAATCACTATTTTATGCAATATGAAATAATGAACTTACAAAACTCTTTGAATCTTCTCCGTCACGGCGAGCATGAAGTTTTGAACATCTTGTTGAAATTGAGAAAAATTTGCCTAAACCATTAAGTTATGCAAATGTATCAAAGTCGATTCGAAGATTAACCTACTTTTTGAAAACAAAAACTTTATTTGTGCACCAGTATCGTCTGGTGATTGGTTCACAATACTCAAGAAACTTGTCATTTTCGTATTCCTCAACTTCTTTTAGCTGAAATTAACGAGTCACAATCATAGTTGATTTTTAGTTTTATTGCACCGTACTGCCACATTATTCTGGACGATGATGTATGCTGATTTGAATACTCTCTCGAGCATCGCTTCCGAAAGGCAAAGAGGAGCGAGTTGTTCCATTACTTTTTGAACTAGACTTCTTCTTATTTTTGACAATTCTTGATATGTATCTGTGAATGAAATTGAGAACGTTTTCCATATATAACAAATCATCAATCATTTTAATAAAGTTAATAGTTTTTATACGAAAAGCCACAAACCTTTTTGATAAAGCTTCTTTTGACTTCATTTCTTAATTATGTTTTCGTAGAAAACGACAAATAAATCGCTAATTTCACATATACTCACCATAATTATAGTCATTTGATACTGAATTTTCTATACCTTCAAATTCCATGTCTTCTTCGTTTTCTGTTGCTTCTGTCTGTGGAATAGACGACTTCGGAAGGTTCCATGAGGCTGGCGCAAGGCTGGGAATTCGCCGGCGATCGCCGCCGTTTAGCCGTTCTCGCGGGCAGCCGAAAAAAGCCGGCGAAAAACGGCTGGCAGCCGTCGCCGGCTTTTTTCGGCTGGCATTTTTTATTCATCAAAATGAGTAATATTCCGAATAGTTGGAAGCTCTCTTAATCCGACAGTTATTTTCTTGAAAATTAGAAGCAAAAAAATTTATTTTTATATTTGAGAATTTTAACAAATAAAAAAATGGAAAAAAAGAAGGGAGGCAAATTAATGAATGATAGTCTTATCCAACCGGAGGAAAATTAAAAGAAATGAAAATATTGCACAAAACAAATCTGGGGGTATGTGAAATCGGAACAAAATGAAAATAGAACTTGTAGGAAATCGGAACTTGATGAAAATAGAAATGTTATAAAATAAAACTGTATTGAATTGGAACTGATAGGGAATTAGAACTGTTTTAAAGTAAAACCGCATGGAAGCGGAACTGTATGGAATTGGAACTCTGTTCAATGGAGCGCGTTTGCTTTACCCAGAGTATTTTTCTCAGCGTTAAATCAACTAAAAAAATACTCTGGGTAAAGCAAACGCGCTCCATTGAACAGAGTTCCAATTCCATACAGTTCCGCTTCCATGCGGTTTTACTTTAAAACAGTTCTAATTTTGTGAATTTTTCTTCTTTATTTTGAACCCAATACCCCGTAATTTACGTGGGCAACTTGGGCGCCGAACCTGTTTCGTCTCATTTAAATTTCTTATAATAATTTTATTTTCCTCGTGTAATTGCTAAACAGCTTTTTCGGACATTGTCGCGGTTTGAATAAACCAAGAAAAGAAAGATAAAGCTGAAAAGCGAGGAATCTCTGGTCGATTGATTAATTTACCAGAGGAAAATAAAATTTTATTATTGAATAATCGTCAAAAACGATTCTTTTGAATAAATGTGTTATTTACAGGAAAAATCTGGCACGAGCAATAGCAATAGCAATAGTATCGAAGTATCTGGTGGATGTGGACGGCTATAAGTGTCGACTTTAAATATAAGAATGTTGCTTAAAAATCTTAAAGCTTTAAATTAAATTTTCCGATTTCAGCTAAGAAAGTTGCAATACACTGAATACAAAGAGATTGATGACCTTCGTAATCACATAAACTTAATAAACCGTCGTAAGTTTTTCGATTTTTTTAAAGCGAGAGTTCACAAATCTTGAGAGTCTTGAACCACGAGAATCTCGAGACTTCACAAATCTTAAGAGTCTTGAGGCTCGAGAGTCTCTACATTTCTTTCATGTGAGAATCGGGATATCGGAGCATCGTACCCCCACCTTATAATAGCTGAGAAACCGAAGCGAATTCCAATGGTTTTACGTAGAATTTGAAGCTTTTCACGAAAAGTGTTCAACCTTCTAGAAGCCCATTGAACCTAGTCCTAGGAGCTCTATCGGACACGATTTCAGCTTCGTCGTCGTTCTCTTCCACTTCCGCCGTCGCCTTTTCATGAGAGATTCATGGCTCAAGACCCTCAAGATTCGTGAAGTCTCGAGATTCTCGTGGCTCAAGACTCTTAAAATTTATGAAGTCTCGAGACTCTCGTGGAGCAAGACTCTCCCGATTTGTGAAGTCTCGAGACTCTCATAGCTCAAGACTCTCAAAATTCATGAAATGTCGAGACTCTCGAGCCCCAAGACTCTCAATATTCATGAAGTCTTGAGACTCTCATGGCTCAAGACTCTCACAACTCGAGAAGTCTCGAGACTCTCGTGGCTCAAGACTCCCACTATTCGAGAAGTTTCGAGACTCTCGTGGCTCAAGACTCTCAAAATTCGTGAAGTGTCGAGACTCTCGTGGCTCAAGACTTTCAAGATTTGTGAAGTTTCGAGACTCTAATGGCTCAAGACTCTCACTATTCGAGAAGTCTTGAGACTCTCATGGCTTAAGACTCTCACGACTCGACTCACGACATTTCAAATGCATTCGTAACGTTGATAAAAGTACGTACGCAAACACCAAGACCTAGTCTCGCGACTCTCCTGCCTCAAAATTCCCATGAATCGAAGAGTCTTGAGGCTTCCACGAAAGACAAAGACAAAATTCGTCTTTTGACTCGTCTTGCATTCGTCTTACGCAATAAACGCAAGACTTGCAGGTAAGTCAGACGAATTCAAGACGAAGACGAAAACAAGGCGAGACGATCATATTTCGTTTTGGATGCAACTCACCCATCCAAACAATGACAAATTTCCCATGCGAAGGTGGAAGTCATGAACACAAACCACCGATTTGAATTCAGATAGCTAACATAGTAAAAATTGAAGATTTCATAGAAAATCAGAATTCCCTGCAGACACGACTGCATGAAAAATCGATACTCCACTTTTCGCCGCTTCTGCGCGTCATCCGAGGAGGCGAATCTCGTGTGTTTTCGGTGGACGATGAGGAGAATCTGAAGACTTTTTTCAGATTCCTTCAGATTCAGAGCTTACCAAAGTCGCAACATCCACAAAGCTCATTGCAGTGAAGGTGGCGACACTTGTGTAGTAATCTGTGTACGTGGAGATCACATATCCGCATTCGGTGGCCGCAAAGTTCCATGTCCAGGAAATGGGATCGTAGACGACGTAGCAATAATCATCTGGAAACGGGGAAAGCGTTCGTGTACTGTACTGCTCGAGGACTATCAGGGAGTGCGACTAATTTGTGCAAACTTTGTCAATAGATTGCGCACAATTTGTTTTCAGATTTTCCGCAATTTCAGACGCTACTGCTGTCTCAAGTGTCTAGACTCAACATCTTGTCCTCGAGAAGTACACAGTTCAAATGATCAGAGGCTGAAATCTAAGATTCTCACCCAGCCAGCTCTATTTTTTCAGCTTTAATCTGCTTGATCTCAGATGCTCATTATGCTCAAAAGAGCAGACGAAAAAAATAGGCAAAAAACTCAAAACTAACACCAAAAATAGGGTACAATGTGGCAGAACGCGATGAGCCAAACAATCCCGATTATCAGCAGCGTGTTGCGATGGGAAAAGATGAAACTGATCTGCAAATGCTTGGCTTTAAGTGTCGAGAGTCTCGAGAGTCTCGAGAGTCTCGAGAGAGAGGCTCTCTCGAGACGTCCAGATGTCAACTACTCACCTTGGCCGGAGCTGCAATTGAGAAGAATCGATTGAACGAGATGGCCAAATGAGAGTATGCACACACGTTCCAACTCCAGATATTCAGCTGGCCGAGCAGCTTACTGAGCACACCGCCTGTGCTTTTCGCTTGGCTGAAATTCAACATTTTCAGATCTTCTGAAAACTTGAAAATCCACGTGGCACTTACATATATGTCATTGGAGCGGCCCAAACAAAAAAGACGAATAGAACTCCACAATTTGCAATTGAATGACTAAGACATAAAGTGCCAAATGAATTTTTTAGAATCGGATTCTTCATAACAACAGTAATCCCCAATATATTGAAGATCAAACCTGAAAAGCCGACCTGGAAAGTCTGAAATTATAAGAGGACAACCTTGGAGACACTCGCCGAAAAGAGGATCGCAGCTGCAAGCAGCGTGCCCTGCCGCTGGATTTCTTCAGAATTTCCAGCAATCTCTGCCACTTCTGAAGCCATCGTGGAGCGTTCTTTCTGAAAATCTGAAACTGCCTCCAGTCTTCATGACGATGAGCGAAGAGGGGGAGGAACAAAGTTTGAAAGACGGCTGGAAAGAAGAAGAAGGAAGCTGTCAGTGAAGCGTGCTAATGGGGATCAATGAACGGTGAAGACATTTTTAGAGTGTGTTTCAGACATTTTTCAGGCAAGTGCCCTTTTTTAGCCCTTCAATTCGGATTTACGAGAAGCGTATGTTGATTTACGAGAAAGTCATGTGGATTTACGGGAAGCCAACGTGGATTTACTAGGATTTACCATGTGGATTTACTAGGAGCCCCATGTGGATTTACGAGGAGCCCTATGTGGATTTACGAAGAGTCCCATGTGGATTTACGAGGAACCCCATGTGGATTTACGAAAAGCCCCATGTGGATTTACGAGAAGCTCCATGTGGATTTATAAGGAACTCATGTGCATTTACGAGGAGCTTCATGTGGATTTACGAGGAGCCCTATGTGGATTTACGAGAAGCTCCATGTGGATTTATAAGGAACTCATGTGCATTTACGAGGAGCTCCATGTGGATTTACGAGTAGCCCGTGAGGGTTTACGAGAAGTCGAAGTGGATTTACGAGAAAGCTATGTGGATTTACGAGAAGCCCCATGTGAAATTACGGAGAGGCACATGTGGATTTACGAGGAGCCCCATGTGGATTTACGAGGAGCACCAAGTGGATTTACGAAGAGCTTAATGTGGATTTACGAGTAGCCCGTGTGGATTTACAAGAAGCCCAAGGGGATTTACGAGGAGCGCTATGTGGATTTACGAGGAGCCCAAGTGGGTTTACGAGGAGCCATGTGGATTTACGAGGAGCCCTATGTGGATTTATAAAGAGCTTCTTGTGGATTTACAAGGAGCCCGTGTGGATTTACAAGAAGCCCAAGGGGATTTACGAGGAGCCCCATGTGGATTTACGAGGGGGACATGTGGATTTACCAGGGCTGTTCAAACGGCCGGCGGGCCGGCCCTACGGCCGGCCGGGGGCCCGGCCAGCCGGAGTTTGCGTGTGAAATAAATAATGAAAAATCGGGGTTTCTTCTTATTTTTTATCATAATTAACGGCAATTCACTTCTGAGGGACGAAGACAGCGCAGACATGGTGTTTTTTATAACGCTGAGCAATAATTCAATAAACAACGTACAAAACAGGGTTTTGCAACTCTCGTTCAATAATTTGCATCGCTCTCAACAGTCCAATCTTATCTCCAATTATTATGACAGAATGAAGAACTTCAAAGCGATGTTTTATTTTCTTTTTAATTCAATCATTATTCTCATTTTTACTCTATTATTAAATAGTTTACAACTGGAATATTGGGAAATCTATATCTTTCAGGTTCTCAAAAAATGGCCAAAAGACAATATTCATCGAACAAGAAGGAAACCCAGGAGAGTATTCTCCCTGAGTGGTTATCATTTCCTCAAAGAAACGACGTCGTAGCAGTTTTAGAAAAGAAAAGGCCGGGATACACCTCCGTATTAGTTAGTTTTTGTGAAATTGAATGAAAATAATCGTATTCGTTTTTAAACAACTTTAGAATATCTGTAACAATAAAAAAGAGTTTTACTCTGTCGCGATTAATCACGACTTATCCAAATGTTCAACTAATGCGGCATATATCAAATGCATCGCATGTGGACATCTCTTGAATAACAATGGAGGACAGATTACGTAAGTTTTTTTGAGAAAAGGTAGCATATAGAATCATTTATTTATTATTGAATATGAAATCTAAAATACAAACAGGCGACACATTTATTGAACAAAAATGATAATGACGTGGCAGATCTTCAACTATCACCACAGCCAAGAAGAATGTGACAGAATCTATAGCAAAGTGTTTCGTTATATCAAGAGCACCTCTATATCGAATGGAACTTGAAACGTATACAGCATGGGTTCATCCTTAGGCCTGTAAGAAAAAGATCATAGGTATAATACTTACAGAAAGAACATGGATTCTCATACTGAAGCAGAGAACGTACAATGGAAGTGACAAAACTCGATGACTCACAGTGATCATTTGTTAATTTGCGAATTTTGTTAACTTTTTTACTTTGTTTATTCTATTAATTGTGAAATATAGCTTTAGTTTATGCAGAATAATACTTACAGAAAGTTTGTTTTTTTTGCCGATAACATTGACGAATTGAGGGCCTTCTTCGCGAGAAAACAATAATCTGAAAAATTATTGGCGGAGAGAACAACAATAGTTTCTGCTGAAAACTAACCTGAAAACACGATTTGAAAACGATTTCGTGTTGAAGTTTGTCCGCTACTGTTGAAATATCGCTTCCAATGACTGAAATTAACGCAAAAAGCTATGTTCAACTAGATTTAATTAAAAAAAAAGATTTTCGTGGATATATATTTTTTTAAATAAAGGTCAATCGTTCTGTCTCACTAAAAATTAATGTTTTATTGAAAAATAAATCTTTAGAGCCGTATTCAAAAAAAAATCATAATAATTTAACGAATTTCTAATAAAAATGGCAAAAAAAACCGGGAACTGTCGTTAAATCTGGTGCAAATTGTGCAAATGCGGAAAAAACGCAATATTTTACGCGCAAACTCCGGCCAGCCGGGGGCCCGGCAAAGCCGGGACCGGCTTTTTTGCAGTAGAGCGCTTTTGCAAAAGCCGCGGAAAAGCCGACCTTTTGAGGCCGGGCCCCCGGCCGGCCGGAAAAAAGAACAGCCCTGGGATTTACAAGGAACCTCATGTGGATTTACGAGACTTTCATATGAATTAACTTTGTTTAGTTGTGTACATTTAAGGGTTTCGTGTGGATTTACGAAGCGGAAATGTAGATTTACGAGGCTTCCTTGTGCAAATACTTGGAAAACGAGTTTAAAACAAATTTTGAAAATATCAAATAAGATGAATAGCTCGAAAAAATGCCAGAAATAAAAAAAAACGTCAAAAAAGTTTGAGAGTAAGGTTAAAGATTTTAGGCTCCACCTCCCCCGCCCCCCCCCCCCATTCAGCTCCTTATATTTAGCGGGAAACGGGAAAAGTGGTAAAACATGGGAAAATCAGAGCATTTTCAGATGGTGGAGCTACAACTCCCACGGTTTCTCTCATTCCACTTCCTTCGTTACAGGGTGGGGAATAAATATAGCGCCGCCGCCTTCAAGACGGCGTAATAACTTCTTCAAATCGAAAGATTTTCTTCTGAAAATAAATAGAATTGACAGTTTTCGAATCTTCTTCCCTTCGCTTTCATGACAGCCTGAACCTTTCTTGAAGTCTCAGTAAGAGTCGACGACGGCGCGGAGGTAGTCAACGTGGAGGGATTACTATGTCGAGAAGAGATTCTTGAGGCCGAGGTGGGTGTTGCCGTGGTCCGAATCCCACTTCGTGGTCGGCGATTGGGCACACCAGTAAGACCCATTCCGAGTGGATTTACGAGGAGCTTTCGCGGTGCAGTGCAGGGACTCGCAGCGATCCGAGTTCCAACGGTTTGGCGTCTCAACATATCATAAAACGATGAGCACGGAGGCTGATGTGGTGAATATTCATAAGTTTAACACGAAAATTGGCGATTTTTTTTCTTTTATATTGATTCAGAGGCCAGTAGAACTCCGTAGCCATCACTGGCTAGCAGAGAAGGGCGGAATTCCGGATTCCGTGAAAAAATATTTTTTCCGTATTCCGGATTCCGGATTCCGAGTTCCCAAAATCCAATTCCGCCCAACTCTGCTGGCTAGCGACTTGCGATCGAGTCGGGTAATCCATGTAGTGCCCAATACACCAATCCTAGACCTCTCTCCAGATTGAGAAACTGTTTCCTTCGCGACAGTGTCCAATGCACCTAAAGGAATGATTTTTGCTCCGGGAGCCTGTGATCCCAAATGATCGCTCCGAATCGATTACTACAGTTTGCGGGAAAACGGAATAATTTGTCTTCTCTTTTGTTTTTGACTGATGAACGCTGCAAGCGGATTCATTGAACCTTTATTTGAAAAAAAAATAAAAAAATAAGAATAAATGAGAAAATAATGAAAAGACAGAGAAAATCGGAGCCTTTTATACACCGAATTCGATGGTTAATAGCTCATTGCATGTGCCGTGGCAAGTTTGTGTGTTTTGGTGTTCAAAGGTCTCGACCATTCGTGACTTATAATATTCCATAAAACTGGGACAATGAATATAGTATTGCACGTGGGTGTTTTGGTGCTCGAAGATCTCGACCATTCGTGACACAGAGCCTGAGCCGAGTCAGCCGAGACCTCCCTCAATCCAATGGAAAACCCACCTTTTTCAACGTTTCGTTCCGCATATATGTATGTAATATTTAAAAAATTCCTGGAACACTAATCGTTATCTGAATTCTGATTTATGGCTCAAAGACTGATGCCACGTCAGACAACATGAGAAAGCGTTGACTTCCTCGGCGGCGAACTTGCTTTTGTGTTTCATTTTTATACAATTTTTTTCTAACTGAATTAAAGAAGTCATTCTCAAAATGTCCTTTGAATAGAGTACGAAAATGACCCGTATCAACAAGAAAATTGAGCAATGGTTTATTGAAAAGCCTATTAAACAGGAAAAAAAAGTGAATTTGCTCGATGCGAATTAAAATTAAAAGTTAACATTTTAAATTCAATATTTATTCTCTAAATAATACGTAAATAATAGTTTTAAATATTTTTAATAAATAAAACAAACTTGTCCACGGTCTAGCTGAGCACAAAACTTCAAAACGACACTCCCCGAACGGGGCGCGCGCTTTTTAGCTAAAGCGAGGCGGCAAATTTTTAATTATTTTTTTTAGGAGATCTCTCGCAAGGTTTTTGACTTGAACTCGTTTTTTCTCGGAGAATATTGTTTGCTCTTTTCTTGCTCTTATCAATTTAATTTTTTTATTTAATTCCAAATTTATTCTTTAATAAAGTGCTCCCTTGATTCGTGAATTTTTCTTCTTTCTTTTGAACCCAATACCCCGTAATTTACGTGGGCAACTTGGGCGCCGAACCTGTTTCGTCTCATTTAAATTTCTTATAATAATTTTATTTTCCTCGTGTAATTGCTAAACAGCTTTTTCGGACATTGTCGCGGTTTGAATAAACCAAGAAAAGAAAGATAAAGCTGAAAAGCGAGGAATCTCTGGTCGATTGATTAATTTACCAGAAGAAAAAAAATTATTATTGAATAACCGTCAAAAACGATTCTTTTGAATAAATGTGTTATTTACAGGAAAAATCCGACACGAGCAATAGTATCTATCGAAGTATCTGGTGGATGTGGTCGACTATAAATGTCTACATTAACTATAAGAATGTTGCTTAAAAAGCCTAAAGCTTTAAATTAAAATTTCCAATTACAGCTAAGAAAGTTGCAATACACTCAATACAATCCTGCTCACACTTGACGAAATAGAAGAAAATGGGCAGCGTTTAACAACTTCAAAAACAAAACCGACTTATAAAAGAATTGATTCACCGAGACCACAAACCACATGTCAGACGACCTCCTATAAGATGGTCACTTACTACGAAAGGAAGTCTAAATATATCGAGGGAACCGGCTGACTATTTCATGGACAACCTTCGCTCAAGCTCGCAAGCCATGGTTAGCTGTGATCCGCGACTAAGTAAGTAAGCTCTTCGCGGAAATATGATGTTTTTTCAGACTAAACAAATGTAAAAGAACAAAAGATTGATGACCTTCGTAATAACATAAACTTAATAAACCGTCGTAAGTTATTCGATTTTTTTAAAGAAAACATTAAAAAATAGAGAATCTTGGTCACGTAGTAAAACGGAATAAATCGTGATGACACGGCATGACATGTACTAGAATATATCTCATACGTCTTTCGATTTTATAATTAATAAGTCAGTTGAGCTCACTATTTCACTGTATCAGTGGGGCTGTTTCTAAAAATAAGTGCTACCTTTTTGTAGGCCTTTGCTTCGTGCACGATTTGAAATTGATATCAGCTGCTTCGAGGAGAATACCGAATTTTGAACATTTTCAAAATGCGCGTGACAGCGATTATTCTTCTGGCTTTGTTATCAATAGATTCGGCAAAGAATGAAGAAGCAGGCAAGTTTAAACCAGATTTTGGTGGTACAATAGAATATATTGGGAGGGGAAGGGGGAATACCAAACTCAGGGACAAAAAAACGCTAGGGTGCATATTGGAGTTGTAGAAATTTCACCTTTGTTCGTGAAAAAAGAAAAAAAATTCATTTCAAATCGAATCAATATTTGAATCTAACCTTCTTTTTAGATTTTCGATATTGCTCAGAAACGACCGACTCTTACATTCAAAAATGACAGCGTTTTAGACCAGCTTGGCTCCATATCCGCACTATGTTGGTGTGGTGTCGAATTGGTGCTACACTAATATAAACTATAAGGCTTCTACGATAGACGAAATAGGTCCGTCTCGTTTTTGTCTTCGTCTTGCATTTGTCTGACTTGCGTAGGTCTTGCGCTTATTGCGCAAGACGAACGAAGAAAAGAAAGACCAATTTTTGTATTCGTCTTTCGTGGAAGCCTTAATAATCTGCCGGTGCCATTCTTCAACGTTTTCTGAGCATTTTCGAATTTGATTAAAATTTAGGCTTTTCGGAAACTGATAAAATCGAATTTCTAACGAAAGTTTAGAAGTTTTTAAAAATATTCTACGATTTTCTTCTTATTGAAAGTGCCAATTTTTATCAATTTTATATTGCAAGTCTAGAAGCGTGCTTAACAATCGATTTCAGCGCCTTCCGATCTTCAACTCCTTGCCAACGACATTAAAATCTTATCCCGCATGACGAACGCAATCGCAATCGAAGAACTTGTTTCCAAAGGCAGTGCCAACGTATCGGACATTATATCGGAATTTCTCCACGTGCCTTACCACCTGTTCGAATCTTATGTCGATGTCGACAACCTCAAAATACGTGATGTGTTGAACTTTGCGAATAAGAGTATGAACGTTAGTAAAAAAACGGATGATGACGATACATTTAAAAGCAACTTGAAATCATTCTTCGATAAAATCAAAGTTTTGTTAAAAGACGATTCCAATGTTTTGGAAAAAGCAGGCAAATTTCAGACTGAAAATATTTTCAACGAGGGAAAGAATATCACAAATTCGAAGATAGTCAATAATGATTGCTTAAAGCTGGACCACGTCAATCTCGATGAATTCCGAAAACTTATCGATGTAAAAGAAGATTGGCACAAAATACCAGAAGATGGCAAAATAGAATACGTTATTTATGAATTCATTTCACAAAGTACCCATTTATTGAATTGTCTTAATAATGTGGCTAACCTGACCCAATATATATCGTCTTCTACAATTTGGAAAGCAAAGGCAGAATACAAGAATGTAGAAACAATGAGGCAAATCGCAGCAAAGTTTTTCGAGTTTAACCTAAATAAGGCAACTTTTAAGAAATTAAAAAAACATATAGTGGACATGTTGACATCATATAAGGAAGTCATGGACGGTTATTCATCATTGACTGAAGCGGTTATGATTTTCCGGCAAGCAATAAATAATACATCACCATTTTCAAAAATTGAAAGTCTTATACCACGCTACACGATTGGTTTCGAAGGTATCGAAGGTATTGCAAATCTAACCCGGGATTTAAAGAACCCTTGGTTCAATAAGCATTTTGTTCAAAATGGCAACAGTGAAGAATTTGGCAAATCCCTTAATTCCCTCATTAAATTTTCCAAAAATATTCAAAACATCGTGAAAATATGGCAAGGTTTCTTTCACGCATCCAGAAAATTCTTTAATCACAAAGAGCGGAATGTGTTTGATGATTACTTGGCCATCGTGGAAAAAGCGTATCACTCTCGCGATGCACTAACCCAGCTTATAAATTATTGGAAATCACTAGATGAAGATTGTGCTCAGTTGAACTATAGTAATGAGGCTCTCAAAAAACTCGCTGATTACGAAAGACAGCAACATGACCTATTAGTCATTATAAGGAGGATTACGAAACTCAGGAGTTATGTGGAAAAACTGAATAATCAATTACACTACGTATCAGAAAAGGAAGGGACCCTGTTAAACATTTTCAAGAAACAATTATCGTCGGTTTTAAATGTTCCTCGTTCAGTAGATGATCCATTAATTGTTAGATATGCATTGCAACATTTCATACAAAGGCTAAAAGGGAGTTTTATATTCATTCGAACGCTGAAAATTGCAACGAAATTAGCTGACAGCCTTCAAATGCTGAAATTGGAATCGCTGATGTTAAAAATGAACGACACCATAAAATTGAATGATATTCTCGAGACGATGAACGTGACAACTTTTATTAAATGCATTAGGTGGGTTTGAACTCGATTTAACATTAACTTGTTTGTTGGATGCGATAGCTTCAACGCTCTTTTTTAGGGCCTCCATCTACTGCGGTTTGAGATAATTCAGTAGTGCTTAACTACTGTGTATCAGCTTATTGCACTCAAAATCCAGTAGAATAACTTAAAATTCTGTCAATTCAATGTTGCGTTTTCAGGGATGAACGGTTGAACATTTCATTAGTTGTCGATTGGTATCGGGCGCATTGGGAAATGAAAAAAATTTATCGTAGTGGTGGATTGAAAGTGGTCAAGCTATACGTGGATACGCTAGCCCTTGTAAGACGAATATTTAGATTTCAAGTGGTTCGGTACTGTCTTGTACGTTCCTAATTAGGTCCTAATCAAGTTTCAATTACTTTCTTTATGAAATTGCAGAATTTGTAACTTGAAAAAAAATAATATTTCAAAAATATCACTTTCTATTAGGTATTTTCAGTTTCCTGAGATGAAGGATGCTCTCAATAGTTATATGCGACAGTTCATGAACAAAAATAAATGGAACCAACGTACCAAAAATTTAGAAGTGAAAATCGAAAACCCGTTAAAGTTGACTGAAGATCTCGTAGCTGGCACAGGATTTTTGGAAGATATGGAAAAGGTCAGATTTCACCGAAATATTCTGCTGAACATCGGAGAACTAACGCGTTTTGAGCAAAATGCGTTGAAGGAATTCAATTTGGACGAGTGGCTGAATATGACGGAACTTCTGAAAGCCATGGTACACAATGCCGATGAATTGAATTCACTTGCAAGAAAACTTCGAAATGCCACTATTTCGAATGTGACTCAAATTTTTTCGAAAGCGTCAAAGATTCCAGGAATCCCAGGAACTCGAGAAAATTTAGAGCTTTTTTTAAGCAAGTTTTTCATGTATTGTTGAAAACTAAAAGGAAAAGAAATAAGGAATAGAAAAGGACACTTTATAAATAATAAAACGGTATCCCGAAGTCGCTTAAATTTTTTTTTCAAATAATATCATTATTTTTAAAACAGTGTTTGATATTTAATGTCATTTTCGCTACGAACGACAACAAAACTTCCTCGATCATATTTTTGCAAAATTTTACTTTAAACGCACCTTAATGGAATCGAAAAATTGGTACCCATAGCCGACTATTTTTAATTATATAGAAATATAAAATCCTACTATTCAAACAAAAGTTTCCCATCAATTCATAATTTTGAAGTCATTTATACTATTATTTTTTGTAGAAAAAATCCGCAGAATTTCCCCAGATTCTGTATCTGAAGAGAAGTTCCTTTTATTGTTTTTTACAATGGGCGTGGATTTCGACTTTGCTGCTCGCCGCTCAAATTTAGAAAACTTCCCGAATTCTGTGAAACAGTTGATGGATTACTTTGATGGACGCAAAAATCCCTCTATATGGAGAGAAATTATCTTGGAGCAGATATGGAGAGAAATTTCCTGGGTGTGTCTCGGCGTGATTGCGTTGATTTCATTAGGATTATTGAGTCATGGACTAACTGAAAGTGGACGAAAGAACTACCAGAATTTGTATCTCTACTATTTCGTTAATTGGAAAGTTTTCGAGGAAAGGTGGAGATACTCGGTATGTACACTATTCCTTTTGTGGCGTATAGCTCCTTTTTTCAGTTGTTTATGGACACGATCAATAGGAAGAATGCTATACTGGATGCGGTCCGTGAGAGAAACAAGACGAATTTGTTAAAAGCGTTGAAGAGTGGAGCGTACATCAATGTTTATAACAGTTAGTTGGAAAAAAAATTAGAAAAAAAAAATAAAATAATTACCTTCTTGACTATTTTCACGCGTCGGCAGTTAATTGGCTAATCTTTCAAAGTTAAGCTGTGCACTTTTAATTCTACATTTTATTCGTTTTTTTTTATATGCTGCACTTTAAAATGTAAAATTTTAGGTGTTTTGAAGGCTGCTATTTCGGCCGATGCATTTTTAGGTCTTCCCTGTCTAAAAAAATGAATTGTAAGTAGCTTGCGTGGTATTTTTTACTAATATTTTAGAAATTGTTCGATTTGATTTGGTTGTTATCTATAAACACCAATTTTCTAGTTTATTTTATGGGGTTATTCATGAAAAGCACGATTGCATTTTAATGCAAAAAAATGCATTTTGCATTAAAATGCTTTTCGTGCTTTTCATGAATAACTCCATTAGTTATTAGCGCGCGCCGCTTTTTCTGAAAACTGCGCACAACTGCAAAACAGAACAAGTAGAAACTTCTCTCTCTGTATCATTGCGGGTGTCGCGTGGAAACCAAACCGTTCACTCTTCCTTATTTTTTTTGGATCTCGTCGCGCTGACTTGAAACAAAACGAGAATGATGTGTGGTTATTAGTTATTACATAGTTAGTTAGTTTTCTGACATTTTGCTCATTTTATGTGAGACCAGAAGACAATTATTAGAAATTGGGAGTGTTTAGCATATTCGCTAAGCTGTAAACTCGTAATTTTATCGATTATTAATTAAGCTTTTAATAATAGAATACTAGACTGTTGATATGGTTTTCGAATTCATTTTAGCCACTGCTTTACAGGTTTTTTTTGAATTTTTTCAGCGAACTACTTCATACACTGATTTTCAGAGTACGGCAACACTGCGCTCCACGTGGCCACGAAGACAGGTCTTCCAGATTTCGTTGACATCCTCATCAAATATGGTGCAGATCGGTCGCTATTGAATGCCAGCAATTTGACTCCTCAGGAAATGATTCCACCCAATTTCCATAAGACTCACTCAAAAGACGCTGCCAAATTTGAGAAAATACAGGCGATCTACAAAAAAAATGAAAAGAAAACGTTTCGAATAGGTGAGTCTTTTTCGTATTTTATCGGCAAAAATTATATTTTCTCTTGGAAAACTATTAAATTGTGTTACAAAAATGTACATTTTGTGACAGAATTCTTCAAAAATACTCAAATATTTGGAGTTCTTCTTAAAATTTTCTTTTCAGCTGTTCCACAAGTGTTCCCCGTCAGTTCTTTCCACATTTGGATGGACGATACCACTGATGACAGTTTAACTAATGCTTTTATGGATAAATTCCCTCATATTGTAAGCTTTTCATTTAACCGAGCTCGCCTATTTCTAACTGAAACAAACTAGCACCGCCATTTCCCCCAATCATTGCTCTGCAAAAATTAAATGCAATATAAATATTGTGGGGAAATAATAATAATAATAATATTCAAATTTAATTGCTGCTGCCTACTCGTTACGAGAGTTTTCTAAGCCTATCAGAATTAAAATCTTGACTTCTACAATTCAAAATACAGTGCCCCGCATAAAAATTGACTTTGAACTATTGAAAATTGTTAGTACGTGAAAGACTGCGGGGAATACGTAATGGATCGTGGAAAAACATTTACTGATTACGACAAAAATTTCTTTAATTGACTATGCCATGAAGGACAAATTAAAAACGTGGGGCCGACCTGTGTTTGTCTACATCACACGTAATTGATCTGAACATTTTTTACAGACTTCCGGTGAAGCAATGCACACAACAACGCACGTGATTTTCCCAACGGATGCTGAGGGAATCGTCCAAATTGATCGGCTGGAACAAGTCATATGGATTTGCCATGGCGCCATAATAGTGAAAGAACAATGGATGGTCGATTGTCTGAATGATCCAAAATTGATTGAGCACGATTCGAAATATCTGGTGGAAAAGGTCAGGTTCGATGGAGTCGTCTATGATACTGTTCTTGAATGGACAGAGGCCATGGCGAAGAGCACGATGCCTTATTTGTGTGGTGCGTACGTGGCAGCTGTTATGAAAGAGTGTCCTTATTGTGAGTTGCTTGCATTATGTTGAAAGACGTTTAGTAATCCTTAGCAATTTCAACTTGAAACAAATAATTTTCTTCCTGTTCGCTGACTTTCAATCAATTTTATTTACATATTTAGTGACCGCCCTAAGTGAGATTGTGACGAACCAAGGAGGTGTTATGATGCGTTCCTTTCCTGTTAAAGAAGACTTCAATATTGGATCTCATCCATATCTTCATGCAAATCTTGGTCCAATTTTTTTGATTAACGATGGAACGGTTAGTTTTACTGATTCACTATTTTAATATTTATTGATGAAAACGATATATCCAAACTATAAAAATAGTTAGTAAACGAGAAAAAAAAGAATCGATAATCTATTCTTCCAGATTGATTTGGTGGAGTACGAAAACGATCCTGACGAGATGTACACGGTATTCACAAAAAATGAATTCATCATTTTTCTTTTGAAACGTCAAATCAATCAGGATACCAGAAAGAATCCGCCTCCTGTTTCGAAAGATGATATTTGAATAAAGTGTTTCTCAGTGTATATCAGTTTTTTTTTAATCTTCACTATTACTATTCTATGATAATTCGTCATTTTCTTCGTTTTTTTCTTAATTTTCACTGCAAAAGAAACTATAGTTTCTTCAAAAACATTTCGTTTCATTTCATTTCATCTCAATTCGTGAGGTGCGCAGCATTCAGGGGTAGACTTACTCATCCACGTCTTCGGTTGTTGTTTCTGATGATCACCTTGAATCATTGTCAACTTCTCCCAATTCTCTTCAAAATGAAGACTATAAAAAATGATATTTCAAATCTAATATTGCATTAGTTTCTTTTATTTTACTCATGGTTAAAATCGTAATCCACGCCTACTTGTTAATGATTCTATGAATGACAAGAAGAACTTTTTTCGACTTACTTGGACTCTGCAGGTCGTTTTTAAGTTTCGTAATATTCGATTGAATGCCGTATTGTTGCTATGAAGAATTTACACGAAAATTCTTCAAGAGCCTCCTGTGTTAAAAGCTGAATGGTTAATAGTAAATATGAAAACTTTAATCAAATGTGTATAGCTCCATGGAGCGCGGTTGCATTTGAGAATCGTGTCGACAAGAGTTGTATGAGCAATGAATTTCTTCTCCGGACAATGAACAACGAGCGACGCGCCACAATTTCCACACAGCGGAAAACTAAAGTAAAAGAAACTTTTCGTTTTTTAAAGCGCCGCCAAATGCATTGTTCGGTAGAGCGCATTTGCATTATTTTTGCTGATTCGATATGATTCGATCAACACGGCAACAATCGAATTGATTCGATTCGAATCGAATTAAATTGAATAGAATCGATTCAAATTCGAATCAAATCGAATCGAATCGATTCGATTTGATTAAATCGCGATTCGAATCAAGTTGAATCGATTTATTCGATTCTAAAATTGTCGACCCAATTCGATTCAATCGATCAATTTAAAAATCGACACGACACACTATTTCCGAGGAAACTCATGGATGTTGTGTAGAACAAAGGCAATCGCATCGAGAAAATTCACTTTTTTTCTGTTTAATAGTCTTCAATAAACCATTTTTCAATTTTCGGCGCAATCTTAGTTGGGAGGGCGATTGGCGAAATTTTCTTGTTGGTACGGGTCATTTTGCGAAATTTACATCACTTACCAGAAAGTTAGTTTGGAGACCTTCGTTTTTCCTTAATGTTATTTATATAATTTAGCAAAGAAGAACCACAACAGTATTTTCCATTCAATGGCACATTTCTTCCTGCACCACATGACTCGAAAATAACCACAAGTGGTTCAAAATTTGTTGAAGACTTTGGAAGAATTTATCCAAAGTTCACAGAAGATAATGTTCCTGAAATCGATGATATCTCCGTGAAGCTTCAATTAATGTTAGAACTGGAAATACTTACTTGGATACTTGGATACTTGGACGCCCGGTAGTCGGCTGGGGATGTTCTCAGCGCCGGGCACACGTCTCTTTCCATTTGTTTCGGTCCTGTGCGGCTTGGGACCAGTTGCCGTCGGGAGTATTGAACTTCTTCAGTGCATCGGACCATCTTGTTGCGGGACGGCCCAATGTTCTTTTAACGTCCCTTGGATACCAGAAGGTGATTCGGTTTGTCCATCTATCGTCTTGTCTTCGTACGACGTGGCCTGCCCATCGGTATTTCGCGGTGGCTGTGTATTCCACAGCGTCTCGGATGCCAGATTTTTGCCGTAGATCGGTGCTTCTTAGATTCTGCTCCCGTTGTTCTCTTCGATTAGTTCCCAGTAATGATCTTTCTAGGGCTCGTTGGGTTCTTGTGAGAATCATAGAAGTAGTCTTGTTATCCGCCCATGTCTCAGATCCGTAGCAGAGCGCGGGGAGAACTGTCGAATCGAACAGTTCGGCTCTTATCTTCTTGCTGGATATGAGTTGAGTAGCTTCTTTGATACTGCTCATGGCAGCCCATGCTGAGCTTCTTCTTCGGCTTATTTCTGCTTTGAGATTGTTGTCCATGGATACCAGTCTTCCCAGATAGATGTATTTGTCGACATATGGAAGGGGGATTCCTCCGACAGTGATGGGATCCGCTGTTGTCCAGCTATTTCTCATGACTTCCGTTTTGCTGCGATTCATTTCTAGTCCGATGGCTTTTCCAACTTTGTCTAAGTCATTGACCATGCTTTGAAGTTCTGCAGAGCTGTGACTGATCAGAACGATATCGTCGGCAAATCGCAGATTGTTGAGCTTCTTGCCATCTATCATGATGCCTTTGTCTTCCCAATCAAGGTTTATCATCGCGTGTTGCAGGGCGGCAGTGAAGAGTTTCGGTGATATTGTGTCTCCTTGCCGTACTCCTTTGCCGATTGGGATGGTCAGCTCTTTCATAAACATCTTGATCTTGGTAGTTGTTCCCATATTACATTCCTCGAGGAGGTTGATGTATTCTGCGTCGACTCCAGCTTTGTTCAGTGCGTTCCAGACTGCATTGAGTTCCACACTATCGAAGGCTTTGACGTAATCGATGAAACAGAGGTAGAGCGGTTGTTTGTACTCCCTCTGGCGTTGGCGTGAGCCGTTTGTTTCTCTTTATTGGAGTTATCTCATGCTTGAATGTTTTCAAATTAATTTCTACTTTGCTATTGGTTGAAAACTATGCTTGGAAGTATTCTAGAAGAGAGACAGGAGAGATAATTTTGTGATAATTTCTTTCGTTAATTTTGTGTTCATTGCTCATACAACTCTTGTCGACACGATTCTCAAATGCAACCGCGCTCCATGGAGCTATACACATTTGATTAAAGTTTTCATATTTACTATTAACCATTCAGCTTTTAACACAGGAGGCTCTTGAAGAATTTTCGTGTAAATTCTTCATAGCAACAATACGGCATTCAATCGAATATTACGAAACTTAAAAACGACCTGCAGAGTCCAAGTAAGTCGAAAAAAGTTCTTCTTGTCATTCATAGAATCATTAACAAGTAGGCGTGGATTACGATTTTAACCATGAGTAAAATAAAAGAAACTAATGCAATATTAGATTTGAAATATCATTTTTATAGACTTCGTTTTGAAGAGAATTGGGAGAAGTTGACAATGATTCAAGGTGATCATCAGAAACAACAACCGAAGACGTGGATGAGTAAGTCTACCCCTGAATGCTGCGCACCTCACGAATTGAGATGAAATGAAATGAAACGAAATGTTTTTGAAGAAACTATAGTTTCTTTTGCAGTGAAAATTAAGAAAAAAACGAAGAAAATGACGAATTATCATAGAATAGTAATAGTGAAGATTAAAAAAAACTGATATACACTGAGAAACACTTTATTCAAATATCATCTTTCGAAACAGGAGGCGGATTCTTTCTGGTATCCTGATTGATTTGACGTTTCAAAAGAAAAATGATGAATTCATTTTTTGTGAATACCGTGTACATCTCGTCAGGATCGTTTTCGTACTCCACCAAATCAATCTGGAAGAATAGATTATCGATTCTTTTTTTTCTCGTTTACTAACTATTTTTATAGTTTGGATATATCGTTTTCATCAATAAATATTAAAATAGTGAATCAGTAAAACTAACCGTTCCATCGTTAATCAAAAAAATTGGACCAAGATTTGCATGAAGATATGGATGAGATCCAATATTGAAGTCTTCTTTAACAGGAAAGGAACGCATCATAACACCTCCTTGGTTCGTCACAATCTCACTTAGGGCGGTCACTAAATATGTAAATAAAATTGATTGAAAGTCAGCGAACAGGAAGAAAATTATTTGTTTCAAGTTGAAATTGCTAAGGATTACTAAACGTCTTTCAACATAATGCAAGCAACTCACAATAAGGACACTCTTTCATAACAGCTGCCACGTACGCACCACACAAATAAGGCATCGTGCTCTTCGCCATGGCCTCTGTCCATTCAAGAACAGTATCATAGATGACTCCATCGAACCTGACCTTTTCCACCAGATATTTCGAATCGTGCTCAATCAATTTTGGATCATTCAGACAATCGACCATCCATTGTTCTTTCACTATTATGGCGCCATGGCAAATCCATATGACTTGTTCCAGCCGATCAATTTGGACGATTCCCTCAGCATCCGTTGGGAAAATCACGTGCGTTGTTGTGTGCATTGCTTCACCGGAAGTCTGTAAAAAATGTTCAGATCAATTACGTGTGATGTAGACAAACACAGGTCGGCCCCCACGTTTTTAATTTGTCCTTCATGGCATAGTCAATTAAAGAAATTTTTGTCGTAATCAGTAAATGTTTTTCCACGATCCATTACGTATTCCCCGCAGTCTTTCACGTACTAACAATTTTCAATAGTTCAAAGTCAATTTTTATGCGGAGCACTGTATTTTGAATTGTAGAAGTCAAGATTTTAATTCTGATAGGCTTAGAAAACTCTCGTAACGAGTAGGCAGCAGCAATTAAATTTGAATATTATTATTATTATTATTTCCCCACAATATTTATATTGCATTTAATTTTTGCAGAGCAATGATTGGGGGAAATGGCGGTGCTAGTTTGTTTCAGTTAGAAATAGGCGAGCTCGGTTAAATGAAAAGCTTACAATATGAGGGAATTTATCCATAAAAGCATTAGTTAAACTGTCATCAGTGGTATCGTCCATCCAAATGTGGAAAGAACTGACGGGGAACACTTGTGGAACAGCTGAAAAGAAAATTTTAAGAAGAACTCCAAATATTTGAGTATTTTTGAAGAATTCTGTCACAAAATGTACAGTTTTGTAACACAATTTAATAGTTTTCCAAGAGAAAATATAATTTTTGCCGATAAAATACGAAAAAGACTCACCTATTCGAAACGTTTTCTTTTCATTTTTTTTGTAGATCGCCTGTATTTTCTCAAATTTGGCAGCGTCTTTTGAGTGAGTCTTATGGAAATTGGGTGGAATCATTTCCTGAGGAGTCAAATTGCTGGCATTCAATAGCGACCGATCTGCACCATATTTGATGAGGATGTCAACGAAATCTGGAAGACCTGTCTTCGTGGCCACGTGGAGCGCAGTGTTGCCGTACTCTGAAAATCAGTGTATGAAGTAGTTCGCTGAAAAAATTCAAAAAAAACCTGTAAAGCAGTGGCTAAAATGAATTCGAAAACCATATCAACAGTCTAGTATTCTAGTATTAAAAGCTTAATTAATAATCGATAAAATTACGAGTTTACAGCTTAGCGAATATGCTAAACACTCCCAATTTCTAATAATTGTCTTCTGGTCTCACATAAAATGAGCAAAATGTCAGAAAACTAACTAACTATGTAATAACTAATAACCACACATCATTCTCGTTTTGTTTCAAGTCAGCGCGACGAGATCCAAAAAAAAATAAGGAAGAGTGAACGGTTTGGTTTCCACGCGACACCCGCAATGATACAGAGAGAGAAGTTTCTACTTGTTCTGTTTTGCAGTTGTGCGCAGTTTTCAGAAAAAGCGGCGCGCGCTAATAACTAATGGAGTTATTCATGAAAAGCACGAAAAGCATTTTAATGCAAAATGCATTTTTTTGCATTAAAATGCAATCGTGCTTTTCATGAATAACCCCATAAAATAAAATAGAAAATTGGTGTTTATAGATAACAACCAAATCAAATCGAACAATTTCTAAAATATTAGTAAAAAATACCACGCAAGCTACTTACAATTCATTTTTTTAGACAGGGAAGACCTAAAAATGCATCGGCCGAAATAGCAGCCTTCAAAACACCTAAAATTTTACATTTTAAAGTGCAGCATATAAAAAAAAACGAATAAAATGTAGAATTAAAAGTGCACAGCTTAACTTTGAAAGATTAGCCAATTAACTGCCGACGCGTGAAAATAGTCAAGAAGGTAATTATTTTATTTTTTTTTCTAATTTTTTTTCCAACTAACTGTTATAAACATTGATGTACGCTCCACTCTTCAACGCTTTTAACAAATTCGTCTTGTTTCTCTCACGGACCGCATCCAGTATAGCATTCTTCCTATTGATCGTGTCCATAAACAACTGAAAAAAGGAGCTATACGCCACAAAAGGAATAGTGTACATACCGAGTATCTCCACCTTTCCTCGAAAACTTTCCAATTAACGAAATAGTAGAGATACAAATTCTGGTAGTTCTTTCGTCCACTTTCAGTTAGTCCATGACTCAATAATCCTAATGAAATCAACGCAATCACGCCGAGACACACCCAGGAAATTTCTCTCCATATCTGCTCCAAGATAATTTCTCTCCATATAGAGGGAGGTTTTGTAGAGTGTTTCCTGTCATTTTTGCGTCCATCAAAGTAATCCATCAACTGTTTCACAGAATTCGGGAAGTTTTCTAAATTTGAGCGGCGAGCAGCAAAGTCGAAATCCACGCCCATTGTAAAAAACAATAAAAGGAACTTCTCTTCAGATACAGAATCTGGGGAAATTCTGCGGATTTTTTCTACAAAAAATAATAGTATAAATGACTTCAAAATTATGAATTGATGGGAAACTTTTGTTTGAATAGTAGGATTTTATATTTCTATATAATTAAAAATAGTCGGCTATGGGTACCAATTTTTCGATTCCATTAAGGTGCGTTTAAAGTAAAATTTTGCAAAAATATGATCGAGGAAGTTTTGTTGTCGTTCGTAGCGAAAATGACATTAAATATCAAACACTGTTTTAAAAATAATGATATTATTTGAAAAAAAAAATTAAGCGACTTCGGGATACCGTTTTATTATTTATAAAGTGTCCTTTTCTATTCCTTATTTCTTTTCCTTTTAGTTTTCAACAATACATGAAAAACTTGCTTAAAAAAAGCTCTAAATTTTCTCGAGTTCCTGGGATTCCTGGAATCTTTGACGCTTTCGAAAAAATTTGAGTCACATTCGAAATAGAGGCATTTCGAAGTTTTCTTGCAAGTGAATTCAATTCATCGGCATTGTGTACCATGGCTTTCAGAAGTTCCGTCATATTCAGCCACTCGTCCAAATTGAATTCCTTCAACGCATTTTGCTCAAAACGCGTTAGTTCTCCGATGTTCAGCAGAATATTTCGGTGAAATCTGACCTTCTCCATATCTTCCAAAAATCTTGTGCCAGCTACGAGATTTTCAGTCAACTTTAACGGGTTTTCGATTTTCACTTCTAAATTTTTGGTACGTTGGTTCCATTTATTTTTGTTCATGAACTGTCGCATATAACTATTGAGAGCATCCTTCATCTCAGGAAACTGAAAATACCTAATAGAAAGTGATATTTTTGAAATATTATTTTTTTTTCAAGTTACAAATTCTGCAATTTCATAAAGAAAGTAATTGAAACTTTATTAGGACCTAATTAGGAACGTACAAGACAGTACCGAACCACTTGAAATCTAAATATTCGTCTTACAAGGGCTAGCGTATCCACGTATAGCTTGACCACTTTCAATCCACCACTACGATAAATTTTTTTCATTTCCCAATGCGCCCGATACCAATCGACAACTAATGAAATGTTCAACCGTTCATCCCTGAAAACGCAACATTGAATTGACAGAATTTTAAGTTATTCTACTGGATTTTGAGTGCAATAAGCTGATACACAGTAGTTAAACACTACTGAATTATCTCAAACCCCAGTAGATGGAGGCCATAAAAAAGAGCGTTGAAGCTATCGCATCCAACAAACAAGTTAATGTTAAATCGAGTTCAAACCCACCTAATGCATTTAATAAAAGTTGTCACGTTCATCGTCTCGAGAATATCATTCAATTTTATGGTGTCGTTCATTTTTAATCTCGCCGATTCCATTTTCAGCGTTTGAAGGCTGTCAGCTAATTTCGTTGCAATTTTCAGCGTTCGAATGAATATAAAACTCCCTTTTAGCCTTTGTATGAAATGTTGCAATGCATATCTATCAATTAATGGATTATCTACTGAACGAGTAACATTTAAAACCGACGATAATTGTTTCTTGAAAATGTTTAACAGGGTCCCTTCCTTTTCTGATACGTAGTGTAATTGATTATTCAGTTTTTCCACATAACTCCTGAGTTTCGTAATCCTCCTTATAATGACTAATAGGTCATGTTGCTGTCTTTCGTAATCAGCGAGTTTTTTGAGAGCCTCATTACTATAGTTCAACTGAGCACAATCTTCATCTAGTGATTTCCAATAATTTATAAGCTGAGTTAGTGCATCGCGAGAGTGATACGCTTTTTCCACGATGGCCAAGTAATCATCAAACACATTCCGCTCTTTGTGATTAAAGAATTTTCTGGATGCGTGAAAGAAACCTTGCCATATATTCACGATGTTTTGAATATTTTTGGAAAATTTAATGAGGGAATTAAGGGATTTGCCAAATTCTTTACTGTTGCTATTTCGAACAAAATGCTTATTGAACCAAGGGTTCTTTAAATCCCGGGTTAGATTTGCAATACCTTCGATACCTTCGAAACCAATCGTGTAGCGTGGTGTAAGACTTTCAATTTTTGAAAATGGTGATGTATTATTTATTGCTTGCCGGAAAATCATAACCGCTTCAGTCAATGATGAATAACCGTCCATGACTTCCTTATATGATGTCAACATGTCCACTATATGTTTTTTTAATTTCTTAAAAGTTGCCTTATTTAGGTTAAACTCGAAAAACTTTGCTGCGATTTGCCTCATTGTTTCTACATTCTTGTATTCTGCCTTTGCTTTCCAAATTGTAGAAGACGATATATATTGGGTCAGGTTAGCCACATTATTAAGACAATTCAATAAATGGGTACTTTGTGGAATGAAACCATAAATAACGTATGCTATTTTGTGGTCTTCTGGTAATTTGTGCCAATCTTCTTTTACATCGATAAGTTTTCGGAATTCTTCGAGATTGACTTGGTCTAGCTTTAAGCAATCATTATTGACTATCTTCGAATTTGTGATATTCTTTCCCTCGTTGAAAATATTTTCAGTCTGAAATTTGCCTGCTTTTTCCAAAACATTGGAATCGTCTTTTAACAAAACTTTGATTTTATCGAAGAATGATTTCAAGTTGCTTTTAAATGTATCGTCATCATCCGTTTTTTTACTAACGTTCATACTCTTATTCGCAAAGTTCAACACATCACGTATTTTGAGGTTGTCGACATCGACATAAGATTCGAACAGGTGGTAAGGCACGTGGAGAAATTCCGATATAATGTCCGATACGTTGGCACTGCCTTTGGAAACAAGTTCTTCGATTGCGATTGCGTTCGTCATGCGGGATAAGATTTTAATGTCGTTGGCAAGGAGTTGAAGATCGGAAGGCGCTGAAATCGATTGTTAAGCACGCTTCTAGACTTGCAATATAAAATTGATAAAAATTGGCACTTTCAATAAGAAGAAAATCGTAGAATATTTTTAAAAACTTCTAAACTTTCGTTAGAAATTCGATTTTATCAGTTTCCGAAATGCCTAAATTTTAATCAAATTCGAAAATGCTCAGAAAACGTTGAAGAATGGCACCGGCAGATTATTAAGGCTTCCACGAAAGACGAATACAAAAAGTCGTCTTTCTTCTTTTCGTTCGTTTCGCAAAATAAACGCAAGACCTACGCAAGTCAGACAAATGCAAGACGAAGACAAAAACGAGACGGGCCTATTTCGTCTATCGTAGAAGCCTTATAGTTTATATTAGTGTAGCACCAATTCGACACCACACCAACATAGTGCGGATATGGAGCCAAGCTGGTCTAAAACGCTGTCATTTTTGAATGTAAGAGTCGGTCGTTTCTGAGCAATATCGAAAATCTAAAAAGAAGGTTAGATTCAAATATTGATTCGATTTGAAATGAATTTTTTTTCTTTTTTCACGAACAAAGGTGAAATTTCTACAACTCCAATATGCACCCTAGCGTTTTTTTGTCCCTGAGTTTGGTATTCCCCCTTCCCCTCCCAATATATTCTATTGTACCACCAAAATCTGGTTTAAACTTGCCTGCTTCTTCATTCTTTGCCGAATCTATTGATAACAAAGCCAGAAGAATAATCGCTGTCACGCGCATTTTGAAAATGTTCAAAATTCGGTATTCTCCTCGAAGCAGCTGATATCAATTTCAAATCGTGCACGAAGCAAAGGCCTACAAAAAGGTAGCACTTATTTTTAGAAACAGCCCCACTGATACAGTGAAATAGTGAGCTCAACTGACTTATTAAATATAAAATCGAAAGACGTATGAGATATATTCTAGTACATGTCATGCCGTGTCATCACGATTTATTCCGTTTTACTACGTGACCAAGATTCTCTATTTTTTAATGTTTTCTTTAAAAAAATCGAATAACTTACGACGGTTTATTAAGTTTATGTTATTACGAAGGTCATCAATCTTTTGTTCTTTTACATTTGTTTAGTCTGAAAAAACATCATATTTCCGCGAAGAGCTTACTTACTTAGTCGCGGATCACAGCTAACCATGGCTTGCGAGCTTGAGCGAAGGTTGTCCATGAAATAGTCAGCCGGTTCCCTCGATATATTTAGACTTCCTTTCGTAGTAAGTGACCATCTTATAGGAGGTCGTCTGACATGTGGTTTGTGGTCTCGGTGAATCAATTCTTTTATAAGTCGGTTTTGTTTTTGAAGTTGTTAAACGCTGCCCATTTTCTTCTATTTCGTCAAGTGTGAGCAGGATTGTATTGAGTGTATTGCAACTTTCTTAGCTGTAATTGGAAATTTTAATTTAAAGCTTTAGGCTTTTTAAGCAACATTCTTATAGTTAATGTAGACATTTATAGTCGACCACGTCCACCAGATACTTCGATAGATACTATTGCTCGTGTCGGATTTTTCCTGTAAATAACACATTTATTCAAAAGAATCGTTTTTGACGGTTATTCAATAATAATTTTTTTTCTTCTGGTAAATTAATCAATCGACCAGAGATTCCTCGCTTTTCAGCTTTATCTTTCTTTTCTTGGTTTATTCAAACCGCGACAATGTCCGAAAAAGCTGTTTAGCAATTACACGAGGAAAATAAAATTATTATAAGAAATTTAAATGAGACGAAACAGGTTCGGCGCCCAAGTTGCCCACGTAAATTACGGGGTATTGGGTTCAAAAGAAAGAAGAAAAATTCACGAATCAAGGGAGCACTTTATTAAAGAATAAATTTGGAATTAAATAAAAAAATTAAATTGATAAGAGCAAGAAAAGAGCAAACAATATTCTCCGAGAAAAAACGAGTTCAAGTCAAAAACCTTGCGAGAGATCTCCTAAAAAAAATAATTAAAAATTTGCCGCCTCGCTTTAGCTAAAAAGCGCGCGCCCCGTTCGGGGGAGTGTCGTTGCGAAGTTCTGTGCTCAGCTAGACCAGTTTGTTTTATTTATTAAAAATATTTAAAATTATTATTTATGTATTATTTAGAGAATAAATATTGAATTTAAAATTTTAACTTTTAATTTTAATTCGCATCGAGCAAATTCACTTTTTTTTCCTGTTTAATAGGCTTTTCAATAAACCATTGCTCAATTTTCTTGTTGATACGGGTCATTTTCGTACTCTATTCAAAGGACATTTTGAGAATGACTTCTTTAATTCAGTTAGAAAAAAATTGTATAAAAATGAAACACAAAAGCAAGTTCGCCGCCGAGGAAGTCAATGCTCTCTCATGTTGTCTGACGTGGCATCAGTCTTTGAGCAATAAATCAGAATTCAGATAACGATTGGTGTTCCAGGAATTTTGTTAAATATTATGTACATATATGCGGAACGAAACGTTGAAAAAGGTGGGTTTTCCATTGGATTGAGGGAGGTCTCGGCTGACTCGGCTCAGGCTCTGTGTCACGAATGGTCGAGATCTTCGAGCACCAATACACCCACGTGCAACTGCACATGCAATACTATATTAATTTCCCCATAAGTCACGAATGGTCGAGACCTTTGAACACCAAAACACACAAACTTGCCACGGCACATGCAATGAGCTATTAACCATCGAATTCGGTGTATAAAAGGCTCCGATTTTCTCTGTCTTTTCATTATTTTCTCATTTATTCTTATTTTTTTATTTTTTTTTCAAATAAAGGTTCAATGAATCCGCTTGCAGCGTTCATCAGTCAAAAACAAAAGAGAAGACAAATTATTCCGTTTTCCCGCAAACTGTAGTAATCGATTCGGAGCGATCATTTGGGATCACAGGCTCCCGGAGCAAAAATCATTGCATTGGACGAAGGAATCGACGGTGAATAATTCAACAATTTCTCAATCTGGAGAGCGTACTGGACACTACATGGATTACCCGACTCGATCAAATCCACACGGGGCTCCACGTGAATCCACTTGGGGCTCCTCGTAAATCCACACAGGACTACTCGTAAATCCACTTTGTGTTCCTCGTAAATCCACATGGGGCTCCTCGTAAATCCACATGAGTTCCTCGTAAATCCACTTGGAATGAGTTTTGCGGTGTCCCACTGGTGTGCCCACTCGCCGACCACGAAGTGGGATTCGGACCACGGCAACACCCACCTCGGCCTCAAGAATCTCTTCTCGACATAGTAATCCCTCCACGTTGACTACCTCCGCGCCGTCGTCGACTCTTACTGAGACTTCAAGAGACGTTCAGGCTGTTATCACAGCGAAGGGAAGAAGATTCGAATACTGTTAATTCTATTTATTTTCAGAAGAAAACCTTTCGATTTGAAGAAGTTATTACGCCGTCTTGAATGCGGCGGCGCTATTTTTATTCCCCACCCTGTAACGAAGGAAGTAGAATGCGAGAAACCGTGGGAGTTGTAGTTCCACCATCTGAAAATGCTCTGATTTTCCCATGTTTTGCCACTTTTCCCGTTTTCCGCTAAATATAAGGAGCTGAATGGGAGGGGGGGAGGGGGCGGGGGAGGTGGAGCCTAAAATCTTTAACCTTACTCTCAAACTTTTTTGACGTTTTTTCTTCCTTTCTGGCAGCTGTTCGAGCTATTCATCTTACTTGATATTTTCAAAATTTGTTTTAAACTCGTTTTCCAAGTATTTGTACATGGAAGCCTCGTAAATCCACACGAAACCATTAAATGTACACACTA
This sequence comes from Caenorhabditis inopinata, assembly GCA_003052745.1. Taxonomy (NCBI): domain Eukaryota; kingdom Metazoa; phylum Nematoda; class Chromadorea; order Rhabditida; family Rhabditidae; genus Caenorhabditis; species Caenorhabditis inopinata. The sequence continues at coordinate 2,701,566 of AP018154.1, read as the reverse complement.
AACGAAGTTAATTCATATGAAAGTCTCGTAAATCTACATAGGGCTCCTCGTAAACCCACTTGGGCTTTTCGTAATTTCACATGGGGTTCCTCGTAAATCCACTTGGGTTCCTCGTAAATCCACTTGGGCTCCTTGTAAATCCACATGGGGCTCCTCGTAAATCCACATAGGGCTCCTCGTAAATGCACATGAGTTCCTTATAAATCCACATTAAGCTCTTCGTAAATCCACTTGGTGCTCCTCGTAAATCCACATGGGGCTCCTCGTAAATCCACATGTGCCTCTCCGTAATTTCACATGGGGCTTCTCGTAAATCCACATGGCTTTCTCGTAAATCTACATAGGGCTCCTCGTAAATCCACATGGTGCTTCTCGTAAATCCACTTAGGCTTCTCGTAAATCCACATGGCTCACTCGTAAATCTACATGGGGTTCCTCGTAAATCCACTTGGGCCCCTTGTAAATCCACTTGGGCTTCTCGTAAATCCACTTAAGCTTCTCGTAAATCCACTTAAGCTTCTCGTAAATCCACATGGTGCTCCTCGTAAATCCACATGGTGCTCCTCGTAAATCCACATAGGGCTTCTCGTAAATCCACATAGGGCTTCTCGTAAATCCACATGTGGCTCCTTGTATTTTCACATGGGGCTCCTCGTAAATCCACATGTGGCTCCTTGTATTTTCACATGGGGCTCCTCGTAAATCCACATGGGGCTCCTCGTAAATCCACACGGGTTCTTCGTAAATCCACTTGGGCTCCTAGTAAATCCACATAGGGCTTCTCGTAAATCCACATAGGGCTTCTCGTAAATCCACTTGGGCTTCTCGTAAATCCACTTGGTGCTCCTTGTGAATCCACAAAGGGCTCCTTGTAAATCCACATGGGGCTTCTCGTAAATCCACATGGCTTCCTTGTAAATCCACATGGGGCTTTTCGTAAATCCACATAGCTTTCTCGTAAATCCACACGGGGCTCCTCGTAAATCCACATAGGGCTCCTCGTAAATCCACATGGTGTTCTTCGTAAATCCACATGGGTTCTTTGTAAATGCACTTAGGCTCCTTGTAAATCCACATGACTTTCTCGTAAATCGACATGACTTCCTCGTAAATCCGAATTGAAGGGCTAAAAAAGGGCACTTGCCTGAAAAATGTCTTCTCCGTTCATTGATCCCAATTAGCACGCTTCACTGACAGCTTCCTTCTTCTTCTATTCCAGCCGTCTTTCAAACTTTGTTCCTCCCCCTCTTCGCTCATCGTCATGAAGACTGGAGGCAGTTTCAGATTTTCAGAAAGAACGCTCCACGATGGCTTCAGAAGTCGCAGAGATTACTGGAAATTCAGAAGAAATCCAGCGGCAGGGCACACTGCTTGCTGCTGCGATCCTCTTTTCGGCGAGTGTCTCCAAGGTTTTCCTCTTATAATTTCAGACTTTCCAGGTCGGCTTTTCAGGTTTGATCTTCAATATATTGGGGATTACTGTAGTTATGAAGAATCCGATTCTAAAAAATTCATTTGGCACTTTATGTCTTAGTCATTCAATTGCAAATTGTGGAGTTCTATTCGTCTTTTTTGTTTGGGCCGCTCCAATGACATATATGTAAGTGCCACGTGGATTTCCAAGTTTTCAGAAGATCTGAAAATTTTGAATTTCAGCCAAGCCAAAAGCACAGGCGGTGTGCTCAGTAAGCTGCTCGGCCAGCTGAATATCTGGAGTTGGAACGTGTGTGCATACTCTCATTTGGCCATCTCGTTCAATCGATTCTTCTCAATTGCAGCTCCGGCCAAGGTGAGTAGTTGACATCTGGAAGTATCGAGAGAGCCTCTCTCTCGAGACTCTCGAGACTCTCGACACTTAAAGCCAAGCATTTGCAGATCAGTTTCATTTTTTCCCATCGCAACACGCTGCTGATAATCGGGATTGTTTGGCTCATCGCGTTCTGCCACATTGTACCCTATTTTTGGTGTTAGTTTTGAGTTTTTTGCCTATTTTTTTCGTCTGCTCTTTTGAGCATCATGAGCATCTGAGATCAAGCAGATTAAAGCTGAAAAAATAGAGCTGGCTGGTGAGAATCTTAGATTTCAGCCTCTGATCATTTGAACTGTGTACTTAGACACTTCAGACAGCAGTAGCGTCTGAAATTGCGGAAAATCTGAAAACAAATTGTGCGCAATCTATTGACAAAGTTTGCACAAATTAGTCGCACTCCCTGATAGTCCTCGAGCAGTACAGTACACGAACGCTTTCCCCGTTTCCAGATGATTATTGCTACGTCGTCTACGATCCCATTTCCTGGACATGGAACTTTGCGGCCACCGAATGCGGATATGTGATCTCCACCTACACAGATTACTACACAAGTGTCGCCACCTTCACTGCAATGAGCTTTGTGGATGTTGCGACTTTGGTAAGCTCGGAATCTGAAAGAATCTGAAGGAAATCTTCAGATTCTCCTCATCGTCCACCGAAGACATACGAGATTCGCCTCCTCGGATGACGCGCAGAAGCGGCGGAAAGTGGAGTACCGGTTTTTCATGCAGTCGTGTCTGCAGGGAATTCTGTTCTTCTATGAAATCTTCAATTTCTACTACGTCAGCTATCTGAATTCAAATCGGTGGTTTGTGTTCATGACTTCCACCTTCGCATGGGAAATTTGTCACTGTCTGGACGGGTAAGTTGCATCAAAGACGAAATTTGACCGTCTCGCCTCGTCTTCGTGCTCGTCTTGAATTCGTCTGACTTGCCTGCAAGTCTTGCGTTTATTGCGTAAGACGAATGAAGACGAGTCGAAACACGAATATTTGTCTTTGTCTTTCGTGGAAGCCTCAAGACTCTTCGATTCATGGGAATTTTGAAGCAGGAGAGTCGCGAGACTAGGTCTTGGTGTTTGCGTGCGTACTTTTATCAACGTTACGAATGCATTTGAAACGTCGTGAGTCGAGTCGTGAGAGTCTTGAGCCATGAGAGTCTCGAGACTTCTCGAATAGTGAGAGTCTTGAGCCATTAGAGTCTCGAGACTTCACAACTCTTGAAAGTCTTGAGCCACGAGAGTCTCGACATTTCACGAATTTTGAGAGTCTTGAGCCACGAGAGTCTCGAAACTTCTCGAATAGTGGGAGTCTTGAGCCACGAGAGTCTTGAGACTTCTCGAGTTGTGAGAGTCTTGAGCCATGAGAGTCTCAAGACTTCATGAATATTGAGAGTTTTGAGGCTCGAGAGTCTCGACATTTCATGAATTTTGAGAGTCTTGAGCTATGAGAGTCTCGAGACTTCACAAATCGGGAGAGTCTTGCTCCACGAGTCTCGAGACTTCACAAATCTTAAGAGTCTTAAGCCTCGAGAGTCTCGAGACTTCTCAAGTTGTGAGAGTCTTGAGCCATGAGAGTCTCAAGACTTCATGAATCTTGAGAGTCTTGAGGCTCGAGAGATTCGACATTTCACGAATCTTGAGAATCTTGAGCCATGATAGTCTCGAGACTTCTCGAATAGTGAGAGTCTTGAGCCACGAGAGTCTCGAGACTACACGAATTTTAAGAGTTTTGAGCCACGAGAGTCTCGAGACTTCACGAATCTTAGGAGTCTTGAGCCATGAGAGTCTCGAAACTTCTTGAGTCATGAGAGTCTTGAACCACGAGTCTCGAGACATCACGAATTTTGAGAGTCTTGAGCCACGAAAGTCTCCACATTTCTTTCTTGTGATGATCGGGATTTCGGAGCATCGTACACCTTATAATAGCTGAGAAAACACAGCGAATTCCAATGGTTTTATGTAGAATTTGAAGCTTTTCACGAAAAGTGTTCAACCTTCTAGAAGCCCATTGAACCTAGTCCTAGGAGCTCTATCAGACACGATTTCAGCTTCGTCGTCGTTCTCTTCCACTTCCGCCGTCGCCTTTTCATGAGAGATGTCACACCGGTGGGAGATTGATGAAAAATGACTTAAAAATAGCCAATTTTCAGTTGATCAAAGTTCGAGGGCAATCTGAAATCACCCGCTCCATTGTTTCAAAGCATTAAGGAAGGATAGCGCGAGAACGTCGCATTGCGAGACTCCAGAAGGGATTCTCGAGACTCTTCAGAGCTCTGCATCTTGAATTCAGTCCGTTCTTCTTACGAGTTGCTCGCCGAGCACATTTCTCGTCACTCACCCATCGCTTGCTTTCATGAGCATTGAATGCTCCATTGCTCAAACAATTTATCATATTTTTTTTTCAAATTTTTATTATTTATTCATTTTATAAATTAGATGAAGTTTTCTTTGTTTTAACAGAGGATGAGTGTAGATTTACGGAAGTGGAATGTGGATTTACAAGCTGTAAGTGCAGATCCACTGATTTGCAGCACCAAACGTCTTCTCTCCTTCAAAGAATCCGGAAATCTCAAAAAATGAATCAATGTTTGTTGTTACTTCTATTAGTAGTCCTCCCTTCACTGGCTTTCGAGAATACCATAGTGGTTTCAACAGATTTTCGCAAGAAACTCCGCTTAAAGTGGAACATCACGATGATGAGGCTGAAAAATTCAAAAAAATTAAAAAAAAAACATGTTTTTTTCTGGAAATTATGCAATTTCATGGTACGCAATTTGTCGTCACCGTTTGCGACATATACAGTAAAATTTTCAGATGGATCCCACAAATGTCAGCAAAGTTACCCTCAAAAAACCGTTTGTGTATACCTTTTTGGCCAGTATTGTATCACTAATGAGTTCTGAGATTCTAGCTCTAAGAAGCGCGTTGAAGGCACGCCAGTCGAGAAGGCGTTTCTTCTGAAACCGATTCTCGAGACTCGTGTATCCTATGCTTCGTGGCATCTTCTGGAGACAAGATTCTCCAACACTTTAGAAGTAGTGGCTCGTCGTTTTCATGAATCGAAAAGTCCACAGAACACGAAGACAGAAGATCGTCTCTCCTCTCGTCTTCGTTCGTCTTGCATTCGTCTTACGCAAAACTTACGCAAGTCAGACAAATTCAAGACGAAGACGAAGACAAGGACGGTCATATTTCGTCTTGGATGTCACTTACCCATCCAAACAATGACAAAGCTCCCATGCGAAGGTGGAAGTCATGAACACGAACCATCGATTGGAATTCAGATAGCTGACGTAGTAGAAATTGAAGACCTCGTAGAAGAAAAGGACTCCTTGAAGGCAGGACTGCGTGAAGAATCGGATTTCCACACGGCGCTTTTTATTAGAACTTTCCGTCGAGACAAGCTGTGATCTACGACGATAGAGGACCAGCATTATCTGTGTATTTGGATTACTGTAGGTGAGATACATATTTAAGCAATTTTTCAGCAAGTAACCGTCAATTTTAAGAGACTTCTTCGTCGTGCCAGAGCTATAAGTGTAGAGGGTGCTAACACGAGTTTCGCGCAAGCTGGGGGGCACTGGCGCATTACCTTATTTCCACATTTTCAAGACTCTGAATTGACTTTGTTTATAGCCAAACATCTCTTCAAGCTCACCAAGTTTCAGAACTTTTTCAACGGGTTTTCAGAAAGCATTCCCTTCAGCAATTCTAGGCTAAATCTTCTACAATTCTAGGCCCCAAGTCTTCTGCAATTCTAGACCAAGCCTTCCGCAATTTTAGACCAATTCTGCTGCAATTCTAGGTCCCAAGTCTCCTATACTGCTAGGCCAAGCTTTCTACAATTCTAGGCCAAGTCTTCTACAATTCTAGTCCAAATCTACCGCAATTCTAGGCCCCAAGTCTTTTGCAATTCTAGACCAAACCTTCTACAATTCTAGGCCAAGCCTTCCATAATTTTAGGTCAAATCTTCTGCAATTCTAAGCCCCAAGCCTTCTGCAATTCTAGCCCCCAAGTCTTCTACAATTCTAGGCCAAGCTATTTACAATTCTAGGCCAAATCTTCCGCAATCCTAGACCAATTCTGCTGCAATTCTAGGTCAAGTCTTCCGCAATTGTAGGCCAAATCTTCCGCAAGTTTAGACCAATTCTGCTGCAATTCTACGCCAAGCTTTCTACAATTCTAGGCCAAGTCTTCTACAATTCTAGTCCAAATCTACCGCAATTCTAGGCCCCAAGTCTTTTGCAATTCTAGACCAAACCTTCTACAATTCTAGGCCAAGCCTTCCATAATTTTAGGTCAAATCTTCTGCAATTCTAAGCCCCAAGCCTTCTGCAATTCTAGCCCCCAAGTCTTCTACAATTCTAGGCCAAGCTATTTACAATTCTAGGCCAAATCTTCCGCAATCCTAGACCAATTCTGCTGCAATTCTAGGTCAAGTCTTCCGCAATTGTAGGCCAAATCTTCCGCAAGTTTAGACCAATTCTGCTGCAATTCTACGCCAAGCTTTCTACAATTCTAGGTCCCAAGTCTTCTGCATTTCTAGGCCAAGTCTTTCACAATTATAGGCCAAGCCTTGAACAATTCTAGGCCAATTCACCTAGGAGCCCTCTTAAACGCGACATTTGATTACTGTAATAAGGACTCACAAAAGTGGAAAGATCTAGACTGCTCATCACAACAAAAATGGAGACACTGGTATAGTAATCGGAGTAAGTGGAAATGGCGTGTCCACAAGGAGTAGTTGCGAAGTCCCATGTCCAGCTCAAAGGGTTATATGCCACGTAGCAGGTGTCTCTCCAGAAGTACGGAATGATATGAAACACTGCCATCATCCAGACGAATGAAATAATGAAGCACGTGTTACGGTAGTCAAACAGCTGTGTCACTTTTGTTGGCATTGAGATCGTCAGAAATCGATTGAGAGAGATCACCAAATGCGAATAGCAGCAAGCGTTCCAGAAGAGAATGTTGATTTGGCCCAATATCTTTCCGAATGTTAGCTCTGTGTACTCGTATTGGCTGAAAATTCGACAGCTTTTAGAAAAGAAGGTGTATCTCAAAAACGGTTAGAAATAGAAGAAAATTGTCAACTACAAAAATGATTAGCTGAAAATTTTGAATATTTCATTAGTTGGAAGCTTTGCTCAAACTCTAACCAACACAGAGATACAGATGCTCTATAAAGCGCTCTGACTTCTCTACATCAGACGCTTCCAACTCAGGAGGGGTCTGAGATAGAGGAAAACTTCCAACTGAAGAAACACTCAGAATTTCTCGTAGATCATTTCTCTAGTTGACCGTATTCTTTCATCTCTACCCATTCAAGAAATAAACCGGAAAGAACTTACATGATAGTAGTTGGAGTGACCCATGAGACGAAAACGAAGAGAACCCCAAAATTTGCTATAGTATGGCTGAAACATAACGCTCCAAATGCATTTTTTAGTATGGGGTTCTTCAAAACAACAATTCCAGCGAGTATATTGAAGATGCAACCGGAAATTGAGATCTGAACAGAAAATGATATCGAAATGCTCTTTAAGAGCTCTTTTCCGCCAAATCAGTTTCCAAAAACTCACCAAAAAGATGATAATTGACGCATAAATATTCTGAATTTCAGGATTCACCGGAGTGATTATAGTGGAGTTATCAGTTACAGATATTTCGTCTTCCACATCCATCTGAAAAGCTTAAAAATGAGCAGGAATGATTTCTCATTGTCACTACGTCTGTCGCACGTCTATTAGATCGTTCTCACACCTACTTTGAGTTCTGCATTATTTCAGAAGCAAAAAACGCTCATGGCAGATGGAGAATTCGGAAAATTTCAGGCGCAAATTGGAAAACACGTCAAGGAAGTTCGCAGAGCTATTCTAGAAGTCTAGTCACGGATTTTCTGGAGAACGGTGAGAGATAGAGCAAAGTTGTTAACTGCTGAAATAATCAGCTTAGCATTCTGCACGTTTCATTAGTTATAAGCTTCTTTCTATCTCTACCCCAAGCTGACTTATTCTTCTTGAAAGATGAGACGCACTGGTGTAGCGCAGACGAGGAGAGCACTCTGTCTTCTCTGCGTATCTCTTGCTAAAACTTGATAATTGTGTGCTCGCTCTAAGAGATAAGAAGGACAAAATCAAAAATTACTGAAATTTAGAATACTGTAAAATCTATTCAAGATTTATAGCTAGAGTTTCAGCTAGAGTACTCGTAGTCTACTTTAAATGGGAAATCGTGGATATCTCGAGAGTGGTTGAAGATAGGAAAAAGTTGTCAACTGCTGAAATAAAGCGCTTAAAATTTTATATATTTCATCAATTGAAAGTGCTTCAATATCTCTGATCCTCGTCGACTTATGACTCTTGAAAGATGGGATGCGCTGGTGTAGCGCAGACAGGGAGAGCACTCTGTCTTCTCTGCGTATCTCACACTAAATCTTGATAATTGTGTGCTCGCTCTAGGAGGTAAGAAGGAAAAAATCAAAAATTATTGAAATTTAAAATACTGTAAGATATATTCAAGATTTATAGCTGGAGTTTCAGCTAGAGTACTCGTAGTCTACTGTGAATACAAAATCGTGGATATCTCGAGAGTGGTTGAAGATAGGAAAATGTTGTCAACTGCTGAAATAAAGCGCTTAAAATTTTATATATTTCATCAATTGAAAGTGATTCAATATCTCTGATCCTCGTCGACTTATTCTTCTTGAAAGATCAGACATGTCTGTGGTTGTTTGGTTTTGCCTGTTTTGCAACTAGAAGCGTTTCACTTTCTCACATGTCTGAAATCAAAGATCCGATGGAAATAGAAGTGGTGAAGTGGAAGTACCAAAGTATCATCTTCTGATTTAGCTGCTTGATTCCGGGGCTTTGGACTCGTTTATCCCTTCCACGAGAGACGAAGACCAAACGTCGTCTTGCATTCAAAAAATTGAGAGCCTACTGCGTCAGACGAATTCAAGACGAAGATAAGACAAGACGCGTTGAAATTTCGCTCAAATGGAAGGCTTAGGACTGTTGGAGACGAGTAAAAAGCGATTTCATCAGCTCCCCAGCTATACCCTTTCAAAGAGAGCTGGAGAGAGCGCAGACAAGTAGATGACTCTGACTTCTCTGCGTCTATTTCATTCTCGAATCGTCGTCGATTCGTGCGCTTAAACCGCATACACCGTTCACCCAACATCTTACGCAATACTAGTCTAGAGGCAAGGAGATCTTTAAGCTCTTCTTAAATTCTGGAAATGCGAATTCCCAAAGCTAGAATAGAGCTCTCCAATTTCAGCGGAGAGCTCTCTTCACACTTTAGTTTTGACAGTGTTAGTCCTTCTATACCACCTATATCGGAGTGCTCCTGAGCAATTTCACTTTCAGTTGCTCTGTTTGTCTTTCTCGACAAGAATGACATCGCCTGCGAATCTCACGTGTGTGAGATTTCAGCCATTGGATTCCGACTCCTGGCCTCGTGTCGTCATAAAGTCCTCACAATGACTTTTCAGGTCGTTCCAAGACATTTGGCTGAAATCAAGTTCCAGCAATATCGAGAAGAGGGTTTGGCGAAATGGGGAAGCCGTTGCCCCCCCCCCCCACCCTTGCTCAGCGGGATGGGCAGACACTTTTCCAGAGCTTCCAGAGTCCACCTCACGATTCTGTTTTTCCCGCATTTCAGAATCCTTTGTAGAGTACGGTAAGAAGGCAGATTCAGAAGATAAGAAGATTCGTGACGCAGAGAAGTCAGACGACTCTATTCGTCTGCGTTTACATCCTTCTTTCGCTTGAAATACCCGTCGAATTCGTTATTCTCTCGAATTTCCGCCACTTTCCCACATTTCTGTCTGTCTTCCATTGACGGGAGCATGCAAATTGCAAATCGAAGAAAAATATTTTTATTCCAATAAATTCTGAGAAAATAAATGGAAAAAAAAATGAAAAACAACCCGGAATACTGAATTTCTGGCTCTTTAACTACCTGGAGAGAGTGCAGACACGCAGAGTACTCTGCCTCCCCTGCGTCTCTCGTGCAAACATTTTAGACGCCTTTATCTCTGCAGAAGTTAGAAATAAACACAAACTTTCAACTGATTAAATACGCAGAATTTCAAGCTGATTATTTTTATAGTTGATCGCATTTCGGTATCTCTAGCCGTTTTTGAGATATTTCAAATTTTCTTAGCTGAAGTAATTGAAACAGGCGTGTTAAAAGACGGCTTGTATCTCTTAAATGTCGAAATAAAAGTTAACAATGTAGTGTGGGTTTACAGAGTTAGTGTAGAATTACGCCGCTATCTCATGGTGATCCGCACTTCGGTGGCCTTTGAACTTTTCGGCGTCAGCGTTTTGGCTATAAGCATTTGCCGTCCTTTGAGGAGGCCTTTCTTGAAATGAAAAACCACGACGACTAATCTGAAATAATTAAAGCTCTTTTCCTTACTTTGGGCCTTATCACGACAGCGTACAGTATGCCTCACTGTGGACCCCCAAATGCACTATTTCAGTCTCTCTGCGATAAGAAGCTGAAGCGTTTTTGACTGAAAATATTTGCAAAAAGAAAACTCAGCGAGATCAGATTCTTTCTGAAAGTTCCCAGGAGAACTCTGAGAAAAAAAATTCTATTTTTTGCGAAGAAATCGAAACCAAAAATTTTCAGCATTTTTCAGAGTTATTTCATCTTAGGACGATGATCATTCTACTTCTGGGATTCTAGGAACATGATTCCATTGCTTGCTAAAAGAAACAGAATAGGCTTCTTTCAATGTGTACGACGCTTCGAAATTCCGATTTTCAGAAGAGAACTAGGTGGTGGGGAAGGGGTGTCCAAAAAAGACAGTCTCCTAGTGAATTTCGGAAGTCTAAAAGGAGTTTTCAGAAAATTTTCAGGCACCAGATGGTCTACAGTAGTTCACATGCTTCCAGAAGCTTCTTGAGCAGCTGAGCAAAACACTCACCCGTCCAAACAGTGGCACAGCTCCCATGCGAACGTGGTGGTCATGAACACGAACCACTGATTCGAATTGAACGTGGAAACATAGTTGAAGCTGAATATCTCATAGAAAAATATGAGCCCTTGAACCACTGACTGGACGAAGAACCGCGTTTCGACACGACGCCTTCTGTGGTCTTCTTGATCAGAAGTCATGCGGTGGTTCCGACGGTAGAGAACAAGCATCGCCTGAAGCATCAGAGCAAAATTAAAGAGCTCAAGTACACAGTTTTTCAAGTTCCAACGTACGAAAGTCGATAAGTCCATTAGGGCAATCACTACAAAAATAAAGACACTGGTATAGTAGTCGGAGTAAGTGGTGATGACATGTCCACAAGGCGTGCTCGCGAAGTTCCATGTCCAGCTCGCAGGGTCATATGCAATGTAGCAGGTGTCTCTCCAGAAGTACGGAATGATATGAAACACTGCCATCATCCAGACGAATGAAATAATGAAGCACGTGTTACGGTAGTCAAACAGCTGTGTCACTTTTGTTGGCATTGAGATCGTCAGAAATCGATTGAGAGAGATCACCAAATGGGAATAGCAACAAGCGTTCCAGAACAGAATGTTGATTTGGCCCAATATCTTTCCGAATGTTAGCTCTGTGTACTCGTATTGGCTGAAAATTCGACAGCTTTTAGAAAATGAGGTGTATCTCAAAAACGGTTGCAAATAGAAGAAGTTTGTTAACTACAAAAATGATTAGCTGAAAATTTTGAATATTTCATTAGTTGGAAGTTTTGCTCAATCTCTAACCTCCACAGAGATACAGACGTTTGCATTTTCAGCATAGAGCGCCGCGCTTCTCGTAATACACTTTGAAACTTGGGTGTTTAAGAGCTGGTGTAAAACAGCAAAATGCTCAAAATAATTCAATATTCAAGGCTCTAACCTCCACAGAGATACAGACGTCTGGAGCACCGATGAGTCGAGCTCTCTTTATTCTTTAGAAAACGGAGCACTTACAGAATAGTAGTGGGCGTGACCCAAACGACGAAGACGAATAGAATGCCAAAGTTGGCGACGGTATGGCTGAAGCACAATGCTCCAAATGCATTTTTCAGTACGGGATTTCTCAGGACTATAAATCCAGCGAGAATGTTCGTCACGCATCCGGCGAGTGAGACCTGCAATGACGCAATGTTTCAGAAGTTTCCATGCTGGAACATACCAATAAGATGACAGCAGAAGCGGCGAGATAATTCTCCAGATGGGGCGACATTCTGCTTCGGACGGCTTCTTCTAATGAGCAAAGTTCCGGATAGCGGGGGGGGGGGTGCATTTTCCCATGTACCTTTACCTTTGGAGAAGGCAGCCAGCAATTTCAATGCGGAACTCAGGTTAGCATTTCCGCTTTGGCTCGGCGGAGCTCATGTGTTGGCTGAAAAGCCGTTTGGTTCGTTGTTCATCCGCACAAAATCGAATATTACAAAAGAGGAAAGAGAAATGCATGGAAATATGAAAAATTGGTATATCGCATTGAGATATCAGGGGAACCCATCGGAACAGAATAACAATAGCATAACATAGACAGCGATTACAGATGAGGTGGGAGACGTGATAACAGAACAATCGTATGATCTTCGATAAAAATTTTCGTTTTCAGATAAATGGAAGTCATCGTTGTTGAAAAGCTTGGCTAATGCAACTTCGCTCTTATGGAATAAATGAAATCATACAAAGTGTTCTGAAATTTCGTCTCGTCACAATTAAATAAGCCGGTATTACCAAAAATGTTAAACCAGTTATTCAAAAGAATGATTTTTCACAGGTTGTCGCAACGAGTACCAGTGAATTAGTCGTGAGAAGAAAAATAAAATAGGTAATCAAAATTGGATTAATATTAGTTATTGTAGAACGCGGAAATTCTGAAACCGATTTTGTGCTGGAATTAGAGCGGTGGGCGTTGCCAATTAATCAATATTGAGACGGCGATGGAGAGCGCTGACGTAGGCCCGATGAATCTGCGAAACGAACTCGTCGTCGGTCTGCATCAGATGAGCAATGGCGGCGAGAAACTGAAAAGTAGGAATTTTGCAAAAAGAATTTAAGGAAAATTAGTAGCACCTGTTCCTTATTCAAAACCGGTGCCTCTAGATCACCAACAACAAAAGATGCTTCCAACGGCTCCAGAAGCTCTCCATCAGCTACGTCGACATCTTGGTCTCCCTCGGAGCCATGCACAGATTTCGTCGAAATCGCTGCCAATGAAGTGGCGGAAGGTGAGTTGCCAAAGTCCTGCAATATGAAGAATTTAGGACATTTAAATTGTAGTTAAACTATTAGGTTATTTTGGAAACTTTCTGAATTTCTAGTCCACGAAGTGGTTTAGAAATCTAGGAATCATCAAAGCTACAGAAATTACTGCGCTTTTAAAAGATTATTGTAACATGTCCTACTTGAAGAAGGTTCCTTTTTGGCTTAGCAGTCCTTAGCAAATCTTTTTCCAGCTCATCAGCCGAGATTGGTGTTCCAGCCTCCTTGATCATCAACTTCTGAAGCAGTGCTGGCATTAACTGTGTTCCTGCATTATTGGTGGCAGGCGCTTGTTCAATTTTTGTCGTCACATTTGGCGCTGGTTTCGGCTGTGGGTTCTGAGCACTTTTTATCATCTGAAGTAGATCAATAGTCTTCGAAGTAGTGGGAGCCGGAAGCTGTTGAGCAGCATTGTTGGGTTGCGGAGCAGTAGTTGGGACTGGAGCAGAGGAGGCTCCACTGCCGCTTGCACGTGCTGATCCGGCGACGGCAGAAGCTTTATTTTCAGCTGCACGTGGTGCTCCTGCGGCGGCAGAAGCTTTATTTTCAGCTGCAGCCGCCGCTCTCGCTTGCTCTGTGGTGCTTGCTTTCAGTTTATCGACCAGCTTCTGCAAAAGAGTGAAAACTTTCAAGGCATCGTCGACTGCATGAAACCAAAGAGCTTGAATAGAGGTGCAATCTTTGTAGAAATAAATAAAGTTTCCATCGTGACGAAAGCAGTGATTCAGGGTGAGAGGCTCGATGAAGTCGGCCGGATCATTGCGATTAGCAATCAGGAAGCTGAAATTAAGAACATTAAATGCTTAAAGAGGTGAGTTACACAAGGAACTTTAGGAAAACGGGTATTTTGAGCTCGAAAATAAGAATATGTGTTATGATGGGAATATTGATGACTGGATACAAATTTAAAAATAAAACGGTCTTGATTTTATTGATTTTCTACTTATTTTTCTTTCGCACACACCTGAAATATGGCCGATCAGCTCTTTTATAAATAAAAAGTGTGCCTTCGCAATTCGTTTCTCTCCACTCCTTTTTCACGGGATCAATGTGATAAATCGCAGCGAACGGCTTCTGCAAATGGGATTTTTACATTCTGCAAAACTACTTTTAGTACCTTATCGAGGATCTTGCTAGCCGCAATGTCGATTTTTTGGAGTTGTGCGAGGTTTTTGACGGCCAAGTCGGTTTGCTCCTTTTTTTTGTCAGTCATCGTCGTTTTTTTGTGATTTCTGAGCATTTTTAGTTGAAAATAGCGATACAATTTAACTTTTTTATGAAAAAAGAGCAGAAATAATGCCTAACGAGGCGAGAAACCAATGAAAATCTATGAAGAATCCAATGTTAACAAAACTAATTCTCATTGTGAATTTAAGGTAAACAGTGTGCACCGCGGCATTTTGGAATGTCGTCGATTTATTTTTTTTATTTTAAAAATATTTCACGCACACCTAAGCGATATTTTATTTTGTAATTTTTTTAAGGCAAAAAACAATTAAAAAAAACTCAAAAAAAAACAAATTAATTAATTGATATTCAGAAAAATTGATTGAAAACAAGAAAAACGACGAAATTATAAAAACTAGGAAACGAGCACATCAATCTTCTTGGCCCACGTCTCCACGTTATTAGGCAGGTTTTGAGAGAGATCCAAGAGACTTTTGAAGACAATATCAGCCACACACACTTCCCATTGAGAGCTGAGTGAATCAAAACGGGCCAAAAATTGCGATGCTTCGCGCGTCGAAAAGGTCAAGTTATCGGCGCCTTGGAGAATTTGTTCCGCCTGAAAAAATAGAATTTAGGATGAATAATAGTTTTGAATGAAGTCTGAAAATATACCTTTCCAAGCCAGATTGCCTGATGACTGGCACTTAGTACTTGTCCTGGACGTCTAGAGAAGAGTCCAAGAGCGATGCCGAGCAATTTCCAGATTGTTTGCAGCGATTTCACTGTAGTCTTTCCGAATTGCAGAGAAGGCGTGGAGCCTTTCAACACGTTCACTGAGCTGCTCTTTTCCTTCGTTTGGTTTTTAACTTCTCCAGCAAAAGAGACTCCTCGTTTCTCTCCAACCTGAGCAAGAGCTCTAACCCAGTTCAAGTCCTTTTCTCTGATAGTCAACGTGGCACTTTCCAATGATTCTTGACTATAATAGACTAAAGAAGGGGGAATATTCACGGTCAGTGTCAAATCGGTTTCCCACGTCTTTCTATCGTCTTCAACCGTCCAGGGAGCGACGTTTTCAACAGGAAGTCGTGCTTTGGCGGATTTAGAAAGTGGTGCTTCTCCAGAAGCCACTTTTTTCACAGCCTCAGACTTTGCAGCTTTTCGAGCCTCCTTCTTAGCATCCTTCGTTGTCTTGGCGTTGCTTTCAGGCGTTTTTTCAGCGGATTTTTTCAAACCTTCAACATTTTTAATTTCAGCATTATTAAGAGCCGTAGATTTTTGAGCCGGGGTCGATTTCGGAGCTTGATTTCCAAGAGATATAAGAAGCTTGTTAATCTGCTCGGTTTGTGCTTTTAATCGCTCGATTAACTCCTGTTGCTTCTGCTCTAGAACCTTGCGAGGATCGGTTTCCAGCTGGAAAAGATGATTTTCATCGGCATATTTTGATAAACTTAAATATTTTCAGACAAACCTGAGGTTGTGAAACTCCGTTAGATGCTCCCACAGATGGTACTTCTGAGGAATGGTACGAGGCAACCCGGTAGACTGTGGATTTTGGGGCAACTTCGAAATTCGGTGGAAACGTTGGAGTCAAAGCGTACATTGGCATGATGAGGCTAATATAGTGCCGATTTACCCTAGAAATTTATAAAATTAAAAGAAAAAAATGAATACACAGAAGATGAGAGAAATAGAGAAATGTATTTTTTAAATTTAGGATTTGATGTTAAGAACTTGTATTTTCAGTTTTTTGTTTTAAGATATGGCATTTTCAGCTATTTTAAATTTTGAAATTTAAAAAAAATTAATAAAACACATACTCAGACATCTAGATGATCACACACGTTTTAAAAATAGTCCAGGCTTTATAGATTTATAAAAATTTCGCAAGTGGCTTCACTATGACATTTTTAGAAGCGTTGAGGTATTAAAAGGTAAATAATTAAATTCTCAACATATTTACAGCGCAATAAATTCGAAAATTCATCATTTTTAGCTGAAAATTCTAGTAAAAAGCTGTAAGAAGTACTCTGAAATATATAATGTAGATTTACAACAAATACGGTGCAAAGCGAAATATCGGATTGTCGTTGGGGTATCTCTAAAAATTAAAAATTTTCTAAAATTTAAATTCCCTCAAAATCGCTGAAATTAACTTTAAAATGCTTAAAAAATTACTGATTTTAATAAATTTTAAATAAAAATTTTAAAATTTCTATAATAAATATGCAAAAACTTATATATTTATTAAGAAAACCATAATTTTACACTCCACATTTTTTTCTTTTGTAAAACCTTATTTTCCATCAAAATCCTGATTTTCTGCTGCGATTTAGTTAGTTTTCAAAATACATTTTAACTAAAATAGTGAAAATAAAATAAAATCCCCAATTTTCCCCGTTTAAGTGTTTCCTATTAAAATATAAGCAGCATTGCCTATTTTTACGTAAATATCACTTATTTTCTGCTAATTTTCAGTGAATTATTTAACTTTAACTTTTTTCTGTAATTTTTCCCAAAAATTTTCAAATTTCTCTCCGCTTTTTCTCAGTTTCTCACTTCATATTCCTAATTCCAGCTAAACAATGCCATTCATGCATGGATCGATGCCGCTGCGGCGGACATTCTTCTATCTGCAACAGGGAAAAGTGAAATTCCGCGACAACGTGCACGTTTTCGCGATGGGTTTCCATAAAAAGCCGACTCCAGAGCAAACGGGCGCCCGTGATTTTGTTTATTGGCACTGGGCTCAACTGCAATATCACAACCCAAAGGTTCAGTTAGTGAAGCATGCAGATAAAGTGATCACGCCGTTTGCCAGGGCATATTTGAGTGAGTGGTCATTATTTTACCTTAAAAATTGTAAATTTTAATGGAAATCCTTCAAATTTACATATTTTATGCTGTAAAAGTGTGTATTTATAACAGGAAATCAACTGTTTTCATAAAAAAAGATAAAAAAAAAGCCTGTTTGCAGACGACGGTCGTGAAGTTCTCTTCGATTTGGAAGGAATGAATCGAGAGGAAATCGAACAGTCTCTAGCGAAAACATTGGGAAAAACGGAATTAGTGGAAAGAAGAGAGCATTTGGAGAGCATTGCTAAATTGAATCCAGCCGACTTTGGTTCCAAAAATGAGAGACAGGTATTCTGAAATTGAAAAAAAGAAAACAGATTAAAAAAAATAATAATTTCTCTAAAAATAGTTCAGTCGAGCGTCCTATGCCGCGGCTTAGCTATATTGCAGGAAAGCTGAGCTACACAGATATCGCACATTCTTCCTGAGATTCTAGACCATTAAAGTAGTAAACCGATTTAAGAATGAGCATCAAAAGCCACAAGTGTCCCGGTGTCCCACAAGTCTAGGTGAAACTTTGAAGGCTCACAAATCAAGCACAAAGTTACCACAAATCTAGCTTCACCCAAGACTTCTGGATTTCTGCTGACTATGAGCATGACGCAAATTTCTGAAGCTCTATCATAGCAACCGTCTAAATCGCTATTTAAAAAAAAAAAAACTACACCAGTTGCTATGCCTCTTCTCTGCATCATTTAGCTAAAATTGAAAATCTGAAAATCTGCAAATAAAAAGAAAAACCTTTATTTTATCGATGACAACGATATTCGCGCCGGCGCCCTCTGCTTGCTTCATTTTGAAGTCGAATTAGTAAAGTGGAGCAAACTTGTCTTTCCGTTTCCTTGATACAGCGCTGTTCATATCACATTTGATTTGCCGCGTCAATGCTGAGCTAAAACACCTAAAAAAAAAAAGAGATTTAAGCTTCTGGAGCCACGTTAATTCTCTAATTTTCCCGATTTTCAGTGCATGTGCGAAGTTCAAGGCCAGCACCCGTGCACCGGACTCTTGCGAGCGCCAAAGTGTGTGACGGGAAAATGGCGATGGAATCATAACCTCATTTAAATATTCTACGCGTCTGTTTTCTGTTTTCATTCATTGTTTTGTAGAGCGTTGTAGATTTTCAGATTTTAATGTTATAAAATGTTCCTGTTTTTAAGAATCCAGGAGAGAATCTGGGGCACCGTCGGCTCATCTCGTTTTCTTGCTGAAAATGAAGCAGAAAATGAGAATTTCCTTCAAAATCTGGCGTGCCTTCCGCGCTTTCTTTGGATTCGTAAAGGTATCGAGGAAAGGAAGAAAGAATCGTTCTGGTGTGCCTGGGGCGCGTGTTTTTCTTCAATTTTCATACAATGCATGTGCAACGGCGTTCCCGTTCCAAATGTAATTACCCGATGCAAATAAGAGCCCTCTCAGCCCCCCTCCCCCACCCCCCGGGGGCCTCTTTTAATCCAACAATCCTCTCGTGTTTCTCCTTTATATTTACATAATCCCTCCCTTCTCTCGTCCCCAGTTTCTTCCTATTCATCATTTTTCTCTTTTCATTATTCCTCCTCTCCTCTCCCCCCCCCCCTCCCACTATACTATTAGAGGGAAAACGAGAGACAGAGACAAGGCTTCTCCTTATTGTGCAAGTAATGCGAGATTTAGAGAAGCAGATGTCGTCTGAAACGTCTGCACATTTCATATTATTGCTTCAGAGGCGGTCTTGAATTCGTCTGACTTGCGTAAGACGAATGCAAGACGAGTTTTTGTCTTAGATCATAAAAATAAGACGAAATGGTCTCCACCCCCCCCCCCCCCCCCCTGCAGATATTCACGAGAGAGGAAGGCGAAGAAATTGAACTACTTTTGGAGAAGAAAACACCCATTTTTCTCGTATTTTCTTCTGCGAGCATCCGGAAAAAGAGCTTTTTTTTTGCTCCAACCATCTTTTTTTTCTTTCGAATTTTCTTTGCCACCCGTTTTCATCAGTTTCTTCATGAAAAATGCTGAAATAACTGCTTTAATTGCGCTTTGCCCATCCCCCCCTTTCCTTTGAGCACACGTTCCCACTGAGATATTCAGAAGTTGTGAAACGTCCATCAAGCAGTGGAGCGACGCATTCTCCCCACCCCCCGCTCAGCTGTCGATGGGCATTTCTGGACCGCCTATACGAGACGCCCAGTTAGCACAATGTGAGATCAAAAGTGCACATTTCAATTCTGGAATTGCGGCCCGTGGTCGTGGCCTAGAAATACTAGAAATACTTCAGCCCTACCAATTAGCAAGCTTTGCCAAACTATAGCTCACTTTTTGGATACGGAGCGCAATTTTGGAGTGATAAGGGCTTTTTGAGATCTTTCAGGAAGTGTCGTTTCAGAACCTGCAACATGCGCCGTTTCGGAACTTTTAAGTTTCTGAATTCTGACTGCATTTTCAAAAAGTTGTTCAAAAATTCCTGTTTCAAAACTTTGAATAAGTGTTGTTTCCAAAGAACAATCTTCCCGTTTCAGAACCTCTAAAATGAGCCGTTTGGGAACCGCATCCGTGCTCTTTCAAAGTCATAATTAATTGACGTTTCAGAACTTTGAAAAAGTGTCGTTTGGGAACCGAATTCGCACTTTTTCAAAGTCATAAGGAATTGACGTTTGAGAACCTTTCATAAGTGTCGTTTAGGAACTTCTAATATTTCAATAGGTGCTGTATCCAAAGAGCAATCATTCCGTTTCAGAACCTCTAAAATGAGCTGTTTGGGAACCGAATCCGTGCTCTTTCAAAGGCAAAATGAAATAACGTTTCAGAACCTTTAATAAGTGTCGTTTGGGAACTTCTGGCATAGCTGTTTCACAACCTGCGAATATGCGTCGTTTCGAAACCTTAAAAAAAAATTTGTGCCCGAATCCCATAACCATCCCGTTTCAGAACTTTTATAATTCTGGTCGTTTGGGAACCATACCTGTGCTTTTTCAAAGTCAAGATGAAATGACGTTTCGGAACTTGGGATAAGTGTCGTTTGGGAACTTCTGGCATAGCTGTTTCACAACCTGCGAATATGCGTCGTTTCGAAACCTTTAAAAAAAGTTGTGTCCGAATTCCATGACTATCCCGTTTCAGAACTTCTAGAATTCTAGTCGTTTGAGAACCGAATCCGTGTTTTTTCAAAGCGCTAATTAATTGACGTTTCGGAACTTTTGATATGTGTCGTTTGGGAACTTCTAGCATTGCTGTTTCACAACCTGCAAATATGCGTCGTTTCGAAACTTTTAAAGGATGTTGTATCCAAATCCCATCTTTCACATTTCAGAACTCTCACCCCTCCCGTTTCAGAACTTCTAGAATTGTAGTCATTTGAGAACCGAACCACTACTTTTTCAAAGCCATAGTTGACGCTTCGGAACCTTTGATAAGTGTCGTTTGGGAACTTCCAATACAGCGGTTTTATAACCTGCTATAACTATCTTTTTGGATACGGAGCAATTTTGGATTGATAAGGGCTCTTTGAGATCTTTCTGGAAGTGTCGTTTCAGAACCTGTAATATACCCCGTTTCGGAACCTTTGAGACATGTAGTTCCCCTAACTCCCGTTTCAGAACTTCTAGAATTCTAGTCGTTTGGGAACCGATTTCGTTCGCTTCTTCAAAGCACTCATTAACTGACATTTCGGAACCTGGGTACTTCAAAAAGTGCCGTTTCGGAACCATTTCAACCCCCCGAAATTCCTAATTTGCAGTGGATCAATTTTCCCAAAATAGAAGCGCATTTCCAATGTTCCGCTAATTTCCTTTCTCTTCTCATTTCCTCCGATCGGTTTTCGGCGTTTTCCTGCCAAATTAACGAGGGGGGTGTGAGGGGGGGGGGGCACACAGGGCGAGTCGTCTTCCTGGCGCCAGGTGTCTTTTGTGCCGTCCTCCACCCCTTTTACGGAAATGTTTGAACAGGCAGCGCCGCCGCCGAATGAGACCTTGGCTAGCGCCCATTCTCCCTCCCAGCTGTGTGTGTGACAAACTTTTGACACAAAAAACCAGCCGGGCGGTGTTGGGGGGGGGGGGGCGTTGGGTGGAAGAAGGAAGGACCTTTTTGTTTCTCTGCGTCTCTCAATAGAGTGTGATGCCTTCCTTATCATATTAACAACGGCTTGTTCTCTTCGCCTTTCTCTCTCTGCGTCTCTCTCTCTCTATCTCTCTCTCTCTCTCTCTGTCTCTCTCTCTCTCGCAGTTTCTCTTCATTTGATTGAAACCTTTGCGTTTTTCTACACTTTTCTTGATTCGATTATACGCTTTTTCTAGATAAGTGAGTGTCCGCTCGTGTGTCTGTTTGTCCAATCTCCCAAGCAAACCGGGATTTCGGAGCATCGTACACTGTGGCACAGAACCACAAATGCTGGAATTTATTGTCTGAAATTGCTTCTGGTCGCCGTTTTTAGAAGGAGAATGGTTTTGACTTCAGATTTTGCCATTCTAGTAGCTAAAATTGTAAAGGCGCACATGCTGTTTGCGTCGAAAGATCATTCGGAATTTCGGAGTGTCGTACACAATGAAAAATTCCATTTTGAAGACCGGGATTTCGGAGCATCGTACTTATAGAACATTCTGGAGACCAAAGTTATTTTCAGAGGATTTCAGCAAGCAATGAAATCAAAATCAGGGAAAATACTAGATTTTCAGAAGTTCTTTAGTTATAGTTCCAGATTGCAAATTTTTCTGAAAAAATGCTGAAAATTCTCGAAAATCTAAATATTGTCCTCATGGAGTACACGAATTGAAGACAAAAAGTCGTCTTGCATTCGTCTTAGCGTCTTCTTTTGTCTTTCAGTTCGTCTTGCATTCATCTTACCTTCTTCGTTCGTCTTTCAGTTCGTCTTGCATTTGTCTCACCGTCTTCATTCATCTTTCAGTTCGTCTTGCATTCGTTTTACCTTCGTAGTTCGTCTTGCTGCATTTGTCTTACCGTCTTCGTTCGTCTTTCAGTTCGTCTCGCATTCGTCTTACCTTTTTCGTTCGTATTTCAATTTGTCTTGCATTCGTCTCACCGCTTTTGTTTGTTGTTCAATTCGTCTTGTATTCGTATTTCCGTCTTTATTCGTCTTTCAGTTCGTTTTGCATTCATCTTATAGTCTTCGCTCGTATTTCAGTTCGTCTTGCATTCGTCTTACCTTCTTAGTTCGTCTCGTATTCGTCTTACCGCCTTCGTTCCTTTTTCAGTTCGTCTTGCATTCATCTTACCGTCTTCGTACGTCTATCAGTCAGTCTTGCATTCGTCTTGCTGTCTTCATTCGTCTATCAGTTTGTCTTGCATTAGTCTTACCGTCTTCGTTTTTTCTTTCATTTCGTCTTGCATTCGACTTACCGTCTTCGATTGTCTTTCAGTTCTTCTTGCATTCGTCTTGCTGTCTTCGTTCGTCTTGCATTCGTCTCACCGTCTTCGTTTGTCGTTCAATTCGTCTTGCATTCGTCTCGACGCCTTCATTCGTCTTCCAGTTCGTCTTGCATTCATCTTACGCATCAAAAAAGTTGTCAAGACACTGCGTGAGACGAATTCAAAACGACGATGAGGCGAGATGGCCGAAATTACGCTCAAATGGAACTCTTAATGTATAACAAAAAAGTGTCAAAGGCGCGGACTCTTTGGGACCATCTGGCCGCCCATTTTACCAATTTAATGGGGGAAAAAGGGGGTGGGGAGGAGGGGTGGAGTGCTGCCCGCTTCATTATGAGCTCTTCAACAGCGCCGTTCATTTCATTTTGTTACGCACTACTATCCGTCCTTCTGGCTTGTTCCTTTATTCTCCGTTTCCCATCCATTCATTCGTTTGGTTTTTGCATCTTTTAGTATTGCTATTACTATATAGTATAGTCGAAACATGTCCGTTTTCATACACCTCTACCCCTCGATGCTTTTCACATTGATTGGGTCGTCGCTTGACGAATTGTATCTTTTTTGATAGAGTTTGGTCTGAAGTTTGGTCTGAAGATTGGTCTGAAGATTGGTCTGAAGATTGGTCTGAAGATTGGTCTGAAGATTGGTCTGAAGATTGGTCTGAAGATTGGTCTGAAGATTGGTCTGAAGATTGGTCTGATTCCTAGAAAACAACAAAGAACCTCTTTGACCGCGCTCTCCCCCCCCCCTGTCTTGAGTATGTTGTCTGCCTACATATGTGTCTTTCTCTCCAATTTTCTGTCTTTTTTCCGACAGATAATCATTGATTCTAAGGTTCTTTTCATACTTTTTCACCTGTTTTTTGACTCTTGAGAAGTTCGGAATTTCGGAGCATCGTACATGTTGAAATTTCGAGATTGTTTGTTTCACGAAAAACTGAAATTTTTTGACTGAAAATTCAGATCAGAAGGCTTATTTTTTGAGGAAAACTAGTTTAGATCCAGTTTTTTTGACTCTTGAGAAGATCGGAATTTCGGAGCATCGTACATGTAGAAATTATTTTGTTACACGGAAAACTGAAATTTTCCGACCGAAAAATCAGACTAGAATGCCTATTTTCTGAGGACAATTCGTTTAGATCCAGTTTTTTGACTCTTGAGAAGATCGGAATTTCGGAGCATCGTACATGTAGAAATTTCGAGATTGTTTGTTACACGAAAAACTGAAATTTTTTGACTGAAAATTCAGATTAGGAGGCTTATTTTTTTGAGAAAAATTAGTTTAGACTCAGTTTTTCCACTCTTGAGAAGATCGGAATTTCGGAGCATCGTACATGTAGAAATTTCATTTTGAGTCAATTTTCAGAGAAAAAAATTCCTGAAAATCGTCTGAAATCTTTTTCAGCTGTCTCCAACAAGTGTTTCCGCCGGTCTCAAAATTTCAGCCAAAAAGTTGAAGAATTTGAAGAAATTCATCGAAATTCGGCATTTTTTTCGTGTACGACGCTCCGATGTTCCGCTCTTCGAAATCCTTCAAGAATGTCGAAATTTTCTACGTTTTTTTTTTCTAAAAAAACGACACGCCTTCTGTTTGTTTCTCCAAGAAGCGTGTCTACACTGCTTCAGTCATCGGGGCGGGGAAACAGAAATTTATACGTCACAATCGTTGTTTGCCTAACGATTTTCAGCCTTTTTCTGAATACGTCTCTTTTATGACTAATGTATTCTGAAATTCGCAATTTCTGGAATTGTATCAATTTTTTATCGAATATTATTCGATTAATTTGAAAATTCAATGTGTACGACACTCCGAAATCCCGATTTCTCAAATCGTTTTTTTTTGTTCGAAAATTGAATTTTTCATTGTGTACGACACTCCGAAATTCCGAATGATTTTTTTGATTTTTTGAGAAAACTAAAATGTGGGGCCAAAACCATTCTCCTTTAGAAAACGGCGACTAGAAACAATTTCAGACAATAAATTTCAGCATTTGTGGTTCTGTGCCACAGTGTACGATGCTCCGAAATTCCGTTTTTTTTTCAAGATTTTTGAATTCATGGGGTGGCTACTGTATTCCAGAATTCCAGAATTATAATTCACTTTCTGCTAATAAGATAACGAGAGGGGGGGGGAGGTTGGGGCGGGGTTTGGGGGGGGGGAGTCCTAAAAAAATGATGAGTCAATAGAAAACTGTATGTTTCTTTATATCATTCCTTCCTCTCGTTGTTTCGCAACTTTGGGAAACGCGTTTTGAAGAGTGCTGGCGCGCCATTGGCGCGAATTTCTTCTATTTTGGTTACGCGATTCACCAAATTCAGTTGATTAAATTCTGCTGACTTTCAGTGTGTACGATGCTCCGAAATTCCGTTTTTTTCAAAACATCGATATCAGGGGATGGCTACTGTTTTCTAGGCTCTGGTTTCTAGGCGTCTGATCTACATCTCATATCTATTAAAAAAGCAAAAGGCTGTCGCACCTTTGACGCGTTTTCCATTGTTTTTTAGTCTCAATTTGATGGCCGTGGCGATTCGGTCATATATATATATAATAAAAACCCATAAATCACCCTCTGTCACTCAGGTCGAAACGTCTTCTCCGTAAGCCGGAGCGCAGTTGGCGTCTTTGTGTCTCACTTCTTTTTGTTGTGCCCCTTCCTCACCCCCCCCCCCACCCATTACCCGCCCGTTGACGAACACTCGCCCCACGGGGGACGTATGGCATTTTTGGCTCTTTTCCGCGAGTTGACAATGCTCTTTTGCCATGCGCAGAGCCGAGAGCCAGAGCTCAGAGGTCTGTTTGTCCGGATGTCCAAGAGAGCTCTCTGAAACGATCGGGTGCTGAAATATGATCCATCTACATGTCCTATCGCCCTTCCCCCCCCCCGCCGCCACTTGACAGTATTTAAAAAAAAAATGAAGTGGTCAGTCAACTCCGGCGAGCAACGGAGCCACTGTAGAGCCAGTTGGGTGTGTTGCGAGCAGGAAAAGGGGGGGGGAGAGAAAGAGAGAAAGACACACCAGATGAACAGAGGTACAGACAGACAGACAAACAGAATACAGACAGAAAAACAAGCCCACAGAAAGACAGACAAACAGACAGACAAACTAATTGACTGACAAAACGAGAGACAGGCAAACAGACAGACAAACAAACTAACTGACAAAACGAGAGACAGACAAATAGACTGACTGACAGAAAAACAAGCCCACAGAAAGACAGACAAACAGACAGACAAACTAATTGACTGACAAAACGATAGACAGACAAACAGAATACAGACAGAAAAACAAGCCCACAGAAAGACAGACAAACAGACAGACAAACTAATTGACTGACAAAACGAGAGACAGACAAACAGACTGACAAACTAATTGACTGACAAAACGAGAGACAGACAAACAGACTGACAAACTAATTGACTGACAAAACGAGAGACAGACAAACAGACTGACAAACTAATTGACTGACAAAACGAGAGACAGACAAACAGAATACAGACAGAAAAACAAGCCCACAGAAAGACAGACAAACAGACAGACAAACTAATTGACTGACAAAACGAGAGACAGACAAACAGACTGACAAACTAATTGACTGACAAAACGAGAGACAGACAAACAGACTGACAAACTAATTGACTGACAAAACGAGAGACAGACAAACAGACTGACAAACTAATTGACTGACAAAACGAGAGACAGACAAACAGACTGACAAACTAATTGACTGACAAAACGAGAGACAGACAAACAGACTGACAAACTAATTGACTGACAAAACGAGAGACAGACAAACAGACTGACAAACTAATTGACTGACAAAACGAGAGACAGACAAACAGAATACAGACAGAAAAACAAGTCCACAGAAAGACAGACAAACAGACAGACAAACTAATTGACTGACAAAACGAGAGACAGACAAACAGACTGACAAACTAATTGACTGACAAAACGAGAGACAGACAAACAGACTGACAAACTAATTGACTGACAAAACGAGAGACAGACAAACAGACTGACAAACTAATTGACTGACAAAACGAGAGACAGACAAACAGACTGACAAACTAATTGACTGACAAAACGAGAGACAGACAAACAGACTGACAAACTAATTGACTGACAAAACGAGAGACAGACAAACAGAATACAGACAGAAAAACAAGCCCACAGAAAGACAGACAAACAGACAGACAAACTAATTGACTGACAAAACGATAGACAGACAAACAGACAGACAAACATGCAGATGAGAGACAGTGTGAAACAGAGAGATAGAGACGGTGAGAGAAAGAGCACGAATGCTTCCGGTAACGCGATTAAGAGGGGCACAAAGACTATTAAAGAGAGGCGAAGAGAGACGGAATGCTCATTTGCCTGTGCGCCGACACTTCCCTAAACACTAGGTACTTGTTCACGAGCACTATTTTCACCATTTGCTTTGCTTCGGGACTGAAACTCTCTGTACGACACTCCGAAATTGCGGCTCTTATCCTGCTGTTTACCTACACAACTAGTGAGTGGGGGGGGGGGGAGAAGGGTACTCAATTACATAATCAATGTATTATATTACCAAGAGCCGCATAATTCTTTCATAATCTATAATCTCCTATGAGAAGACGCAATGTGGTGGGATTGCGGAGCATCGTACAGCGCTGGCCATAAAAAATGCGCGCGTGGGCGTTTTTTTGGGATAACTTCGCTGAAACTGATCCGATTGGTCTGAAATTTTTTGGTAGTGTTAGTACTGGCGTGAGTAACGTAAATATGGATAGTTTTGGAAAACTGTGAAAAATGCTGAAATTTCAATGTCTGCAAATTGTCGTGAGGGTGTCCCGCAACTACAGTAAAATTTTCAGAGCAAAATATCGGATTTCAGACAAGTTATCCCAAAAAAACTCTCGCGCGCATTCTTTATGGCCAGTACTGTACATAGCATCCTATGAGTGCGTCACCATGGGATTTCGGAGCATCGTACATAGCATCCTATGAGTGTTGCAAACCTTGAGTATAGGAGATCTCCGAGAATCGTTATGCGCTAGAGCGTCAGCGGCGCGCCAGACGCGTTCCATTGTTCGTCAACATGGGATTTCGGAGCATCGTACATAGCATCCTATGAGTGTGGCGCGCCAGACGCGTTCCTCTCATTTCCCCCCCGTTTCTTTCGCATCGTTCACCTTGCAAATGACGGAGAGAATCTCCATGCAAATTCCGTCCCACTTTTTATAGCCCCCCCCCATCCCTCCACCTCCCTTTAAATTTTCTTCACTTCTCCCACTCCCCCCCCCCTCTTCCTCTTTTCGTAATTCGTCCACCGCGAAAACGGTTAAAACGGCCGTCAATCGTAAACGATACACCATCTGCAGCGGCAGCAGCAGCCGCAGCGAAATCAGCGAATATACATATGAAAAGAAGAGATGGGGGGGGGGGGGGAGGCGGTGCTTTAAAAACGAAAAAGAGACATTCTTTTCAGTCCTTTCAAATACCGCTTTTATGCGTGTTTTGTTAACACCCGTTTCTTTTTTTCTTTTTGCTGTTTGGAATACTTTGGAACTACTTTGAGCAAATCGAATTTTGGTGTTCTAGGCCACCTGATTTTGGATTTTCAGTCCACCTGATTTTGGTTTTCTAGGCCACCTGATTTTGGATTTCCAGGCCACTCGAAATTGGGTTTCCAGGCCACCTGATTTTGGGTTTCCAGGCCACCTGATTTTGGGTTTCCAGGCTACCTGATTTTGGGCTTCTAGGCCACCTGATTTTGGGTTTCCAGGCTACTAGATTTTGGGTTTCCAGGCCACTCGAAATTGGGTTTCCAGGCCACCTGAATTTGGCGTTCTAAGCCACCTGATTTTGGGTTTCCAGGCCACTCGAAATTGGGTTTCCAGGCCACCTGAATTTGGTGTTCTAGGCCACCTGAATTTTGGATTTCTAGGCCACCTGATATTGCATTTCTAGGCCACCCGATTTTGGGTTTCCTGGCCACCTGATTTTGGTGATCTAGGCCATCTGATTTTGGGTTTCCAGGCCACCTGATTTTGGTGTTCTAGGCCACTTGATTTTGGGTTTCCAGGCCACCGATCTTGGGTTTCCAGGCCACCTGATTTTGGTGTTCTAGGCCACCTGATTTCGGTGTTCTAGGCCACCTGATCTTGGGTTTCTAGGCCACCTCAATTTGACACATTGTGCAGCCCCATCTTTCCTTCCGTGGTCTTTAGGCTTTTGTGTTCTGTGCCGCCAGATTTTGGGTTTCTAGGCCACCTGATATTGGGTTTCCAGGCCACCTGAATTTGGGTTTCCAGGCCACCTGAATTTGGTGTTCTAGGCCACCTGAATTTGGGTTTCCAGGCCACCTGATTTCGGTGTTCTAGGCCACCTGATTTTGGGTTTCCAGGCCACCTGAATTTGGTGTTCTAGGCCACCTGAATTTGGTGTTCTAGGCCACCTGATTTTGGGTTTCCAGGCCACCTGATTTTGAATTTCCAGGTCACCTGATTTAGGGTTTCCAGGCCACCTGATTTTGGGCTTCTAGGCCACCTGATTTTGGGTTTCTAGGGCACCTGATATTGGATTTCTAGGCCACCTGATCTTGGGTTCCTAGGCCACTAGAATCTGGCGTTCTGAGCAGCCCTGTCTTCCGTTTGACTCCGCACTCCAGAATGAAGTCTTCTAAGAATCCAACATCCGTCATTTTTCAGATCACCAATGCAAAAATGGTGTTGCTCCACCATCAGACAACGCTAAACGCGCAGTACCCAACGACAAGTGGCGGATCCCTTCTGGAGCGCGCCGATCTGACGCATCCGATTCCGGAGAACGCGAGACGGCTCGCGCAACTCGTGGAGTACGATGAGAGCCGCGTCGAGATGGGCACCCATTCGGTGTTCGTACGAGAGGCTCGGCCACCCGACGCTCATTACGCCAAGGCGACCGTCATCTTTCTGCATGGACAGAGTTTTTCGTCTTCCACCTGGACCGAGAACGATCTGTTGAGGTAGGAGCGCGTCCAGGGCTCATTAGGAACCCACTTTCCAGAACTTTTGCCGCACTTGGCTACCGCGCCATAGCCATAGATCTTCCGGGCTCCGGGCAGACACGCGGAGCAGCTCTACCTCAGAACGGGAAGGCCACCTTCTTGATGGACTTCATTGAGACGTTGGGCCTGAAGCAGGTGATGATCGTGTGCGCTTCCATGGCGGCGCAATACGTTCTACCACTGATGACATCGAATCGACTTGTGAGTTGCTTGGCGTCGAGCCAAATCTGATTCACACACATAAGCTCGTTTTCAGCTCTCCTGTGTCGTCCTGGTGGCTCCATCCAACACCCATGAAGTTGTGAACCCATCGTCATATATAGTGCCCACACTGGTGTTATGGGGTGAGCAATTTCTCGCAGAGCAGGACGGAAAAGAGCTCTGTTTTTGTCTGTTAATCCAGCTGAAAACGAGCAAGTTTAAGAGTGTTTCGTTCCTCGAAAAGAGCACTTCAATTCTGGAGTTGACAACGAGCAGCTCTCTAGAGTTTTTTGAGCATCGAAAGTCACTTAGCTCTGAAAATCTGAAACAACTAAAGAAAACTGTAAGAGGGAGCAATTGCTCACAGAGCTGGGCGGTAAAGAGCTCTGTTTCTGTCAGTTAATCTAGCTGAAAACGAGTGTCAAAAGCAGCTGAAATACTCTGAAAATTTCAGTGTGAGCTCTTCGAAAAGAGCACTTCAATTCTGGAGCTGACAACGAGCAGCTCTCTACAGTTTTTTGAGCATCGAAAGTCAATTTGCTCTGAAAATCTGAAACAACTAAAGAAAACTCTAAGAGGGAGCAATTGCTCGCAGAGCAGGACTGAAAAGAGCTCTGTTTCTGTCAGTGAAAACGAGCAAGTTTAAGAGTGTTTTTTAGTGTCAAAAGCAGCTGAAATACTCTGAAAACTTCAGTGTGAGCTCTTCGAAAAGAGCACTTCAATTCTGGAGTTGACAACGAGCAGCTCTCTAGAGTTTTTTGAGCATCGAAAGTCAATTAGCTCTGAAAATCTGAAACAACTAAAGAAAACTGTAAGAGGGAGCAATTGCTCACAGAGCTGGGCGGTAAAGAGCTCTGTTTCTGTCAGTTAATCGAGCTGAAAACAAGCAAGTTTAAGAGTGTTTCGTAGTGCTGAAATACTCTGAAAATTTCAGTGTGAGCTCTTCGAAAAGAGCACTTCAATTCTGGAGTTGACAACCAGCTGCTCTCTACAGTTTTTTGAGCATCGGAAGTCAATTTGCTCTGAAAATCTGAAACTATACAAGAAAATGTTGCTCTCTGCAATTTTCAGAGTGATTTCCCCATTTTTAAGACGCATTTTTTCAGGCGAACGAGACACGTCGCTGGGCCCCACAGCAGCTGCCAATCTGAAAAGTCTGCCGTCGGTGAAGCTGCAGAAAATCCCGGAAGCCGGTCACGCCGCCTATCTTCACAATCCAAAGTTTTTCGAGAGTCTGTGCGCCAACTTTTTCGACTTGATACGCAGCTACCATCACCACCACTGAGCTGCTCCCGCTGAGTGGCGACTCACCCCCCCCCGCTTTTGTGTAAATTTGTGTGCCATTCAATGTCTCCGGTGCGGATACGTCTTCTTTCAATTTTCCCCTTCTTTTTTCTTGTAATCTGGCTGTTTCTTGGTTCTGCCATTTCGATCTTTCAGCGTTTTTTTTTCACTTTCTTGGAAAATGAATCTTTTTGAGCATTTTCTGGCTCCCGGACATCTGCTCAACAGACAACAGACAGAGCCCGGAGCGAGCAGAAGCACCAAGGTGCGCCTCCGAAGCGTCTGACCATGTCTGTAAACCCAAGGACCCAAAACCAACATTCTTAGAAACTACAGTACTGGCCATAAAGAATGCGCGCGAGAGTTTTTTTGGGGGGGATAACTTTGCTGAAATCCGATATTTTGCTCTGAAAATTCTACTGTAGCTGCGGAACACCCTCACGGCAACTTGCACCATTGCAAAAGTTTTTAATTTTTTACAGTTTTTGATTCAGCCCAAGAAAAAGCCCACGCGCGCATTCTTTATGGCCAGTACTGTATAATATCCAAAAATATAAAAAAAATTGAAAAAAAAATACTTTTTTTTTCTGGAAATGATGCAATGTACGCAATTTGTCGTCACCGTGTACTACATGTACAAAAAAATTTTCAGAGCGATCCCTCGAATTTCAGCAAAGTTAAACTCAAAAAACCCGTTTGTTTATACCTTTTTGGCCAGTTGAAAAACGCGGAATAGGCGCGCCAGGCATGTGTCTGAAAGGCTGAATTCATCTTTATTAGGATTCTAGGGATTGTTGCGGTGCGACAAAAAATAAGCATTCAATAGTATGCGTTGATCCTCCGGAATACTGTCGTGGAGCTTCAACGCCGCCTCGTCGTACTCCTTCCAGAGCTCGGCCACTTGTTTCTCGTCGCCTCTCGCCTCGGAGAGCTTCCAATAGAGCTCTTCGTCGAGGTTCGAAAGTTGCTCGGTGTACTTCTCGTCGACGCCATTTACGTGAATTCGGTTCAGTCTTGGCTCTGCAAATTCTCGTGTTCTCGTGACAAACAGACATCTGGACACAGGAGAAGGGCGGAATTCCGGATTCCGGATTCCGCCGCTTTTTTTATTCCGTTTTCCGCTTTCCGGATTCCGTGAAAAATTTTTTTTTCCGTTTTCCGTTTTCCGGATTCCGAGTTCCCAAAATCGAATTCCGCCCTACTCTGCTGGACACTGGGACTTTGCCACGTTTCATGGCTGCGAAATGGGTCAGTTTTGAAAAGGTACTTACCACGCACCGCATGCTTTCTGCACGCGGCAAATAATACGAAAAATGAGAGGAGGAGAAGGAAATTTTTGAACATTTTCAGCGAATATTCTCTGAAACTTGAACATGACGCTTCTATATTTAAGAGGGGGGGGGGGGTGATGTGGCGCATCGGGGGGGGGGGGGGGGTGGTCGTAAAATTCCGTTTAAACGTTTTATTATTCAATCCTCAACCTTTTCATTTTCCGTTAACATCGGTACGCATACAGTTTGATTGACGATGTAAGACGAACGCAAGACGAACAGAAAGACGAACGAAGACGAGACAAAGGGATTCCACGAAAGACGAAATAAGATCGTCTTGTCTCGTCTTTGTCTGACGCAGAAATAGACATTTCGTTGGTACACATGCAATTTATATGACGACGTAAGACAAATGCGAGACGAATTGAAAGACGAATAAAGACGAGATGGAGGGATTCCAAAAAAGACGAAATCAGACAGTTTCGTCTCACCTTTGTCTGATGCAGAGATAGATATTGTGTTGGTACGCATACAGTTTAATTGACGACGTAAGACGAACGCAAGACGAACTGAAAGACGAACGAAGACGAGACGAAAGGATTCCACGAAAGACGAAATCAGACAGTTTTGTCTCGCCTTTGTCTTACGCAGAGATAGGCATTTTGTTGGAACACATGCATTTTAATTGACGACGAAAGACGAATGCAAGACGAACAGCAAGGCGAATAAAGACGACACAAAAGGATTCCTCGTAAGACGAAATAAGACCGTCTCGTCTCGTATTCGTCTCACGCTGAGATAGGCATTGTGTTGGTACTCATATATTTTAATTGACGACATAACGAATGCAAGACGAACTGAAAGACGAAGAGATTCCATGAAAGACGAACGCAAGACGAACGGAAAGACGAACGAAGACGAGGCGAAAGTTTCGGGTGGATTTACGAGAGTTCGGTGGGGAAATTAGCTGAAAATAGAAAATCGATTTTTTTTCCACTTTTTTTGTTCTAAAATTAAAGAAAAATCATCATTTTTTCAGAGCGTTTTGGGATATCTGGATTTCAGAATTTCAGCATTGCACCACGGGTTCTCAGAACAATGCACAGTGCCCCATTTTTCAAATCGCCCAACATTTTTATGATTTCGGAACTTTTATTGCTTCGGATTTTTAGTATGCATGTATTCCTTCGCCTTTCATTTCGATTCGAACTTTAAAATGGCCAAAAAACTATTATATTCAGTTCTGGTGCTTTCTTTCGTCATTCTGCCAATTGTTTGCACTGATCAGGAAGCAGAGGGTAACTACAATCACTAAATTGCGAGAGAGACGCAGACAAGTAGAGCTTTCTAGCTTCTCTGCGTCTCGCCTAGTGATCTTAGTAAATGTTGATATATCTCAGCAACGGTGAGAGATATCGGAAAAGTGATAACTGGTAGATTGCTCAGCATGAAATTTCGCACATTTCACCTGTTGGCACTTTTCTTCTATCTCTAACCGTAGCTGAGATACAATGATTTGAATAGTTTTTCACTTGAGAGACGCAGAGAGCACAGAGTGCTCTGCTTGTCTGCGCTCTAGCTTTCATTTTGCATTAGAATTAAATGCTGAGCATTCTTTGCATTGCTGACTACAACAGAGATATAAGGAATTGAGGTGTTACAACGAGAGACGCAGACAAGTGGAGCTCTCTAGCTTCTCTGCGCCTCGCTGAGTGATCTTGGTAAATGTTGATATATCTCAAAAACGGTGAGAGATATCAAAAAAGTGGTAACTGGTAAATTACTCAGCATAAAATTTCGCATATTTTATCTCTTGACAGTTTTTTTCTATCTCTAACCGTAGCTGAGATATACTGATTTGAATTTTTTTACTTGAGAGACGCAGAGAGCGCAGAGTACTCTGCTTGTCTGCGCAAGGAGAGACGCAGACAAGTAGAGCTCTCTAGCTTCTCTGCCGCCTCCTAGTCTTGCCTGTTTTAAATGTTAGAAATGGAGACACAGAGAAGCGAGGGTACTCTAGCTTTCGGCGTCTGCGCTTCTCATTGAAAGGAATGCGGAAGCCAGTTCTAGAAGTGTTCAGAACGCCGAAAAGGAGTGTACACGGAACTGCTGGCGGACGGCTTCAAAATCGAGTACATCGACAAGCTGTACGAAATGATAGAGGAGTACGAACAAGTGAAGCGGACGGTCAAAGGGGACGAGGCGAAGGAGGACATGGCGTTCCTCAGACATTCGGCGCGCGTCGACGCATTCTTCAAGAGGATTCCGAATGAGCAACGTGAAATTTATGAGCATTTTTTATGGAAAAAATAACAATTTTTGTATTTTTTTATTGTTTTTTGTGATTTTTCGTTATAAAATCTGTTAGAAATATTGAATTTCTCTGAAATTTTACCCAATGGACATCTGGACACCTGGATGAACATACAGAGATACGTGAGCCTCAATTTGAGCACAGATTGAGCACAGAGCACACTTTGAAAAAAGGCCAAACAGTATCACATTTAGTTTGAAGAGCGGAATTTCGGAGCATCGTACTCAAAGGAAGTTTCACGAGTTTCAAGTCGTTTTTGAAGGAAATTTCTAGATTTTCAGAATTTCAGAAGAAATAAGTCAATTTTCAAGAAAAAAAATGTGAAAAAGTCTGAAAATCGTCTGAAATCTTTTCCAGCTGTAAAACAAGACGTTACGACAACGTGTACGACACTCCGATGTTCCGCTCTTTGAAATCCTCTTCAGTTGTTTCCAACCATTCTATGAAGGAAACTTGGCTTAAACATTCCAGCCAAATAGTTTGAATCTTGAAGAAATTCATGCAGTTTGAAGTGAAATTAGGGAGTTTCCGTGTGTACGACACTCCGATGTTCCGCTTTTTGAAATCCTTTTCAGTTGTCTCCAACCATTCTATGAAGAAAACTTGACTTTAAAATTCCAGCCAAATAGTTTGAATCTTGTAGAAATTAATGCAGTTTGAAGTGAAATTAGGGAGTTTCCGCGTGTACGACACTCCGATGTTCCGCTCTTTGACATCATTTTCAGTTGTCTCCAACCATTCTATGAAGGAAACTTGCCTTAAAAATTCCAGCCAAATAGTTTGAATCTTGTAGAAATTAATGCAGTTTGAAGTGAAATTAGGGAGTTTCCGCGTTTACGACACTCCGATGTTCCGCTCTTCAAAATCCTTTGAAAATGCTGAAAGTTACAGCTTTTTTTTTCTGAAAAACGTCTCCACACTGCTTCACTCATGTTTGCGTAACAATTTTTAGCTCTGACGCGCTTCGGGGGCTCTGAAATTCCAGTCATCTAACTTTTTTTTTTCCAATCAGGATTTACGGAACTTAGGGTTGATTTACAGAGCTTCCGGGTATATTTACTGTAGTTGGTGTGGATTTACGGATATTAATCTATATTAAAGATGTTTATTGTAGATTTACAAAGGCAGGTGTAGATTTACGGGGGGAGGTACCTATTTACAAATATTGTAGAATTACGAGGAATAGTGTAAGATTACGAATTGGTTGGTGTAGATTTACGAGCTAATGGTCCTTTCAGAGCTCTTTGTGCAGGCTCCGGCAACTTTTGAGCAGCAGCTCCATGAAACGATTCGTCGACGGACATCTCTGTCCAATGTCAGAAGGCTCAGCGGGTTGATGTACGAGAAGTTGGAGGAGAGCAGCGAGTAGTAAAGGCGCACAGAGTTCAGCGCATTCACCTTTAAACATTTGATAGATTACGGTATACAAGAATTGGGCGGTGCGGTGTTTGCGGACATCTTATGACGTCACTTTTTACTGTAAGTCCGCAAACACCGCGCTAACGAATTTCGGTGTCTTCTACGGTGTTAAAGATTCATCTGAAAATTTTTGCTGAAAGCTGAAAGTAGTGCCAAAAAATTTTCAGCCAAAAACCATTTCAGTCTTCTTTTTCAAATTTTCAGATTTTTCTGTCTGAAAATTGCAATTTCAGCTGTTTTTTTAACGGAAAACTAAAAAAAAAGAGCACTTACAGTGAAATCGTCGGCTGCAAAATAGGTTAACCAATAATAGGCGGACACTAAAATGGACATGACGAAGAGCAGGAAGACGTGAGCCGCCAGCCGAAATTCGCGGTTTCGGAGAGCTCGGTGGCGCCTGAAAATGGCTGAATCGTAAGACGAATGCAAGACGAACTGAAAGACGAAGAGACGAAAGTATTCCACGAAAGACAAAACAAGACCGTCTCGTCTCGTCTTCGTCTGACGCTGAGATAGACATTGTGTTGGAACACATGCATTTTAATTGACGATGCAAGACGAATGCAAGACGAACAGAAAGACGAATAAAGACGAGACGAAGGGATTCTAAAAAGACGAAATGAAACCGCCTCGTCTCGTCTTCGTCATCGTCTGGAATTCGTCTGACGCTGAGAGAGACATTGTGTTGGTAAGACGAATGCAAGACAAATGCAAGACAAACTGAAAGACGAATAAAGGCGAGACAAAAGGATTCCACGAAAGACGAAATAAGACCGTCTCGTCTCGTCTTTGTCATCGTCTAGAATTCGTCTTACGCAGAGAGAAAGAGAGAGACATTGTGTTGGAACACATGCATTTTAATTGACGATATAAGACGAATGCAAGACAAACAGAAAGACGAATAAAGACGAGACTAAGACTTCCACGAAAGACAAAATAAGACCGTTTCTTCTCGTCTCCGACATTCGTCTAGAATTCGTCTGACGCAGAGATAGACATTTTACTGATACACATGTATTTCAATCGACAACGTAAGACAAATGCAAGACGAACTGAAAGTCGAATAAAGACGAGACGAAGGGACTCCAAAAAAGACGAAATGAGACCGCCTCGTCTAGAATTCGTCTGACGCTGAGATAGACATTGTGTTGGTAAGACGAATGCAAGACGAATGCAAGACGAATGCAAGACGAACTGAAAGACGAATAAAGACGAGGCGAAGGATGCTTTCGTCTTTCATGGAAGCCACGTGGCTAGAATTCTAAAGATTTCGGGAGGTCTCGAGAATCCGAAATTTGGGTTTCCAGTTCTCGGGACTCTCGTATCTCACGAGTCTGGTTTTCAGTTCATAGAAGCCAACATTGCATATTTAGAGTACAGGGAGTCTCGATTCTCGAGAATCTCGCTCTTATGGTCTCGAGAGTCTTGTGTTTCGAGACTCTCGCATCTCGCATCTCGAGACTCTCGCATTTCGAGAAACATATTTTAAGACTCGAGGGTCCATAAGCTTTTAGTTTTCAGAATCTATGGAATTGCCTCTCGAGACTCTCGCTCTTATAGTCTCGAGAGCCAGAGATCTCGAGAGAGAGAGAGGGACATCTCGACTCACATGGGACTGTGCGACATCGAGTTCTGCTCAACTCGTCGATTCTCGAACAGAATCCGCAGGATTGACAGATACATGAAGACGATGGGAAGCAGTAAGGTGGAGAAGAAGGTGATGACGATGACTGAGAAGGCCTTCAGATGACTCTCGCTGATGATCAAGATGAACGAGTCCGAGTTCACCAGATACGCGTTGCTCATGATGAACGCGGGTAGGTAGACGATGCCGGGGAACAGCCAATGGACCGCCACCAGGATCATCGGGTGAATCGCTTCAATTTTCTGAAATTCTGCATTCGACCTGGTGATCTATGATCAATGATCTATGATCTATGATCTTTCTCACTTTATTCAGCTTGTGATAAGGCCATGAGACGGCTATGAATCGTTGGCAAGTGATCATGAAGATGCCGAACATTCTGACCAGGAAGGTGAAGGGTCCGGCATTCGAAATGAGGAACGCCGTGCCGTACTTCTGAAGGCTTATAAGCAGCGGGACTCCAATAAAAAAGTACTTTGGGAGCAAGATTGACATGATGGCGGCAATCGATAGAATGTCAGCCAAACCCTGAAAAATCGATAAAATCGAGCGGAGCATGCTTGTCGGCTCACATAGTTCAAAGTTCAGCTCGTTTGGGCAGCGCGCCGCTTCAAGCGCTTACTTGGGCAGCGTGCCGCTTCAAGCGTTTATTTGGGCAGCGTGCCGCTTCAAACCTTTACTTGGGGAGGCAGCGTGCCGCTTCAAGCTTTTCCTTGGGCAGCGTGCCGCTTTAAGCGCTTACTTGGGCAGCGTGCCGCTTAACTTTTTGTCTACAAAAGCTTCAAAAAAGCTGGAATTTTTGGTTTTTTTACGGCATTTCACTGAACACTTTTTTCTGAAAACCCGTGGAAGACGATACAACACCAAGCGCTTACTTAGGCAGCGTGCCGCTTCAAGCGCTTACTTGGGCAGCGTGCCGCTTCAAGAGCTTACTTGGGCAGCGTGCCGCTTCAAGCGCTTACTTGAGTGGGCAGCGTGCCGCAACGTTTAACTTTTTGTCTACAAAAGCTTCAAAAAAGCTGGAATTTTTGGTTTTTTTACGGCATTTCACTGAACACTTTTTTCTGAAAACCCGTGGAAGACGATACAACACCAAGCGCTTACTTAGGCAGCGTGCCGCTTCAAGCGCTTACTTGGGCAGCGTGCCGCTTCAAGAGCTTACTTGGGCAGCGTGCCGCTTCAAGCGCTTACTTGGGCAGCGTGCCGCTTCAAGCGTTTATTTGGGTGGGCAGCGTGCCGCTTTAAGCGCAAACTTGGGCAGCGTGCCGCTTCAAGCGCTTACTTGGGCAGCGTGCCGCTTCAAGCGCTTACTTGGGTGGGCAGCGTGCCGCTTCAAGCGCTTACTTGGGCAGCGTGCCGCAACGTTTAACTTTTTGTTTAGAACCCATTGGAAGACGATACAACACCAAGCGCCTGTAATTCTGAAACTAGAGTCACTCGGGGGGGTGGGGGGGTGGTGCTCTTCTAAAAGAGGTTGGCGAAAGAGCTAACCTGAGAGAGCACCAGAGTGTGGTACGAGTTGGTGAACACGCATCGTTTCCGGCGACAAAAATGAATATCGAAGAGGATGAATAGGTAGACGGGACAAATGATCACCGCTTCGATCATAACCACATCGATTACCCAGAGCGAGGTGAAGAGCATCTTCGCCTGGAGGGGGGGGGGTGGGGAGTTTCAGACGATTTTCAGATTTTCAGTTCTAGTATCACGGCTCTTGTCGTCGTGAAGCAGCGTTTTCAGATGATCTTTCTTCCTTGTCATCTGAAGGCTGTCACGTGAGGGTGTCAGAAGAGGAGGGGGGGGGGCTGAAGTTCTTGAAATTCCCGTTTTGAAAAATAATTTTAATGATAATGAGCTTCACCAAAAATCTTCCATCAAAGCCCGCCCCCCCCCCGTTTCACAGGTTGAACTTTGAGCAGTATACGCGCATTTGACACGCTCGCATGATTGGCCACAGTGCCCAATCAGTGAGCAGCGAGGCGTCGCCGCCGCGCACGTTGTCGGCGTTCTTTGTCTCCGCTAGAAGCTTCGTCGTGTCATCTGCTCACTGCTCACTCACTGAAATTCTGTTAACATTTTCAGAGTCCCTTCCACGAAAGACGAAGCAAATCGGTCGTCTTTCGTCTCGTCTTTGTTCGTCTTGCATTCGTCTTACATCGTCTATAAAGACGCATGTGTACCAACACAATGTCTATCTCTGCGTCAGACAAAGACGAAACAAATCGGTCGTCTTTCCTCTCGTCTTCGTTCGTCTTGCATTCGTCTCACGCCGTCTCTTAAGATGCATGAGTACCAACACAATGTCTATCTCTGCGTCAGACGAAGACGAAACAAATCAGCCGTCTTCCGTCTCGTCTTCGTTCGCCTTTCAGTTCGTCTTGCATTCGTCTCACGTCGTCCATTAAAGTGCATATGTACCAACAAAATGTACATCTCTGCGTCAGACGAAGACGAAACAAATCAGTCGTCTTACCTCTCGTCTTCGTTCGTCTCACGTCGTCAATTAAGATGCATGTGCACCAACACAATACCTATCTCTGCTTCAGACGAAGACGAAACAAATCGGTCGTCTTTCTTCTCGTCTTTCAGTTCGTCTTGCATTCGTCTTACGTCGTCAACTAAGATGCATGTGCACCAACACAATGCCTATCTCTGCTTCAGACGAATTCTAGACGATGACGAAGACGACTTTCGTCTTTCGTGGAATACATTCGTCTTTAAGTTCGTCTTGCATTCGTCTCACGTCGTCAATTACGGTGCATATGTACCAACAAAATGTATATCCCTGCGTCAGACGAAGACAAGACGAGACCGTCTTATTTCGTCTTTCATGGAGGATACCCGAGTAGATTTACGAGTAATACCGTATTTTTTTTGGCTCAATTTTTCATCCTTCAAGTCATAAAGTGAAAACTGTAATCGTGGTGATGGTGTGGTGGCGGGCGGGATTTTGAAATTTTTCGTTAAAAAAATGTTTTTTTTTTGAAAAAAAAAGTGTTAGAGAAATAGAGCGATATAAATGAGTGAAGAAAGTGAGTGGGAAACTGAAAAAGAAAGGAAAAAAATGGATAATTAAAACTAATAGTAAAAATCAGTGGTTTTTTGCGCCAAAAGAAAAAAAAAACGGAAGACGGTGACCGGGAAAATAAAATTTAAAAAATCTCTTTGACAATGAGAGAAAAATCAATAATTTTGGCAAAAAAAAAGAGAAATTCCTGGAAATAAAAAAAAGAATAAAGAGAAAAACAAAGGCTCCGAGGAGCTCTGCACGGGTGGGGATGGACCTAACAGGAGTTTTGGGGGGGGGGGGCGGGGGGCGAGACGGGCGGCACTAATCGATTGATTTATGAAAATACGAGAATATCTGGATATTTACAAGTTAGAGTTGGATTGATTGATTGATTGATTGATTGGTTGATTGATTGATTGAAAATAATAATAATAATAATAGTAAAGAGAACAATTGAACTGAAAAAGAAAATCTATCAAACAAAGTATTCGAGTACAAATATTATGAAATGGAGAGAACGTGAGCAAATGTGGAGTGAAAACGAGTGGGGCGGGCGAGCGGGCGGCGCCTGCTTCTTCTTCTTCTTCTTAGAATCCCTCATCCCATCCGGAGAACTCATCTGGTGGCACATCATTGTCTGGCGGGTAATTGTCGAAATTGGTCACGTCAGCCGGGTTGGACACCTGGAATTAAGAAAAAAAAATGCGTCAACTGCGCACCAGGAAAGCTAAGGTATTCTGTGGAGGAGACGTCAATCACGCTTAATCCCTCCAAAGATGAAGCGTCGTAAGCGCGAGAGGTGCACTTCAGTGTGAGCAGCGATTCCTTCTACTGCTCACGCTATAGTTCACTGGATCGAGAATCTCATTCGCGCTCACAGAAGCCCCCCCCCCCCTTCTTCACAGTATTTTAAGACAAACCTTTGGCAAAATTGGTGGTTTCAACGTCCGCGTTCGAAGCCCTTCCCAATCGAATCCCATAAACCAACGATGCTTCCGAATGTCGTTGACTCCACCGGATCCCGAGCCTAACCGCTCTCCCGGATTATCTCTGCACAACTTTTTGACTAAAGCGGTAGCCGTTTTTCCGATGCGACGATTGGGAATCTCCAACGCATCAACTCCTTTTAGAATCAACGTGTACGTCTTCATCGGATCGCTGGCCTGGAACGGCGGTCTCCCGAGCATCAATTCACAAATGTAGATGCCGAGTGCCCAGTAGTCGGCGGCCTGATCGTGTCCCTTGTTGAGAATGATTTCAGGGGAAACGTATTCCGGCGTACCGCAGAACGTCCATGTCTTCCGGCCCGACGCCAGCTTTTTTGCGAAGCCAAAATCCACAAGTTTCAAATATCCAGTATTGGCGAGCAGACAATTCTCGGGTTTTAAGTCGCGGTACACGATGTTCTTACGGTGCAAATACTCCAATCCCTCAAGGACACACGCCACATAGAAGCGAGCCGTGTAGTCATCGAAGTGACCTCGATCGCGAAGCGTTGTCCACAGTTCGCCGCCAAGGCACACCTCTAGAAGCATGTAGACGAACTTCTGATCGCGGAACGTCTTGTAGAGCTTCACAATCCAATCCGTCGACGTCTCCATCATGATGTTCCTCTCGGCGAAGATGTGCTCCTGTTGGCGGGTGTCCACAATGTGCTTCTTTTTCAGCGCTTTCAAAGCGTACGTTTTGCTCTTATCCCCGTTCACACACACCAATTCCACTCGGCCGAATCCACCAACGCCAAGTGTCGCCAGCCGTTTTACATTCTGAAAAAGAAATAATAATTATGAAGCTTCAGGAACTGGAATTCAAATTTTTAATTGTTCGAATACTTCATTTTTTGTTAGGGAAAAACTCCTACTTTAAGTGTCACATTGGCGAACTCTTCTCTGAAATCGTCAACCATTTTGACGGGGCTCAGCGGCTCTCGAATCACCGTGGCCAGGCGTTCCTGGTCTCCATAGTCGCGTTTGAGCGTCTCAAGATCTCCAATCAATTTGGTGAACGATTCACGATCCAAGGTGAGCACCTCGACTCCCGGCGCCTGCGCAATGATGTTAGCCGTGCGCACCTCTTCGCCGAGGAGAGCACGCTCGCCGAAGAAGTCTCCCTGAACAGAAAAAACAGATAGAATAAGGCAATA
The DNA here is from genome assembly GCA_003052745.1 of Caenorhabditis inopinata. Lineage (NCBI taxonomy): Eukaryota > Metazoa > Nematoda > Chromadorea > Rhabditida > Rhabditidae > Caenorhabditis > Caenorhabditis inopinata. Next base: position 2,658,816 of record AP018154.1, on the reverse strand, counting down.
TGAGAGTATTTGCTTTTACTTTGTTTATGTGAGAAAAATCGTTATTTTCAGAAAAAAAATAACCGGGTTTCTTTAAAAAAAAGGGGAAAAAAAAAGATTTTTTGGAGAATTCCAGTTTTTCAGAAGAAAATTTCGAAATTACCTGATTCAAAATGCGAATCTCTCTTGGCTCCTTCTCTCCTTCAATCTGTTGCGTCACTTTGACTTGTCCCGAGTTGATCACAAAGAATGCGTCACCCTGTAAGCACTTTGCACATTATGTATCTGTATCAAGCGGCGAACCGCACTCCTCAACGAAGCTTCACTGGCTTCCAGTGTTAGAGCTCACTCAGTGAGCCGTTGAATTATAGCAGTATTCTATAGGAAATCAGCCAAATGTGGGCTTACCTTCTCTCCTTGCCGGATGATATAGTGACCACCGTCGTAGTAGTCCTGATCCATGACATCGGCCATTTTGGAGATTCTGTCTTCGGACAGATTTTCGAATATCGACACCTGGAAAGATGAGAGAATTTTTTGGATTTTTGACTATTTTAAGTGTCTTTTTCAACCAAAGAAAAACGAATTTTCCATAACTTTTAGTAAATTTATAATAAATTCTGACTAAAAACCTCGAAGCCATGATTTTCAGGCAGAAAATTGCGCAATTTTTCTAAGAGCGCTTCAATTTCAGTAATTTTCAGCCCATACAGGGGGGGGGGAAGAACTAACCACATAAACCTGCTTCATTTCGCAGCTCCTTTTCACTCGAATTAATCTCGGTGTTCTTATAATAGAATATGGTGAGAGTATGATTTTACCAAAAACGATTCAATCAAAACGTCGTCATTTTCGAAGGCAACCAAGCGGCGAGCCATCAAAGCAAGGCTAGAATATTTGTCGAAAACTGATCATCAATGAAGGTTAAGTGAGAGGGCTTAAACGAGTAGAAATGCGCTTGCGATTACTGTAATTGAGCTAGCAAACGCCAAGCACTAACACAGACGATTCGGCGCGCTCTCACATTTTCGGCGTGTTTTGTTGATGTAGTGGATTAAACCATCACTCATTAGGACCCCCCCCCCTCCTCTCCACTTTTTCAAACTCTTGTGCTCTCGGCGAGCTCTGCGCGGTCTACGAGTCCAGTGATTGAGCACAAATTAATCATAGCTCGAAGCACGCGAAAAATGCTCTTCGGAAGAGCAGAATAAACAGGAAATTTTCCATTTTCGGAGACAAAAACACCACAATTGTACAGTTGTTCAGTAATTTGGCTCACTGAGCAAGCAAATTGTGCACTTGTGGAAATGCGCCCACATTTCCGCCAAAAATAGAAACAAAGGATCAAGAAAACTGTGAAATGGGGCATATATCTAATATTATTTTTGGGCGAATTACCCAGACTAGACCAGCGATAGTCATTTCCGGTTCAAATTGATCTTCTTTTACCCAAGTTCAAATTGATTTTCGAATAGTTCTTGTACTCAAAGAAGGTGCTAGAATAATGAGAAAAAAGCCTCATTACTCATGAAGGCATTCACTATAAAGTGAGCATAAGGTCCCGATCAAGTGATTGATTTGAAAATTAAAAAAAAACGAATAGTTTTGCAAGGGAAAGCTATTTTTTCACACCTTTCCTGAACTTTAGTTTCTATTTTTGGCTTTTTTTTGCTCTCGCTCACTGGAACGCATTTAAATTCCAAAGTCGACGCCAGATCTACACTAAATTTGATTTCTCCGCTTTGATCAATCGCGCCAAGTCACGTAACTATTCCTGCAATTAATCGAAAGACCGAATTTCAATTCGTCACTTCTTCACGTGAACTACACCGTGCCTATCCCTTCTCCTTTCTGTGTTCTTTTCTTGTTTTTTTCTTCTTTCTCTCTTTGAAATATAGCTGCGCAAAAAATCAACACGATTGGTCTGGCTCCGAATTGCTGCGCGAGCGGAGATTAAATGAGATCTATCAACATATGAAACAGAGCGATTATCAGAAATCAAATGCGACTGCATTGCAGTGATCTTGGGTCGCGGAGCAACTAAGACATGAAATGCTCCGAAAACGGCAGTTTTAGTCGTCTTTAACTTTTTTTAGCTTGTGCGAATCCGCTTACCTTCGTCAGAAAGTTCATCAGCTGAGAGTGTCTCTCCATTCCTAATCTCTGGGTGATCATCTGGAACACCGATCGATCCAGCACCCATAGTTGTACGTCGGTAAGCGCTTGTACTGAGGCGGTTCTGGAAGAAGGAAGAAAGGTTAATGGTTGCAGAGGGTCAGATTGGATGACTACAGGTGTCAGGATGTCTAGAATTTCCACAGAAATCAGCTGTTATTCATTTGAAAATTTCGAATCTAATATGTCCGCTCAAATTTCTGAAATATTCCCAATTTCAGACATTAAATTCTCAATTTTTCGTAAATACCACAAAGAACTTATTAAAGACGTTAAGTGTAATTTTTTTTTTTGAAAAATTCATCTAAAACCACTAGACTAGACAGATTTTTAGTTTTAGCTTTAAAAAAATTTCAGAAAATTTAATTTGTATTCAACTTTCATCGTTACTAACTTTTTCTGCAATTTTTTATAAAAACTTTGTTGATGATGATGACGACGATTTGTAGAGATCCTCGTCGGTTGTTTCTTCCGAACGATGTGATTACACTGTGGCTCATAATGTATCTCTTCCACATAGTACTCGTTGATATTCTTGCGATGCGACTTCAGCGACACCTGCGCCATTTCATCGAACTCGTACGATGTGGACGGCTCGTGACCCCAGATGAGTCGTCGCAGTTTTTCGATAAATTTCGGATAGGTTGGCGCGATTTGACATGTTGTCGTCGAGCAGGTGAGCATTCAGCGGGTGAGAATACTGTAGGAATATGGTGCGCCGAGCGGTAAGAGATACGGTAGAGAGTAGTACGAACATACTAGAGAGAAAGAGAGAGAGAGCGACCCGGTGAAGGAGGCGCACAATGCGTCTTAAATAAGGCTTCCACGAAAGACGAAATAAGATCGTCTCGTCTCGTCTTCGTCATCGTCTAGAGTAAGACGAACGCAAGACGAACTAAGACGAGACGAAAGGATTCCACAAAAGACAACCGATTAGTTTCGTCTTTCGTGGAAGCCTTAGCCTTAAATGTCTAATCTGTCATCAATTCAAATGCGTTTTGTTAAACTAAAGAAATTCTCCAAAGGTTACCATAATTAATATAATAATAGATGTGCAAGATCTGTGATGACAACTACCGGAAATTGTCAGAAAAAATTCTGAATTTCTTTGGATACCACATAAGATTACTGAAAATCACAGAATTTAAGGAAACAACAGCAGTGAATACAGAGCGCAATTCAATTGGCAATCAAAGAATTTCAGATAATTTTCAGATGACGTATGTTGGACTAAAACCCTGGAAAATGTATAGTTTCAGAAAAAAAAAATGCTCGAATCGAATCGATTGTTTCTAAAATTGTTTTTGCTGAAACATCTTTCAAATTCGTAATAAATCACTTTCCGGCAAAACAGCGACTAGAAAAAAAGGCAAACACGCTTGTTTGTTCGAATGAGAAAAGCTGAAAATACAGCCGTTTGCAATGAAAAATTCTAACAATTCTCCCCCCCCCCCCCGTCTTCCAATTTATAGGCAATGGAGAAGAAGTGAAACACCATAAATTACAGCATTCCTTCCATAAGGGGAACGACAGTGAGACAGGGAACATTTCTTTTTAAATTAGGAACACATTCCATTTCCAAATGACAAATACAAATACAACCGTGGCGGCACCTATCGAATCGGCGAATTTTGATTTCAGGATGATGAGAAGGACCGAATTTGTGAGAAAGCAAGATTCAGCACGAGGTCCTTTGAAATTTCGAAACCAAACAAATGTACAGACAGACACAATGTGGTAAACAGTGGATGACCGGAAGGACGGAAAAGGGGGGGGGGTTGGGGTGTACCAAGACCAAGACAAGAGAGAGACGAAGAGACAGAGAGTCGGCGTGAAAAAAGTTTAATTGAGTTTCAACGAAAGATTATCTAACACCACACCGACCTGTATGGGAGTATCGAAAAAAGACCCGGAGCAAGACGAGAAAATCGAAAAAAACAGAGAGAGAGAGACAGATAATTGAAAAATCTAGAAGCGGCGGACTGAAAACATAAACAAACAGCGGAAAAGTGGAGAAGATGAAAGAAACAAAGTTTAACCGGATATTAGAGGGCGGTGGGTGGGTGCATGAACAATTTTTTTTAACCGCCCTCAAAATGGACCACGTGGTAAGACCTAGAGCTTTCCTGCAAATTTCCAGCTGGAAAAACGGCCTATTTAAGCCTATATGAGACAACATAGTTGAGGCTGAGACTGTTAAGTGGCGGAGGAAACAAGTGATACCACGTGTCACTGCAATAACCGTATTTTCTATCGCAAAAAAAAACAAAGGGGGGGGGGCGCTGGGTCCTTGTCATACTGTACTCTCAGAACATTATTTCCCGATCTTTCCACTATTTTTAGTTCGAAAAACTTGGCTGACACATTTCTATGCCTACCCCGCGAGCTCCTAAAAAATACTACTACTGTAATCATCGGCACGTCATCAGAAATCACCGAAGTAAGAATGAGCCAAGAATGGGCTCAGGTGTGTTGCTTGACTTCATACAACTTTGGTGAAGTATATCAGCAGCCTAAGTCTCTATCCAGCACCCGTAAGGTTATCATTTTCACCTGCTATAACTAATTAGGCTCCTTCGACATGCCTCTTTCCTTTGCATGTCTACAGTAGACTTATAGTCATAATTTACGCAAATTAAATCAAAAAATTAGGAAAGACAGACTAAATGCCATCAAAAAAAAAAGAAGAATTTCACCCCCCCCCATCTTTATATGTTTTAACTGTTCAACACTCACACACACACACACATATGGGTCAAATGCCCTACGTCGTAATTCATTTAGCACGCACACACACACAGGAGTGGGTGAATTGAAAGACTGGAATCGGAAACTACACACCCACCCATCAGCCCATCAGACAAAATCAAAACAACTGACGGTGCAAAATGGTAGAACGAAGGGTGAATGCGGGAGATTAAGGCTGCTTTTAAGCTTCGCCACCGGGATCATCCGACTTGACGGCATGAGAGACGGGGGTATATATCAAAACAGAGGGCATCTAGGCAGATTTTGACGAAATGATCTATTCATATTCAGGTTGAGAAGGCGTGAGAGGGAAGAATTCCAATAAAAATTTAAAGCAAAATTCTACAAATGTTGGCTACTTCAAATGAACACCAAAAACATGACTTCATCACCACGTCTTAATCAAAACGTTCAGTTTCGGAGGATTCCAAGGAAGATGCCGAGAATAAGATACTCAGAAACTCGTGCAGAAAGAAGGCGATTCAAAAACTGAAAACGTCTATTTCACGAAACTGCCACTCTGTCGGCTGCTGCAGGTATTCAGCCGTACAAACAATGGTTGGCCAAAAAACGAGACGAACTTTTACTCGTAGGTCTCCCGAAATCGAGAGGGCGAAGAATGCAAACGGCAGAATAGGTCATAGCGAGAACTAGCGCCGAAGACGAAGAGACGTAGAGCACTCGAGAATGGAATAGAAGAAGAGGAAAAAACACCGAAATATTCAGATGAAACCGAATGGCATTGAAAACACTGAAAAAAAAACCAAAGGGAAGCAGCCGTTGAGAAGACAATGTGAAGAGGCTGAAGAAATAGATTCTGAACCGAGATAACGAGATAAAAAAGAGAAGAACCGTCGATGATTTCTTCGAGGAGACTACTACCTTTTGAAAACCAACCCTCCTTTCATACTTATAAATAGTCGCCTCCCGTTTTCCGACTCCACTTTTAATTTAGTAATTAGGCAAACAAACGGAGCAAGTGGGCTCAAATAGTGCCGAGTTGGTGCAAAAACTGGAAATTTTCGCATTATTCTGTATTTCTTGCGAACTTTGACGTTTGAAAATGAGAAAACTTTTTTTTTAGAAAAACCACAAAAAATACATTACAAATTAAAAAAATGTCTGAATACCACAACCGTCTGGCTTTTCAAACGGCTCGACGTTTGACCAGTGACAATTAAAAATTGAATAAGATATTTTGGAAAATAACGATTTGCCTGGAGCTCAGTTAAAGTTGAATTTCGCACAAAAATCTTTTTTTGGTGGCCTAGTAATGACTCTGGTTTCCTTGACATAGAAATAACCAATAAACATGATAAACAGTGTGCTGCAAGCGCAGGGAAACGGATAATAAAGGAAGTACATAATTCACGAGGAGGCAGTGGTTCACCCGGCTTGAAGGTTTTGCAGAATATAGTGAAATAGCTTTTCAATTTAGCAATTTGGTGCAAATATTCGCTTGGTTTCAGAATATATTCTCAGAGCTATTAGGATTGGGGTAAAGCGTCTCTTCGAGTAAAATGTTTTGGTTTTCTGAAAATTATCACAGCATTTCCAGCCTATGACGCTTTTACAGAACCAAGCGCTCCATTTTTGGGGAATAATCCCAATACATGTATACTTGAGCACACAAAAAGCATCTCTTTTTTCAAAATTGAGCAAAGTAGAGAGCACCGATTTCTCTTGCCATTAATGCTCAAATTCATTATTTTTGAGTCCAAAGCATGAACCACCCACACTATTACTGTATCACCATTATCATCACTATCATATGGCATGACCACTCACACAGAAGTGCCCTTGATGGCGATGAAAAAACGAAAATTTCATCGAAAGTGGACATTTGATGCGGGAGGGGGCGGGGGGGGGGGGGGGGGGAGGGAGTGGTTAAAAAAGCGCTAAAATGAACTAATGCAACAAAGTGTTTGAGAGATAAGGAAGGATAAGAAGAAGAAGAAGGACACCACGCATTCAGCAGCTACAGAAATAAATAAAACAAAATGCGAAATTGGTTATCACGACGACAAAGGAAAGAGTGAAGACTGACCTATTCTTCCGGTTGACTGACTGGAATACGATTTGAGAATTAGAATTATATAATTGATGAACATTTAGATTTGACTAGAAAATTGCTGGAAATGTCTTTAAGAAAAGCTTCAATGCCGTAAACTATAAACAGAAGAAACAAAAGTTTTTGAAAAATATACTGAAATGTGAGCTGGAAAGTTGGAAAATGATAAGTCAACTATTTGCAAATTCAGGAATTCCTTGGAAAATTCTAAACTGATAGTCAAATTAAAAAAAAGATTTTCACAAGAAAAAAATCTTAAAATTCTGAAAACTCTAAAAAAATTCGGCTAGAGCATTGAGTTCTAATTAAAATTAAGGAAAACTTTTATTAGTTGTCTTTAAGGGCTAAATGCATGGAAAATGGAAAAGTGCAAACCAATTGCGGTTTCCAAGGTTTTAGTGTTTCCCATGAGTTTTTGTTTCTTGCGATTTCATTAAATTTAGAATAGAAGAACAGTTTTTGCAATTTTTTTTCATAAAAACACAATAGTTCTCCTGGTAATAATCTGAATTTCGCAAAACTTTATTTATTGAAATACTCAAGGGTTTCAAGGGCATATTTCGAGTGAAAAATGCAGAATATCATATTAGAATATCTGAATTTTCAGATAAATCTTCGAAAAAAAAGAAGTCGCCGCCGTCGTGAGAATAATCAGAGGACAGAAAAAGAAGCGAACGGTCATCATCAACATATAAAAGGCGGTGGGTGGTCGTTGATGGAGAAATCAGATTCAGAATCTGGTTCTCTTCTCGGTCAAACTTGAAAAGAAACGTATCAGAATTATAGTACAAATTACATCACATTTTTTGCTTTCAAAATTTGATTTATTATTTTTTTCAATGATTAATTACTTTCTATTTATTTAATAAATAACACAAAATTTCATTTTAAAAATAGTAAAAAGCTATTCAAAAATATAAAGAGCATTTATACTATTTGCTAAACAGCAATTTTGCAGTGTTATCTTTGAATGGGGAACTATTTTAAAAACAAAACGAACCGCTTGTTTTGATCGTTTGCAGTTTACCAAAAGGGCATAGAGCTCTCCGAGACAGACCACTTTATGAACAGCAAAATAAAATATAATGCTTCTAGTCTCGATAACAATTGCAAATATGAGACTAAGACCAAAAATAAACCGCCAAAAGACTATATATATATATTTGTTTTTCTTTTTATTTTTCGAGATTATCTCGAATTTTTATGGAATTTTCAGTTATTCCTCAAATCTAACAATTTTCAGGCAAATTTTCAGACACAAGAATACAAAAGCAAACGGGAAATCGATATCCAGTACTTTCAGTTCACTTTAGCAGCCGGATCTAGTAATCACGCCGTAATCCATATCAAAAATTAAAAATGAAAAGTAACAAGTGAAACGATGTACTAGATTACGAAAAACAGGGAAGAAAGGGGGAGAAAGTCGCAGAATTGGCTATCATCTGATCAATCGTCTCATCTATCATTAAACCATCCCCCTCCCTCCCTGTTTTTTTCAATTTTATCATTCATTGAATACCGTTTTGATCAAATAAACCAAAATGAGATGATATTTTGTTCTATCAAATTCTTTTTCTTGTCGCCAATATCCTCATTTACCATTTTCACTGAATACTTGACACTACAAGTTTCAAAGCTATACATCGACAATTTCAGACGTCTTGTCAGACTGACGTTAACGTATACATCTAGAAAACCAGCTGATTTCTGTGTTAGTTCTAGTTTCTTCTTTTCTTCTGCATTTGTATATGGGGAAAGCAGAAATCCAAAAAAAAACGACGACTAACCTTGTGCAATTGTAGAGAATCGCCAGCTCTCCCATCACTGTCCCTGCGCGCATCTTTCCGAGAAGAGCTCCCTCGCGAGACACCTGCAGCTCGCCCTCTGAAAATCTCAATGATCGGTTTATTCGGTCAATAAAATTAGTAACGAATTTTCTGAAAAATTGTTTGGAAAACTCTTTATCCAAGGTCTGGAGTGGCCTGGATTCCAGAAAATCGCTGAATTGAGCAAAATTAGTCATATTTTGACGAAGGTAACCGGTTTCTATGACGCAAAATTGTGAATACTGCTAAGGCTACTGGTACGGTAGAAATCAACTTGTAAAAAACTCGAATTCCAATTTCCTGGTAAGTATGAGCAAATAGAGGAAAAATATAGTTTCGCGTTTCTTCTCTCAAGAGAATGATAGAAATTTTAAATGGTGCGAGCAACTTTTTCAAGTGAGCACCGCAAAAAGAAAACCGCGAAGGCATGCAGCATTCATAGCGTCAAAAACACGAAACAATTAACAAAGAGGCGTCCAAAGTAGAATTTGAGTTTTTCCCCTCGATTCCCTCTTTTTTTCGCCCTCTTCCAGTACTGTCGAATCAGCCTGCACATCTAAATTGAATTCTTTTTCAAGCAATTGCCTTTGATGCAACAGTTCTCGAGGAGATGATGCTAACAACTAAAATTCTACTTTGGACACCTTTTTTTTGTGCGTTTTTTTGGTCTATTTTGAGTGCAGAATCATGGGGAACCGCCTATTTTAGTTTCCCTTCGTGAGATAGTGTGAGCAATGGAGGGAAACAGACAGCGTTTCGTCAGAGCTCTCACCTGAATGCTCATGATCTTTTACGACATGAGCACATTCGGAAATAACAAAATGAGAATAAGAAAAAGGTGAAATGCAAGTTGAATTCTCGAGTGAGATAGTGTAAGCTACGGAGAGAAGCAAATACGTCTGCAAAGCTTAGCAGGCTGTTCACTATCATACGAGAAATGGTGGAAGCAATACTGAAAGGGAAACAAGCGGCCTTGGGTTCTGCGCCCACACTATTTCAGGATGAGACATGTAAAACACCGGTTAAATTTATTAAATTTCACTTAATTTTCAGCCATATTTTATCGAAAAGAGTTCTATGAGAGTTCCAAAAATGCCAAGAGTTATGAAGCCTTTTCCGGTTAAAATTGCTTTATCAATTGTTAATCTTCTAAAAAAGTAAAATAACAGCCACAATTGTGAAGACCAACCTTCAAGAGGGTTCTAATAAAACAGGAGGCAGCTATAAAATCTATAAAATTCAAAATCGCTTTAAAGTCGCAAATGTAAAATTTTTCAATCTGAAAAATGCGCTGAAACACATCATCGCGTGCCATCTGACAACAACTCTTAAAAGTGAATACACTCATTAGGTCAATCTGACAATTGTTGATCTCGCTGACGTCTCATGAATTTTAGAAGAAATAAACATAATCTAGAACATATCAGATTTGTGATAGAAGCCTTTAGATGGGTGTGGCTCTAAACCTGCTTCGAATCTGTTGAGAATCCGCATTATTTTCAGAATTTTCATGAAATTTGAGAAAATGAGCAAGTTTCCTAGTCCTTCTTGCGTGAAAGAAGCCATAAATAAGCAAGAAAAAACCATTTTTGGATTCAAAACTGGAGATACGTAATGCAAATTTTGCGTTTTATTCAAAATTTTGATAGCGTCGATTAGCGAGCGTCGTGTTTGGCATGCGATAGCTGACAATAATTTCAGCAAAACACTGTATAAAAAGTTCATTTGGAACTTTTTTCCCGCGAAAACTGAAGAAAATTGGCCGATAAGTCTCCAGCAAACTCAAGAAATCAGCAAGAAAAACTAACCAGCGACGACGAAAAGACGATCTCCAGGTTCACCCTCTTGAATGACCCATTGTCCAGCACGCGCTCTCATCTCGTACATACAATTGACTAATTCGATGATCTGCTCTTTGGCGAGTTGCTTCAGAAAATCATTCTTTTGGACCGCATCACGTATCATTTGTTTGGCACTGAAATTATAAAAATAGACTTATTGAAATCGGATTTAAGAATAAAACACAAATTTTTGTTTTAAAAATCGTTTAAAAATGTGAAAATTTTGATTTTCCTTTTAGAAACCATCAAAAAATGCATTTGAAATCTTTAAAAGACAATTGTAAAGGTGGGAACGATGAAATTTTAATTCTGGGTTATATTTTAGATTTGTTCTTCGGATTTTCAGGGAAAAATTTTTGCGCAAACTAGCACGAATATATTCAAACACCTGCAATTTTCTATTTTCAGTCCATATTTTCAAACATTTACTTTATTTAAAACAGGTTAAAACTAATAAATCTTTTAACAAACCGGCTTATTTAACAAATCTTTCAAAATTTTCAATTAAATATAGATTTTTGAGTAGAAATTATTGATCAAATCGATAAATGTCAGGCTTACCGGTATAAAAATTCATAATAGAGAGGCAAACATTCGAAAAACTTAATTACTCACCCGACAGTCTTGTTGTAGTGCTGAAGTGTGGCTGGCTTGTTCTCAAAATTCGTCGGCTCCGCAGAGACGGCAATCTTTTTAGCTCGCTGGGCACTGTCAGCCGGCAGCACGGCCTTCTGTTGAAGATCATTTCCGAGCTGGTCGGTCCGCGGCGAGGGTGACGGTGGTTGGCCGTGACTGGCGGCTGATTGCGCCTTCTGCTCGAGTACGGACCGAAGTTTGTCGCATTCTCTCTGTAAAAGAAAATTGGTAAACTTGCACATCTGTTACCGAATTTCAACGCTTTTTCGGCTGAATGTTTACTTCTTACGTATCTCAACGGAGCGTGCTTACAAATCTGAGATTCATTTGTGTGGAGAGCTCTCCATTTGAAATTGGTCGGAGAGCCCATGCGTAATTATTTCTTTTTAGACCACGCCCCTAGGGAAAGCGCTCATTTCTACAGGACCTCACGGTTATCACGATCATCCGCGGCTACAGCTCACCTGAAGTGTGGTAACCTCCCCTTCCAACTCGGAAATCCTCTTGATATGCCCTTCAACAATTGTCTGCTGCTGTCTCAATTGAGCGTCTTTCCTCGATATGGCCTCCTCCAACTGCGGAATCAACTTCTGGAGCTCATGAGCCTCGAATGTCCGAGAGCCGACTTGCACCTGAAAACATTTAGGGTGAGTAAATCGGATTATGGAAAGGAACAGAATGAGTTTTGGCGGAAATTTTGAGTTTTATTTTTTATTTCGCTTTTTTTCCCACAATTTCTGTTTAAGTTCGTAACATTTGTTGGTGTTACACAATAGAAATGTGAAATTTCGTTTTTTTTTGTGTTTATTTAACTTTTTTTTGTTTATTTTACAATTTGTTAACTTTTTAATCAAAATCTCAGATTTTGAGACAATAAATTAGAGTTTAAGGTGAAAAATTGAAATATGGAAAATTCCAAATCGAATTTTTGTAACAAAACTATTTATTTACTTCCTTTTCTCAATATCTAGTAGAGAACAGTTTGAATATATTTTTTTCCACCCATTTCATTTCTTTCTACCACCATATTAGCTCATATTTGTCACAAATTGAACCCACTGCAAGGGCACCATCCATTTATTCAATTTCGATTAGATTAATCGAATTATTGCTGCTAAGCCTCTCTCGTTTTCAAGTTCTTTTTCGAAGCAAAAAAGGGAGCAAAGAATAGAAGGAATACAGGGTTATGAGAACGCTGATCTAGTGTTTACCCCTGCCTCTAAACGCAATGATTGCCTTTCCATCGCCGGAGAGCTGTTGTCCCATCTTCTTCTTTTTTTTTTCAAAAAGTGCAATTCAAAATGTGTGGCACTTTGTGTCTTTTTGATTGGAAAACGATCTAACAGCGAATGTGAGACGCAGGTAGTCAACATGCGGCGTACTGATAAAGAAGCAGACGCTACGAAATTAATGAAAGGCGCGAATGACCATAAAGAATGGAGCGATCACACTTTTCTTTTGAATGAATAAAATAAATCAGAACATAAATCATGCCATTGAATGATTACGGTGCAGCGAAATATTATTAGTTTCAAGTTATTTCAATTATTTTTCAGTATTTAAATACGGGAGAGCTACGCCGCAACAGTGCTGCCACCTCGCTCTTTGGCGTAAAGCGGAAATTCACTTCGAGGACAGCAATAGAGCACATTTGCACACGTAATCTCTGAAACAAGGGCTGAACTTCAAATTAGAAGGCAGTTTAGAGAAAGTCTTATCTATGTATCTTCATAGTTTTAGAATTAAGAAATCGTTGAGTAATCCACGAATAAATATCCCTACCCGTTACCAATACCAGGTTGTCATGACGATTAGAATTCAGAATTCCCGAAAATTTAAGTTTTGAGCTAGAAGAATTACGCGATAGACTCTCTTGCAGTTATGCAGGTGAAGCAAGCTTTAAAACCGGAAATTGTTAAACTCCAGAAAACGGAAATTTCATTTTTGTCTAGCAGCCAGCTGGAAAGTCTGCAGTTTACGTCCTCCTCTCTGTTTCACCGCAATTCACCAATTCAACTCACCAGGAACCCCGACCCATCGTTCGAGGATAACGAGTCGAGATGGTGTCGACTGGATCCGTACATTCTCCAGAAGATCACCCGGACTAGAAGACGAGGAGACTAGATATCAGGAGAATATTCAGCTTTAAAAGCAAAGGTGAAAAGTTAGACGGGAAAATAAAATGCTGGGAATGCAGAGTTTGTGTGTGTCTACTAGTCGCAACACACAGAAATTGACTCCGCCCAAATTTTTTGACCTTCCTCCTCTTCTTCTGCACAGTTTATTGATGCGAAGGAAGACGAGAAGGATTTATATTTCGCGGAAGAAAGTGCAAAACTACATATAAAAGGGCACACTGTTTTTTTTTACAGAATTTTTACAAAAAAAACACTGTTTTCAAAAGGAAGCAAGCAATAAAACAAAGAAGGGCTGTCGGGGGGCAAGTCGCAGCGTCAGAAAAAAAAATGAGAAGTGGAAAGGCTCAGAGACGAATTCAATGGTCCTCTACATCTCTCTCTTTTTTATCTCTTTCTCTCTCTCTATTTTTCTGTTTCTGCAAGCCCATGCAGTTGACTAGGCGAGCCGCTCCGTCTTTGTGTTCTGCGTCTCCGCAACCTCTCCATCGGTTTTTTGATTTTGCCAGCTCCACACAACGCTGCTTCATTTATCGTGATCACCATTTCTCAAACATTTTCTAGAAAAATGAGCCCCACGTGCCATTGCTGTTTATGGTGGCAGAGAAACAGGGAAAGACGAAGACGAAGAAAAAAAACCAACAGTTTTCTGGTGGTACTGTTCGCAGTGAGAAGATACAGTCGATGGAGAGATTCTGAGAGTGAGACACAAAACGGATCATGTGCGTCTCCGATCTAACTGATGACGATGATGAAGACGAAGGAACTGTTTGTGTGTGTGTGGCAGTTACAATTGTTGCGCAAAACGATGGGCTTTCGAATTTAGCAGAATTCAGCCACCCACAGAATTTATCGAGTCTCGTAGAAAGGTGTTCACACAATTAAATTGTGTGTATCTTCTATTTGTACAGATTTTCAAGCGGATATTGGCACAATTTGTAAAATCGGATGAAACCGAGAATCTGCTGATGAGATTCCAGCAATTTGACGGCTATTTTTAGCAGCTGAGTTGAGTTTCCACAAGGGATATTGAAAATTAATGTTTCGAGGAGATCTTCGGACTATGTGGAGTAATGCTTCAGGAGATGTCAGACGTGATTTTCAGGAAAGCGTAACGTGCACGATTCAGGCAAGCCAGCTATTCAAAACCTGCTATGCTGTCAACAAATTTCAACGTTTTTTGAGACCTTTACACAAACGCAGATTCAATATTCAAAATCCAGAATACGCGAAATCTCGACGTCGTTTTCAAATAGATTTCACAGCTCTTCAAAACTTTATGAGCTTCGAGAAGGCGTCATTTTAAGTTGACGACTATCATTTGCAGATTCCAAGAGACGTTAGAAATTCTGAAATTCTCTTGTTTTCTATAATCCCATTAAACTATTGAAAACTTTAGAAAAAAAAACAGATTTTATAAGACGTCATTCGCGCGGCGCAGAGTAAGGAATCAATCAGATTCTTCCATCGCATTTTCGCAAAAAATAAAAAGAGTCTATTCCCAAACTTTTTCGCTTCGATTTCAGCTAATTTTAGCACATGTCATTTGATTTCTGTTTGACCTTTTCGACAGCCATTGTTTTTGTTTATTTCAATCATTTCTCTCTCTCTCTTTCCGCTTTTTTTCCATTTTTTTTTGCAGAGATTCTTCTCGTCTCGTAGTGCGTATCTTTTGATTTCTATTCTCCAGAGGCGCACGGCGCTCTCACAGAAAGCCCAACGATAATAGAGTGCTTTCTTTTATAACACCGCGACAACGAATATCCCGAAAGGCAGCGCCGTGTCATCACTGTGACGTTGTTATAGAATTAAGAGTGAAGCTGATCAAATATGTGAATATGGCATTCGGGATGACTACAAGTACTACTATCCTTAATTAGGCAAAAATAAAAGGGTAGCAAACAAGAAAATAGCCTCGCCTTCTTCTTTTTCACTGTTTTTCACACGGGATTCTTGTGCTATGATATTTTGGTTGGTTGGTTGGATGGGCAAATATTTTTCCAAAGCAATCCAAGGATAACTATAGATAATTTACAATCGGATAATGGAAAATGCTTCAAAAGCTGAAATATTTAGACTTCTTAATTAAAAAAGTAATGCAACTCGAAATATCGGAATGAACACTGATGATTCGAAAGGATTTACGTTTTAAATGAGGTGAAATACCTCGTCGATGCTCGAAAAACATTGCAGAAATTGTGTATGAACACTAAGAGACTTTCAATGAACCTTTTTATTTGCATTTGAATCCTTGAGAAATAGGCAATCAGAATACGAAATCCAAATGAATTTTGAAGAGTCTCCAGGGTCCCTGATTGCTATCGTCCTGGGAATTGGGTAAGGTAAGTACAGCCTGCAGATAGTGGCGTTCTATCTGTGATGGGCATGGAAAATGCTATTCCTTATGATAGACAATAGTAGTTCTCAGTTAGATTCTAAATCAATTATGGAATGAATTTAATTGCCTTTATGCATTTCACTCTTGGATTAATCAGTTTTCAGGCCTACAAACTCAGTGTTAAGTGTCTTAAAGTACTGTCGTCAGGTCTGATGTTTAATCTGCGTCTGCACCCAACTTTTTCCTAGTATCTTACGCAAAAATCAATGTAATTTCGCGAGATTTTAACTGAAAAATTTATAAACAGGAATTCCTCGAGTGTTTGCAAGGGCGCTCCAATGGCTATATAAAGATAAGTAAATTACGCCACTTTTTGACGTCAGTTTATTCCGTTCCGACGATGAATCAAACAAAAATGTTTCTCTTTGAAAATAGGAAGAGAAGAAGCAAAATTTGTGAAAACCAATCTAACATCCACGCCTCATCTACCGTTCAAGGCAGGTTCTTGTCAAAAGTGAATTTATTTTTCGAGAAGAAATTTTGCTTGAGAAAACAGGTTTTGTTAAAGTTAAAACCTGAAACAGAAGCAGAAGCTGAGTATTCTCAGATTCTCAAAAGGATGTGACATACCAAATGAATAGAAACAAATACTCACCTCCACAATCCGCAACGCTTTGAGCGGGTTGAATTTCCAGCACATCCTAATTTTTTAAGGAGCGACGGATGTCCTTTTCTTTTTGCGCCCTTATACTTCAGCAGTAAAAGGCGTCAATAACACCCGAATGGCCCGAAAATGATGTTATGTATTGACAATGATACGGCTGTGGAATGAAGGAGGAAGACGAAATTGGGCAACTGAGATGGACGGAAACAAATAGAGAGCGAGAGAGAGAGAGAGAGAAAGAGAAAGATAATAAGAGACGAAATCAAACAGTATAATGAAGACGTGAAGAGAAAGGAAGAGAAATCAAATACAGTAGCACGGAGAAGGTTCGGGGAGGTCAACCGAGTATTAGAACTGACGAATTTTTTGTGTTATGGAAACGGGTTAGCGGAGACTGATTTGGTCTTGTCACAAAAATTTGAAAACTCAGGTAATTTTTGGCACATGTGCCCCAGGTTGGGGCGCGGTTGCCGGTGCTACGCAGTAAGCGTTCACGTTGAAAAAGCTTACCGCGTAGCACCGGCAACCGCGCCCCAACATGGGGCACATGTGCCAAAAATTACCTGAGAAAGCATGCCTCCTGCAAATGCGATCCATCGAATATAAAGAATTACGTAGAGCTCTTTACATCTTCCGACACCAATTTTTAAGATTTTTTAATTATTTTCAAGTGTTTAACAGCAAATACGACTTTTGACATCTTGAATAAAACGCATTTGAATAATGCAGTCAGAAAATTCGAATTTCCACTTAAACTCAAGTATGCATTAGAGCGCACTTGCCGATGTCATTTCTCTTGATCAGCCGGCGCTGTCCGTTTAACCTACTAAAACTACGCCTTAGTTGCACTTCACATTTTTTCACGTTCCACGAGTCACGGTGAGCCCCACAACTGTCTGTGAGAAGCGATATCTGCAAATGAGCTTTTCGGATAATCTTAAAAATGCAAAATTTGACATTTTGAAACGCCAATTTTTAAATTAACGCTAATTTGGATGCAATGCGTTTTTGTAGATATCGCGTTGGCAATGAGAAACCATTTTCGACAAAAATAAATCAAATTTCTTTCAGATTAACAAGATCACTTTTACACGATTTGACGGATGTCTTCTCGCGTAAGGGTAAAATTGAAAGGCGAGTGTAGAGTAAAAAGCGAAAAAGAAACAAGAAAAACCGCTCATTGTTTTTCTTGGAATAAATTTCGAATGAGTGGCAACCCTAAAAAGCAACACAAATAAGAAAGAAGCGCACTTCGGCGTCTGGTATGTCTGAAAAAAGCACGCCACGCAAGTATAGAATGAAGTAGGGGCTTTAAAAAAATAGGCAACACTGAAATTGCCATCCCATGGAATGGGGAGCGACTTAAACGGCCATTAAAACCGATGTAAATCTATAGAGATCGTAAAGCGACGAATAAAAGAAGAGGTGTTGACGCGTGTGGTGACCATTAAAGCATTGCAATTTTCAGGACAAAAATAGATTGTTTTTATCTATTTTCGCTGGAAACCCAAGGACCACTGAAATGGGTTCTTCTGAAATACAAAGTATACCTAACCTTCTTCGCTTTTGAATTTAATTCGGCAAGGAATTTTTCAAGAATTTTCAGTGAAAATCTTTCCGCTATAGATAGATTTTTCAGAAAAATAGAGCAAAACTGAAATTGCCATCCAATGGAATGGGGGAGGGACTTACATGGCCATTAAAAACCCAATGTTTTCAGATGTCAATTTTGAAATTCTGAATTTTGCAACTTTTGGAGTATGCAAAAACTCGTAATCTGTCTAGTATACATCGCTAATGCGACCATAGACTGCACAAACATTTTAAAAATTGGGAATTATTCAAATAATACATAGAGTGTATTTGTTATTGTCGAATAATACTAGATTCGGAATGTTTTAGCGTTTCGGATGTATGACTAATCGCCACAAAAACATTCGAAATGGAGAGCTACCGTAACCTTCGCGCTCTTACACTGAATCGAAAATTGTGCAATTTATTTCGAACTGTAACCGTTTTTTGAGGATCTGTGGAGATTTTCATAATTTTTAGCGGATTTCTTGTATAATTTTAAGCCCCTACCTCGAAAAATGGTCAGAATAAGAAATTGATACATTTGCGAACAGATTTAAAGTCACAATTCCCGTCTTTTTAAAGCCGTAACGGCCCTGTGTCTTCACCAAATGCTTCCGGAAGGTTGCAAAACTTTGGCGGATGGCTTACGGTAATTTAAAAATAGTTGCTCCAAAATACGAATGAACTGCTTCTTTCTCGAGTTTTTTTATAGTGCGAAGCCACGACAAGGTCGCAGCATTTCAGTTTAAAACTGTGTGTTTTTTTTGTTAATTTTTGACCCCTTAATTCGCATCTTTAATCTTCTCTCGCCATCTTTTCAGTGTTTTTGAAGAAATAGACAATGGGCATCAAGATAAAAGCGTAAACCCATCGTCGTTCCCTCTTTTAAGAGAAGGTAAAGCGAAAAAGCAGACATGAGAAGAGTTCAACTTCTTGTTGTCTTCCAATTTTCTTTTTACCTCGATTCTGTAAATAAGATGTCGCTCAGCTATTTGCTCATTTTCATTATTTTCATTCTAATCGACGGCGACCCCCCCCCCCCCCCTCGAACTCCCCGAACGAAATAGCGCCACAAATGGACAGAAAATATGGAAAAAATAGCTGAAAATTAAAAAAAAAAACAAAGAAGACGGCTGATTTTTAACGTTGTGTTTGTCGACTTCACCGTTAGTCTCAGAAATAGGAAACTAAGAAGGGGAAGATATGTTCCGCCCACTGTTCTAATTGCTTTTTTTTTTTGGTTATTCAAGACCATCGAAGTGGAAATAAAAAAAGGAAAGACGACAGAATTGCTGGGAGAAAATGGAAAGGAAAACAACACGCGAAAACGGAGAAACGGAAGGGCACATTGGATCGCCTCTAAACCAAAATTTTCAGTTTTCCAGAGATTTTCAGGTTACTTTTACGGATGTTTCACAAGAAAATTTACTGGAATTAAAAAAAAACGCATTTTTCGTTATTTTAATGTTTTTCCCAAACCGTTTCTTTCTGAAATTTGGATTCTTGACTAATTCTCAGTTTTAGAGGGTTTTTCTTTTTCTGATTCAAAATCATGGCTCTGGCTCAATGCAAGTGAGTTCTATCGAACAAGGATCTAAAACTATCCGAAATAACAGCCGTTATTCTGAAAATTTCCGTTTATAATACACATGTGGCAACACTATGGCAGCTGTATCTGAGCTTCAGAGAAAAACTGTGTGACATTGTTTAAATTTACTCAAATACGCAGAAAATTCAGAAATTCAGAACGGAAAAAGAGTAAAATTTTCTATAAAAACTTTTAAAAATCAAAAAAAAAATTTTTTTCGTTAAGGAAAACCCGTCAAATCTAGAAGAAAAATGTGAGATATTCAACAAAATATTTCGAATAACACAAAAATTGTTTTCTACAGAAGGAAAAACGGCAATCCAGTTATTCAAAAAAAAAACACATATGGAAGACAACTTTCCTTTTTTTTTACTCCGTGTACTCTTCTTCGTTGACAAGTCAAATCACGTCATCTACGAGTGCACGAAATTGTGAAAGAAAACACAAAAACTTCGTTATTTGAAAAAAAAAACAATAATTTATTCGTTCCGCATAAGGAAATTGCACATGGTAAGCGGAGGAACCGGCGAAGAAATAGGGGAACGACAGAACAAATAATTTTTAATGGTTTGAAATGGTTAAAACCTGTTAGAGGTAGAGATTTTTAAAGAAAATTTTGTTCAAAATTGGATAAAAAAATCTTGGGAAATGGGGAAATGAATTGCGCGGAAATCTCTGAAAAATGAGCAAAAAAAAACCGCTGAAAAAACTTTTAAAACGTCGAAATATAATCAAATGAAAGAATCAAAGAAGCAGACTAAACAAATTAGAGAAACCCCACTCACAGTAGTTCAGGGGCGACTGCCACTGCAATTGCGCTATGTTGACACAACGGTCTTGGTATAAGGAATATATTGGAATTTCAGTTATTCGAAGTGACATCAGAATGAATAAATTTCAGTTTCAGACGAAATCAGCTATGTTAATAGAGCGCAATTGCATTGGCAATGGTTTCTGATCAACAGAGCTCTTTGAATTCAATTTATATCTATCCTTTAAATTAGATTTTTTTAAATAGATTTTTGAAAAAAAGCCAGGGAATACTGAGCAAAAGTGCGTAGAAAAAAAAACCGAGATTAACCTCAATTTCATAAATAATTTTTAAAAAATAACCTAAAATCGATGTCACTTATACTCTGCTATTTAATAGTTTTTGTAGACACTCTATAAGGTTAGAACGGTTTGTTCAAGTGATCAAAATCAAAAAAAAAAAGGTTGGTTGCCACTTCGAAAAAGGGCGAAAAGAGGCGGTGCTCTTCGAAAAAGCACACATTTCGATGCGAAAAGTAATGGAATCAAGTAGTCAAACTCCGCTGAATGTGGGTAGACGAGCCAAGGTATCCAGTGTTTCCAGAGGAAAATGGCTAAATTCAGAGAAAATTTTTAGAAAAACACTTTTTAAAAAATACAGGAATAAAGCTACCACGGCCATTCAGCTAGAGCAAACTCCCTATTTTTTGTTGATTTTTGATATTAAGCTATGAAGAGCAAGCAATAAAAAACTGGAACAACTCCAAAATCAAGCAAAAATTCAGTCAAAACTTCGATTTTCCATGTCGCTTTTCATCTGAAACACAAAAGACGCAAATTCCCGAAGAAGGAAAGCACAACTGCCTCTCAAAAAATAAAAAAATAAAAAAACGACTTCTTATCTCTCCAAATTATCTATTTCTTCCAGTCGAATTTTTTGAAAAAGTAGTGAGTGATCTAAAAAGAGAAGCGTTATCTTGAGAATAAAAAGAGGAAAAAAAACTATGAAAAAATAATGAGCGGCGAAAATCCTATTAGCTTTTATCGACCCTTTTCACTCTGTCGTTTGTACTCTTAATGTCGTGATTAGATTGAGCAAAAAGTGGGTAAATGTGCTGTGCAAAATTGAAAAAGTACTAAGAAATGAGAAATAATTTCGAGCAATAGCTGAAAAAAAAGAGTCTTGTGTTTGAACGCTTCCAGAGCAAGTGCGCTGTGTTCATTAATCATAAGTCTTTCTAAGAGGGGCGGAGAGACGCGGGAAAATTTCAGATTAGCGGATTACAGAGTTACGCCTATAGGGCGACAGTACCCCCGGTAGCGTTGCAATAATTCTAAAAGAAAGCGAAGAAAAAAAAATATTTATTTTTAATACAATTTCCCGAGAAATGCTCTATTTTTTGAGCAAGCTTGGAAATTTTCAATTTGGAGCTCACACTGTGAGTGTAAAACAACATAGGAGGACTTATTTACAAATGTTTGCACTATTTTTCAAGGACGATTGCCAATGTATATCCGTTTTGTTGACCTAACTGATTTAGTCTAGAAACGAGGCATCAAGTGAGTGTAGCATCTCAGATTTTTGAACACCAGATCGCCAGATCGTTCAGGGCACAGAAATAAACAGAATTTAATTTAAAGGAGAACAGCAATTTTAGGCCAAATCAGTTGCTCTACGAACTATTGCAGAACGCGCTTTTAGGTGAAATGAGTAGAGTGCCGCACACTTGAAGTTTTGAGCAGTGAATACAATAAAGAAAAGAAGGGAGGCTGAAAAAAAAAGACTACTAATATACAGTAAGATATAGGGCAAGGGGAAAGTGGCAGAAAGACAAAAACCGACAAAAACTAGGCAAAACCATATGTCAAAATATACAAAATACTTCTTTATTTATTTTTAACATTAATTCCATGTAAGCTGATACCCAGTTTAAGTGGTTAGAAAACAACAACGGCAATGCAATTAACGGGAATCCGGCAGAGAAAACAATGGAAAAATGCTGAAATTTCGTTTTCGAATAGCACGAAAAAACATTCGAAGAAAATGATGGCTTAAAATGTTTTATGGGGGCTCGCGGTCTGTGTTTCTGCGTTTCTCATTTCCACATGATATTAATATGAAATTCTCAATGAAGCGCGTTTACTGATGCCCAGACCCGATTAGACAGATTTCTTTTAGAGTACGCCATCTCCTTGCTTCATTGCTCACGCTATGGAATTTTTAAAAAGTATAGAAATAAGTGGGTGGCCGAGCGCGGTTAACTCTATAAGAATCAGGTATCCATTCAGTCTGCATACATCTACGGAAGGAATAGCCTAGCGAATTTGTAAATCATTTTCAGAATTTATATGTTTCTTTTTCAAAATGGTTATTCTAAAACATATAATCTACGCGCCAATTGCCATGATTACAGTTTCCTAGGCCACCAAAATGTAACTTTGTGAAGTTCGGCAAAAATTTTCGCGTTTTTAAAGGTTTTTAAAAATAATTTTACTGAAAATTTGAAAAAAATAATTTCCGAGGATTTTTATTTATTTTTTTTAATAGATAGTATGAGAATAGCAAAACTACTTATTTTGAAGTAGAAACATTTGAAATTTCAATGTTTAATTTAAAAAAAAAACTTACATAGACTGTGGGCACCTGCCGGTACATCCTTGAAAAGCCCACAGGAAGGTGAAATAAATATAAATTGGTTAGATATTTACGTTGCTTTCAAAAATACTCGTGTCTTATGCTCGTCAGATGAGAGCAACGACTCTCTGATGAAGATCACGATTGCCACTGATGGCTTAAAAGTGGGAGACAAAGGGGGAGGAGTGGAGCAGTCGGAACAATGTGTGTAGAGACAGTTGGTGCTATTTGGATGTCCCTTTTTCCGGATACAAAATAGTGTGGAAAATTGGGAGATGGATAAAGAGAAACAACGGAGTAAAACTGACTGGAACAGATGACACCATAAATTTCAGATGAACAATGATTCGCAGAAAAAAAAAGATGTTAGTAGAGGGAAGGGAATCAATTGTAAATAGGATTGGATAGGATAATAGTAGGGTTTACTAAAAACATTTTTTTATTGAAGTTTAATACAAATTCAAATTTTTTGTCGGCAAATTCGCTGGTGGAATTATGCAAAAAATTCACATTTTCTTTGTTAATTTTATATTTATTTATTTATTTTTAATCGCATTTACAACTCCTCATCTCCAGCGAAATGAGAATTTTATTTTAGAATTTTAAAGGATTTAAATTCTCATTTTCTTGGAAAAAAGCAGAAAAAAACGCACCTGCTGGGCGCCATTAACCTGATCGGATGGCTTTCGAAGTTTCGAGAAGAATCCTCGTATTCCACCGCTGCTACCGCCACCGCCTCCTCCCGATCCACTTCCACCGCCTCCACCGCTTCCAGCTCCACTTGCACCGCCACCAGCGGCACTATTTCCGCTCGACGGGCGGCTCGCCGAGCTCATTTTCTTTGATATCGATTGGATGCGTTGCCACGTGTTGAATTTTTGCGAATTTTTGGAGGGAAGGGTGCAGTCTGAAAGAAAAAGTTAAAAGTGCGAAACGACCGATTTTTTGCTTCGATGTCTAAGGCGTCGGCGGGCACACTACCTTGTGAAGCCAAATTATTATTATTTTTTTGAAAATACATGCTTTTCTTGAGACGTGGAGCAGTTTGTTAGCTGAGCTACGACGTAATAAATCATACGAATGATGCAGACTTGTTCGTATCACACATTACGAATGGCGTCGGCACTCAGCTAATGAAACAGAAATCACATCACGTCAGTAGGACGACAAAAAATGCTACAGGCTATGCCTGAGTCTGATCGAAAGTTAATCCGCGGAGAATCTCACTTAAAAATGGATCAGCTGATCTTGCTTGATGGTATGGAGAAGGATGATCTCTTGAAAGGCAGAGAGACGCGTGGATTTAGTCTGAAATTTAAGAAAATTCATTTAAAAATTTCGAGAGAAACGGGACGAGGTAAGTGACGGAAATAAAACGAAATATTTGAGGAAAATCGCGAGAAAACACGAAGAAATGCATGGGAAATAGAGGAAGTCTGAAAAAATATATAAATATATTATTTTTCTCAATTTCAGGTTTTTCTCAATCTCTCTGAATTAAAGAGACGGGAGAAGCGAAAAACTGGGAAAATATTAAGTTTTAAAGTGGTAATTACGAATTTTGAGTAGGAAATTATTGGTTTTGAGAAGCGAAATGTTTCGCGTTGGCAAAGCAATTATGAAAAATGAAAAATCTTTGAAATTATCAATCTCCAAGCTTCTGTCGATGCCGAATTTTGCTTCTTCTTCCTGCAAAATATTAATTAAATATTTTTTTTCCGCAGGAATAACCCAATTCTTACTTCTAGCCGGTCCACTTTCAAAGAATCGCAGAATTGAATTGGTGCAAGTCCTCGTCTCGTAGGACATGTTTCAGGTCTGCAAATTGGAACAGGAAATTGCTTTGAAAGGACTGCGGAAGACTGCGAAAAGAAAATTGAACAACTCACATGAAAGACGCTTTTTCCGTTCCGGGCCGAGCAACTCGACGAGTTTTTGAGCGAAAAGTTTCACATTTTGCTCTCCGCTTGTATATTTCTCTATTATTTGACGGAAATGAGGAACTTCTTCGGGTCGGAGATATGAGAGCGCCTGGAAAATTTGCAGATATTAATTAACTTTTATTCGGCGCTCTGTCTGTGTGGTACACGAAAGCCGAAATACGGAAAAGCGTTGCGAATGACGACAGTTCGAGGAAAAATGGAATTTGGAATTTCATCGCAAGAAAATTAAATTTCTTTCTGATTTTTGACGTAGAAAAATTACAAATAAAAAATACGTTAAAAAACTAAAAATAAATGCATATTTAATCAAAACTTTTCAATTAAAAACTTGTGGAAACCTTCGAAAAAAATTAAATTTTAATTTTAAAACAATTAAATCCTCGCTATTAAAAGAAAAATATTCCAAAAACTGAATTTCGTTTAGGAAATTCGTATATTTTTTGATATTTCGAAAAAGTGAGATTTTCAAGCGTACAGAAAGATCACTCTCCACAGCATTTTTTAAAGAAAAAGGTCAAAATGCACATCACAAAAAAACACGAAAGCGCTTTCTTGGAGAACAAAGAACGGAATTTCGGGGCAAGTTTCACGAGAGCGTATTTGTTTTTTTACGCTTAAATCAAGCGGTCTCTCTGGGAGAAGGGATGCAACGCGAAAAAGTTGGCGAAGTCTGGCCAGAAGAGAATGATGATGTCAAAAGACTGAAGTTAACAAAGAGAAGGGAAAAAAAGACAGAAAAAGTGATAATCTATGTTTAGTTCTCTCCATAGACCAAAAGAATGGCCGTTAAGGGGGACGGCGAGAAGAGAAAGAGTGAGAGAGAGAGAGAGAGAATGACCACCACTAGAGTAACGCGTCGATGATGAGTCGAGTCGACGAAATCGACGAAAATCGAAAAAATCGAGTCGACTAAAGTCAAGTCGACTTTAGTCGACTGAGAGTCGAAGTCGACTTGAGTCGAGTCGACTAAAGTCGACTTCGAGTCAAAGTCGACTCGAGTCGAGTCGACTTTAGTCGACTTTAAGTCGAAGTCGACTTGAGTCGACTCGACTAAAGTCGACTCGACTTCAAAGTCGACTAAAGTCAAGTCGACTAAAGTCGACCACGCTTCAAGTTGCAAATTTGCTCTATTGGACTGCTTTTTAGAGGGGATTCAAATTTTAAAAAATTTTTCTTTTTTTTTCTCAAAAAGAATTAAGAAAAACATTTTTTTTTCTCAAAAAAAAATTTAAGAAAAAATTTTTTTTTAATTTCAAATTTTTGCACTTGATGCATTTCACTTGAGATCCATCTGGTGATTTCTCGAAAAAATTTTGGAGCTTTTTTCTTGATTTTTTTTCTGAAAATTAAATGAAAATGAAAATGTTTCAAATTATTCATCAAAAAAGTAAATTCAAATTAAAAATTAACGAAAAGCACTCATTTCACAATAAATGTGTGGAAAATTAATTTTAAATTTCCCTCCAAAAAACTGTGCAATAAAGCGCGCTTGCAACTTTGAAGTCAAGTCGACCAAAGTCGACTTGACTTCAAAGTCGAGTCGACTAAAGTCGACTTGACTTCAAAGTCGACTTAAGTCAAGTCGACTAAAGTCGACTTCGAGTCAAAGTCGACTCGAGTCGAGTCGACTAAAGTCGACTCGACTTGAAAGTCGACTTGAGTCAAGTCGACTTTAGTCGACTGAGAGTCGAATTACAGTCGACTTTAGTCGACCACTTTTAATCGGTAGTCGACTCCAAATTCGTCGAAAGTCGAGTCGACGCGTCACTCTAACCACCACTAATCTTGGGTTTTTTCCCTTTTTTCCTCTCCCTTTAATTTGAGCAATTCTCTACTCTTTTTAACAAAACAAAAAATAAACGACAAAATTCCATTTTTTTAGTAGAAGTTCCGGTTATTTTAATTGGTATTTCTCTGCTTTTCCTGGAGGAAATAAGATCCTTAAAATAACGGAATTTTTTGTGAATTGTAGGAGCGCTCGGTGTTTGCGGACCTACGCATTTCACGGTGACGCGCTTTGTTAAATTTTGTTTCAGATTCAGAGATAGAGAGAAGCAGAAAGAAAGCGACATCGGAGGGAAGAGAGACGTAGCGAAAACTGAAATTGGATTCGGTTGGACGTGCACGACGACGACGTCGCCGTCCTCCTCCTTCAACATACCTCTTTTACTCATTGCGGAGAATCAACGGAGGGTGTGAAAGTGTTAAGAAAAGAGGGAAAATGTGGAGAGAGCTCTACCTACCTTTTTTGGTTTGGATTTGCACATAGTTGGGACGTCAAATGCTAAAAGAGGAAAGCACGTCTTCTCCCCCCCCCCGCTTCCAATTTATTTCTCTCTCTCTCTCTATCTCTCTATCTTTTCTGTTAATCCGTTTGGATAAAAGGAAACAAGGGGCGGAGCACCCAAACTTTTTTTTTTTTTTTCAGAGAAGAGCTCTTAGCTCTCGGAATCGAGAAGAAAGCGAAAGAAAGCAATATGGGAGGAAAAATGGGGTGGACGGGGGGGGGGGGATTCTGAAACTAAGAAGAGATGAAGGAGGAGCAGTCCTTCTTCGTTTTGCAAATTAGGAAAGCGATGGCGAGGGAGAGAGACGGAGGCGCCGAGGTCGGTTGGGAAAGATGACGGAAGAGGACGGGCGGGGGGGGGGGGGGGGGAGTGGAGCCGGAGGAGTGGGAGGAGGAGGAGATTAGAAAGGATCTCAAAGCACAGTGGGAAGGATTAAACTATAATGAGGAAAAATAGCTGACCATTAGATGCCCAATAGCTGCCCACTAGCTGCCCAATAGCTGCCCACCCACTTGCTGTCCACTAGCTGCCCAATAGCTGCCCAACAACTAGATGCCCAATAGCTGCCCAACAACTAGATGCCCAATAGCTGCCCACTAGCTGCCCAATAGATGCCCACTAGCTGCCCAACCACTAGCCGCCCACGAGCTGCCCAATAGCTGCCCACTAGCTGCCCACTAGCTGCCCACTAGCTGCCCACTAGCTGCCCACTAGCTGCCCACCCACTTGCTGTCCACTAGCTGTCCAATAGCTGCCCAACCACTAGATGCCCAACAGCTGCCCACTAGCTGCCCACCAGAGAAGGGCGGAATTCCGCATTCCGTCTTCCGGATTCCGGATTCCGCCGTTTTTTTCATTCCGTATTCCGGATTCCAGATTCCGTGAAAAAATACTTTTTCCGTATTCCGGATTCCGGATTCCGTAAAAAAATAATGTTTTTTTTTTCCGTTTGACGCATTCCGGATTCCGCGATATGGCGTTTTTATCAGAGAAGGGCGGAATTCCGGATTCCGTGAAAAAAATACTTTTTTTCCGTATTCCGGTTTCCAGATTCCGTGAAAAAACATTTTTTTTCCGTTTTCCGTTTTCCGGATTCCATGAAAACATTTTTTTCCGTATTAAATCAGAAATATTATGAAAATGCCAAACAAAATTTTTTTTTGATTTTTTTTCGATTTTTTTTTGCTTTTTTGTACATTTAATGATGCATGAATCCGAAAAAAATTTCCTCCACTATGCCTTACTATTAGAGTAAAGAAATCATGTGCTGAAATGTGTTCACTGTTTCATGTAAAGCATTGAAGAAAGAAATCAGAGAAGGGCGGAATTCCGGATTCCGCATTCCGTGAAAAAAATATTTTTCCGTTTTCCGGATTCCGGATTCCGAGTTCCCAAAAATCCACTTCCGCCCTACTCTGGTGCCCACCCACTAGCTGCCCACTAGCTGCCCACTAGCTGCCCACTAGCTGCCCACTAGCTGCCCACTAGCTGCCCACTAGCTGCCCAATAGCTGCCCACTAGCTGCCCAATAGCTGCCCACTAGCTGCCCACTAGCTGCCCAATAGCTGCCCAATAGCTGCCCAATAGCTGCCCACTAGCTGCCCACTAGCTGCCCACTATCTGCCCACTAGCTGCCCACTAACTGCCCACTAGCTGCCCACTATCTGCCCACTAGCTGCCCACTAGCTGCCCACCCACTAGCTGCCCACTAACTGCCCACTAGCTGCCCACTATCTGCCCACTAGCTGCCCACTAGCTGCCCACCCACTAGCTGCCCACTAGCTGCCCACTATCTGTCCACTAGCTGCCCAATAGCTGCCCACTAGATGCCCAATAGCTGCTCACTAGCTGCCCAATAGATGCCCAATAGCTGCTCACTAGCTGCCCAATAGATGCCCACTAGCTGCCCAACCACTAGCTGATTACTAGCTGCCCAATACCTGCCCAATAGCTGCCCAACCACTAGCTGCCCACTAGCTGCCCAATAGCTGCCCACTAGCTGCCCACCAGAGAAGGGCGGAATTCCGCATTCCGTCTTCCGGATTCCGGATTCCGCAGTTTTTTTCATTCCGTATTCCGGATTCCGGATTCCGTAAAAAAATAATGTTTTTTTTCCGTTTGACGTATTCCGGATTCCGCGATATGGCGTTTTTATCAGAGAAGGGCGAAATTCCGGATTCCGCATTCCGGATTCCGCCGTTTTTTTCATTCCGTCTTCCAGATTCCGTGAAAAAATTTTTTTCCGTATTAAATCAAAAATATTATGGAAATGCCAAAAAAAAAATGTTTTTTTGATTTTTTTTTTGCTTTTTTGTACATTTAATGATGCATGAATCTGAAAAAAATTTCCTCCACTATGCCTTACTATTAGAGTAAAGAAATCATGTGCTGAAATGTGTTCACTGTTTCATGTAAAGTATTGAAGAAAAAAATCAGAGAAGGGCGGAATTCCGGATTCCGCATTCCGTGAAAAATTCTTTTTTTCCGTGTTCCGGATTCCAGATTCCGTGAAAAAAATATTTTTTCCGTATTCCGGATTCCAGATTCCGAGTTCCCAAAAATCCACTTCCGCCCTACTCTGCTGCCCACCCACTAGCTGTCCACTAGCTGCCCAATAGCTGCCCAATAGCTGCCCACTAGCTGCCCACTAGCTGCCCATTAACTGCCCAATAGCTGCCCACTAGCTGCCCACTAGCTGCCCACCCCACAAACTTACTATTTGCAACCTGCTTACTGCCACAGAAGCCGCGAAACCACAAAACAAAGTTATACTCAAATAAGCACAGAAGCGAGAAGAAGCATGGAAGAGAGAGAGATATAGAGAAAGAGAGAAAGAGAGATAGAGAGAGACCTACAGTAACACAGACAAGCAAAGAGAAAGGGGAGCGAGGGCGCGGCGATACGGGCGGGCTCGATTAGTAAACGAGAAATAGGGGGGGAAGTGAACAACGCAGACATCTAGAAGAAAGGGACACGCTAAACGACGGCGAAGAAGAAAGGTGTAGACGTGGACGAGGAGACGAAGAGAATATTTGATATCTAATGTTGCGTTGAAGGTGTCGTCGACACGGCTCCTTCGAGCCCCACGAATTCTAGAATTCCGCTCGAAATTCGATCTCTGCAAGAATGCAAACTTCGGCGTTGTGTGCTCTTGGAAGACAAACCGACGTCAGGACGTCAGGACGTCGGTTTCCTGAAGTCCACCTTCCGCAAAAGTGTGAAAGTGCAAAACAAAGAACGAGAGAATAGAGAAATAGCAACGAAACATTTTCTCCATTGAAAACCATCCGAATAGAACGAAAAAAGGAAAGAAAATAGGGAAAAGAGAGGGCGGCAAAGAGGCAAAGTGGGAAATACCGCGCGTCAGCAACACGTGCAGATGCGAAAAAGCGGCCGCGGGCGCACCAGACGTCCTGCCGGAAACTGGAAAAATCTGCTGGAAAACAGACAGTGATCACCGTTCGCAAAATTGAAATGGCATGGTAATTGGAGGGCAATCTAATGGAATGAATTGTGATGCGGCGATGCGGCGATGTTTCAAAATTCTGATGTCTTTTGGGGGGGGGGGGGGGGGAGAAGTGGGGCGGAATTGGATTCTGGGAACTCGGAATCTGGAATCCGGAATACGGAATGTAAAAAAGGGCAGAATTCGGAATGCGGAATGCGGAAAACGGAACTTTAATCATTAATGAAGGAATCAAATGATAAAATTAAAAAACATTTTTTTTCCGTTTTCCGTTTTCCGGATTTCGTGAAAATTTTTTTTTTCCGTTTTCCGGATTCCGTGAAAAAAATGTTTTTCCGTTTTCCGGATTCCGAGTTCCCAAAATCCAATTCTGGCCAACTATGAGTTTTGAGACTTTTTTTTTCAAAAAAAAATTTTCACGGAATATGGAAAACGAAAAAAGATTTTTATCACGGAATCCGGAAAACGGAAAATGGAAAAAAACATTTTTTCACGGAATCCGGAAAACGGAAAACGGAAAAAAATTTTTCCACGGAATCCAGAAAACGGAAAAAGATTTTTTTTCACGGAATCCGGAATCCGGAAAACGAAAAAAAAATTTTTCACGGAATCCGGAATCCGGAAAACGAAAAAAAAATTTTTCACGGAATCCGGAATCCGGAAAACGGAAAAAAATATTTTTTCACGGAATCTGGAATCCGCAATCCGGAAAACTGAAAAAATTTTTTTTCACGGAATCTGGAATCCGGAAGACGGAAAAAAAATTATTTTTTCACGGAATCTGGAATCCGGAATACGGAAAAAAAATTTTTCACGGAATTTGGAACGGAATGTAAAAAACGGCGGAATCCGGAATGCGGAATGCGGAAAACGGAATTTTAATCATTAATCAAGGAATCAAATGATGTAAATGCGCTCTGTTTGCGAAAAAGTTTTGCGGGAGTTCAAAAAAGTATACTTTTCACAAAAATTGAGAATGAAGAATTAAAACGGAATAAAATCGCCATATCGGGGAATCCGGAATGCGGAAAACGGAAAAAAAATTTTTCACGGAATCCGGAATCCGGAATTCCGCCCTTCTCTGTGGGGGGTATATATGGACTTTGCAGAGGAGGGGGGGGGGGGAAGATACATCGCTGAATCTTGAGTGATGGGTGTAAAAGCTCGTTACCTCATTCATCGCTTTCGCTTTACTGATATCCGATGATTGATGACTTGAATCTGTGACCGGGGTGTCCAGATTCGCCACATGAGATGATCTGGAACAATTCTGCAATTTTCAATTCTACAGCTTGATTTTTCTAATAGCTAGACTCCTCTTTCCCGAAAAGAGAAGCAGGAGCTCTCTTTCGTCCTGTATCTCAAAAACCGCTGGAGTTAGAGAAAAGTGGTCAATTACTAAAATAATCAGCATGAAATTCTGCACATTTTATCAGTTGATCATTTTTCAGTACGCCTAGCAGTTCAAGAGTTCTCACAGCCTAAATAAGGCTGTTTGATAGCGGCGCAGAGGGAGAGAGCACCCTGTCGTTTGAGCGGTCATATAAATAAAAATTGGTCGTAAACCATAAAACTCGAAGGGGTTTTTCAAAGTTTTCCGAATTTCTGCATGTTTTTAAGAAAAAAAAATCGAAAAACTCACGCCACCAGGGAAGACAACGTCACTGATCGACCTGGAAGTTTATTTATTTATTTTTTTTTATTTGAAAAAAAAAAAAAAAGAAATAAATCTTATTGGCAAATAATAGGGGATAGGGGGGGGGGAGAAGAAGAAAAAGAAGAAAAAAAAATCGAAAATAATTAAAAGTTGGCGGCCACCAGCACATTAGATATGCCCCGAGTACTGTGAGTCTGTCTGTCTGTCTGTCTGTCTGTCCGAATGTCCTCGCCGCCGCGGAAAATGTGTAAAAGCAAAACAACTGAAATCTGGTTTCCTCTCCCCCCCCCTCTCTCTCACTCGCTCTGAAATAGGCACTCAGCACACTGAAACAACATTTGGATGTGATTCAGATGATCAAGTTTTGAAAAGGAATTCCGAAAGTGTAAGAGGAGACGCAGAGAAGATAGAGTACTCTCTCGCTTCCTCTGCAAAAACAAAGAAGTAAACAACGGAGACGCAGACGTCTCGAGTGCTCTCGCTTCTCTGCGCCTCCAATTTTAATTGATAAAACATGCATTTTTTGCAGAAATTTTTGGAGAATCCGAGAATCCCAGAGAATGTCGAAAAATTTTGAGTTTGAATTGTGCAAAATGAGAATGGAGAAGAGATGAAAAGAGGCAGAGAGCAGTGAAAAAACTTCACTACTCACCCTCCCTCCCCCCCCCCTCTTCCGCTCTCTCGCTCTCTGCGTTTATCTGTCTGCCGGTGTATGTGACTATGTGAGAAATCTCATCTGGGCGCGCCGCCACAGAATGCACGAGAAATAGCGCGCCACCGAGAAGAGAGTGGCGGCGAGAGAAGACAGCGGGTTAAAGGTGCAGCCGAACAGGTTGAGAGAAGCAGCGCAGAACTGTTTTAAGCGTACTTTTAAGCCAAAACACGTTGTTTCTGATAAGAATGCGACGAGAGATCACGGAGAATCAAAGAGACGCAGAGATCCGAGAGCACTCTAGCTGTCTTCGTCTCTTTTTCAACTCATTTTTCGCAAATCTGAAAACGCGCTGAAATAGCTGGAAAAACGCTGTGTCATTTGTCGTGAGTGAGTCGTGAGTGCCAGTGAGTCGTTTCGAAAAGTGATTTCTCGAAAAATGCGTTTTTCGAAAATTTTCCGAAAAATTCTCGAGAAATTTTTCTCGTTGATTTCTCGAGAATTTTTCGAGAATTTCTTGAAAAATTGTTCGGAAATTTCTCAAAAAATGCGCTTTTCGTAAAATTTCCGAGAAATTCTCGAGAAATTTTTCCCGTTGATTTCTCGAGAATTTTTCGAGAATTTTCGAAATTTTTAGAGAATTTCTCAAAAAATGTTTCGGAAATTTCTCGAAAAATTTCTCGAAAAACGCGTTTTTCGAAAAATTTCCGAGAAATTCTCGAGAAATTTTTCTCGTTGATTTCTCGAGAATTTTCGAAATTTTTCGAGAATATCTCGAAAATGTTTTCGGATATTTCTCGAAAAATTTCTCGAAAAATGCGTTTTTCAAAAAATTTCCAAAAAATTCTCGAGAAATTTTTCTCGTTGATTTCTCGAGAATTTTTCGAGAATTTTCGAAATTTTTCGAGAATTTCTCGAAAATGTTTTCGGATATTTCTCGAAAAATTTCTCGAAAAATGCGTTTTTCGAAAAATTTCCAAAAAATTCTCCAGAAATTTTTCGAGAATTTTCGAAATTTTTCGAGAACTTTCGAAATTTTTCGAGAATTTCTCGAAAACTGTCTCGAAAAATTTCTCGAGAAATCGCGAAAAATGATTTGAATGGAAATACGATAAACAACGCGCTTTGCGTTATTTCGGAGTGTCGTTCGAACTAGTTTATTATTATTTTTTATCAAAAATGTTTTTTTTTCGAGAATTTTCGAAATTTTTCGGAAATTTCTCAAGAAATTTTCGAGAAATCAACGAGAAAAATTTCTCGAGAATTTTTCGGAAAAATTTCTCGAAATGCTTTCGAAACGACACACTGGTGTCAACGAATCGTAAAACCAAATAAAGAAAGAAGGGAAAAGAGACGCAGAGAAGCTTCACAGAAAATAAAAGTCTTACGTGACGCCGTTTGAAGTTGTTGTTCAGCGAATCGCGCGAATTTGGTATTCAGCTCTTCGGCGAGGAGTTCGGCGGTTTCCTGAAGCTTAGAGACAATGGAAAGAGCGAGAGGGAGCCAGCATTTAGAGATATCTCGCTTCTCTGCGTCTCTTCTGCTCATGACGGTTAGAGCGCAGAGAAGCGAGAGTACTCTAACCGTCTAACCTCATCCGGCAACGCCAAGACCAGCAAATCCCTATAATTGGTATTCGGTTGGTATGGTGCCATATTGAAAGTGAAGAGGACAAGATCATCCTCGGAAAGCGAGCCACATGAGCAAATTAAAGGGATGGACGCTTCAAAGCAGCAGACCTTCTGCAATATTGGACATTCAGACAAACAGGCGCACGGATGAGCTCAAATGGGTTTTGAAGAGCTCAAAAATCAGAAGAAGAAACTCACATTCTTCCTATCGATCACCACTATTTTATCGTGAAGCACCTGAAGAGCAAAGACGCGGAAGCTGGCATTCAGATGCGTCACAGATTTGATGGTATTACTCTTCTGAAATCTAAGAAATTCGTTTGAATATTTCTATGCGCCTTTAAATGAACACTGTAGTTTTTTTGTATTGAAAATATTATTTTTTAATTTAAAATATTTGATTTAAAAAATGAAATTCTATAAAATAAATTATTAATTATTTTGCTATAAATCTAGAAGAAAAAAAAATTGAAACTTTTATAGCAGCTTTATTTAAATCATGCGCCTTTAAAATCTACAGTAAGAATTTTTTTTGAAAATTTAATTTTCTTGGAATTTTAAGCAAAAAAAGAAGAGAAGACTGTATTTTTTGAATAAATTTGGCTACTATATATATTTCTATATTTTATATTTATATTTTTTATATTATGTTTTTATATAATTTTTTTATCTAAAAATTTGAAAAATTAAATTCTATAAAATAAAATATTAATTATTCAGCTATTATTCTGGGAGAAATAAAATAAATTTATTTTTGAAAAAAAATAAATGAAAATTTCATAACAGCTTTATTTTATGCATGCGCCTTTAAAATCTACAGTAAGAATTTTTTTTGAAAATTTAATTTTCTTGGAATTTTAAGCAAAAAAAGAAGAGAAGACTGTATTTTTTGAATAAATTTGGCTACTATATATATTTCTATATTTTATATTTATATTTTTTATATTATGTTTTTATATAATTTTTTTATCTAAAAATTTGAAAAATAAAATTCTATAAAATAAAATATTAATTATTCAGCTATTATTCTGGGAGAAATAAAATAAATTTATTTTTGAAAAAAAATAAATGAAAACTTCATAACAGCTTTATTTTATGCATGCGCCTTTAAAAGCTACAGTAAGAATTTTTTTGAAAATTTTGATTTTCAAATAATTAAAAATTGATTTTTCTTGGGATTTTAAGCAAAAAATAAAGAAAACTGTAATTTTTAAATAAATTTGGCTGCTATATATTTTTTTATCATTTATTTTAATATTTTTTATATTATTTTTTTTTATTTGAAAAAATTTTTGAACATTTAATTTGAAAAAAAAAATGAAAATTTCAAAGCAGCTCCATTTAAACCAAGCATGCGCCTTTAAAATCTACAGTAAGAATTTTTTTTTGAAAATTGAATTTTCTTGGGATTTTTAGCAGAAAAAAAAGAGAAAACTGTAATTTTTAATTAAATTTGGCTGCAATAAAAAAAAATTATTTATGAAATAAAATAATAATTATTTAGCAATTATTCTGAGAGAAATAATATTAATTTATCTTTGAAAAAAAAATGAAAACTTCATAACAGCTTTATTTTATGCATGCGCCTTTAAAAGCTACAGTAAGAATTTTTTTTTTGAAAATGTTGATTTTCTTCTTTAAAATTGATTTTTCTTTGGATTTTAAGCAAAAAAAGAAGAGAAAACTGTATTTTTTCCTGCGAAATCCTTTAAAAATGCACTTTACTCACCTTTGCTCTATCGTAAATTCGTAAAAAATCGGTTCTTCCAAAGTCATCCAATCCCGAGTAGTTTTCGTTTGAAATAATTCCAATAAACTGAGCATTTTCAGAATTTCGAATAGTCTGAAAGTGGCAACTCACGTCTACAGCGAATTCTGAGCTGGAAGTGTCCATGCGCCGCTTAACAACGAATTCTGCAAAATTGGGCGAAATAGTGAGAGAATTAGAGTAGCATAGAACAGGGAAAACGGCGAAAAATGATCGAAAGAGTTGGATGGAAGCTGGACAAATATTTGAACTCTTATTTGTGTGAGGGGGGGGGGGCGAGAGGGGGGGGGGGCGAGGAGGGCTCCAAATTTATTGGAGCAGCGAATTTTTCTCTTTTACGATATGCTTTTCTAATAGAAAATTTTGAGAAATCATTGATTTTCTTATCAAATTCCGCTGCTTATCATCCCGACCGATAAGAAAATCTGTTGGGGGGGGGGGGTGTTGGCACACCCTTTGGAAGAAGGAAGTTCCGCCGACAAAACGTACATTTTTTTGGTGATTTGAAGGGAAGTGGAAACTGTGAAACTGCTCTGGCTTCTCTGCGTCTCTATGTCTCTCTATATAACATTTCGAAAAGCCTCTTCTCTCCTTCTGAAGGTGAGACGGACGCAGACGGTTAGAGTGCTCTAGCTTCACTGCGCATCAACTGTCCAAATAGTGTTTACATTGTTGGAGACGCAGAGAAGTGAGAGCACTCTAACCGCCTGCGTCTCTTCTCTAAAAGTAAGAGCGTAATTCTAAAACTAGAATTTCCAGTACTGGCCATAAAGAATGCGCGCGTTTGATTTTTGGGATAACTTCGCTGAAAACAGATATTTTGTTGTAAAAATCCTACTGTAGTTGCGGAAATACAGTAGAACTCACGACAACTTGCAGAAAATGAAATTAAAGAGACGCGGAGAAACGAGAATACTCGAGTTGTCTGCGTCTCTTTTCAATGGGGTAGCTCAACAACTAGAAGAGCTCCAGAGATGCTTTCAACTAACAAATTGTTCGCCGCGAAGTAATAAAGACTAATCACCTCTCGGAGACGCAGAGAAGTGAGAGCACTCTAACCGCCTGCGTCTCTTCTCTAAAAGTAAGAGCGTAGTTCTAGAACTAGAAGTTACAGTACTGGCCATAAAGAATGCGCGCGGTTGATTTTTGCGATAACTTCGCTGAAAACAGATATTTGCGGAAGTTGCGTTGCGGAACTACAGTAGAACTCACGACAACTTACAGAAAACGAAATTAAAGAGATGCAGAGAAACGAGAATACTCGAGTTGTCTGCGTCTCTTTTCAATGGGGTATCTCAGCAACTAGAAGAGCTCCAGAGATGCTTTTAACTAACGAATTGTGCAAAATTTTTGACGGATTATTACTGTAGATCTGTTGACATCTCCAACCTTCCTCGAGGAGAGACGCAGAGAAGCGAGAGTAGTCACAACGTCTTCACTTTTGCCCTGCACTTTAAGAGGCGATAACTCAAGATCTGTGAATGTTAGAGAAAAACTGTCAACTACAAAAATGATCAGCTTGGAATTCTGCGTATTTCGTATGTTGACAACTATTCAGCAGCTGCCACAATAAAGGAAATAATACGGTTTGTTTGTTTTCTGATAAGATCACGGCGGTCTCGCTGCGTCTTTTTTTCATGAAACCCGTTATTAGTTGTTTGAAGCGTCTCAAAAACATTATTTTTTATTTTCTTCGTCATTCATCTTTTTTCTGACGAAAATCACAAATAATAACAGTTAATAGAAAGGTACGGTAGAAAGGAGGATTGGGGGCGGGGCGAGGGGCGGGGCTTACAGATTTATTCGTCTATATGCTTGAGAATTTGAAGTATTTACAGAAGGGAAGAAGGAGACCAAGAAGAGGAGAGGAAGAAGAGAAAAAACGGGTTTTCTAGATGAGATCAAATCACAGTGGAGCATGTTTGCGCGGGGAAAAGAAGGGCGACGGGGGGCGACGGGCGACGGGGGCGGGCGGGCGGGAAATTTGAAATTTTAAAACTCTGACTTAAGACAACGAAATAACAAGAAGAGTAAACAAGAAAGCACAGGTTCAGTGGATCACGCGTGGAACGCCGGCTGCGTCTGGGCTGCCGGCTTCTGGTGTCGGTTGCTGTTCGACGACAAACGGAGCATTTGAAGTTGGCGAATCGCCGCCGCCGCGTTGTACGCCTGAAAACTTCCTTTTCTTTCTACAATCTGGAATTTTCAGATTTTCAGAATCCACCAGGCCCCCCCACTGAGATATGCGGATGTCTAGGCAGGTTGTCTGTCTCTCTGTCTCCTTTGTCGCTCTTTGTCTGTCTCTCTCCCTCCTTTGTCGCTCTTTGTCTGTCTCTCTGTCCATCCCCTTGTCTGTATAGACAGATGTCTCTCTCTCTCTCACCTTTTTCCAATTCCGCTTCGCCAAGCTTTTCTTCAGATGCACGGCGACAGTTCCGTGAATATCGTGTGTGTAGGCCGTGTTTCCGCTGATCCTGAAACTCTTCGAATTTTCAGCAGAATTTCAGCAGAATTTCAGCAAAAACTGTAAAAACCGTTACCACGGATGCATTAAGGCGTCGTGACACGTGTACCTGGCGTCCGGATTGCAGCACATCAGATGAGTGATGAAGTCTTTGGCTGGAAATTTTGAAAAATGATGTATGTCTGTCTAGATATCCAAATGTCCGGTTGTCCGGAGGAAGACACTGCATGTCTGTCTGTGTGTCTAGATGTCTAGATGTCCAGCCATTAAAAACTAAGGGGGTTGTCTGTCTATATGTCTGGATGTCCGGATGTCCCGCGTCCTATATTTCTAGATTTGGCTCGACTAGATTCCAGAGAAGGGCGGAATTCCGGATTCCGCCGTTTTTTTCATTCCGTCTTCCGGTTTCCAGATTCCGCGAAAAAAAGTTTTTTTCCGTTTTCCGTTTTCCGGATTCCGAGTTCCCAAAATCCAATTCCGCCCTATTTTGCAGAGAAGAGCGGAATTCCGGATTCCGCCGTTTTTTTCATTCCGTCTTCCGTATTCCAGATTCCGTGAAAAACATGTTTTTCCGTTTTCCGTTTTCCGGATTCCGAGTTCCCAAAATCCAATTCCGCCCTACTTTGCCGAGAAGGGCGGAATTCCGGATTCCGCCGTTTTTTTTCATTCCGTCTTCCGGATTCCAGATTCCGCAAAAAACATGTTTTTCCGTTTTCCGTTTTCCGGATTCCGCCCTACTCTGCTAGATTCACATTTCTGTCGATGCCTCCAGATATCTGGATGTCCGAGCGTCTGTCTGTCTGTCTGCCTGTCAATCCGGATGTCGCTTACCAGAATCCGAAATTTGATCCCAATACGGCGCGTCAAATTCGTATTCCCCTTTGATAATCTGTGCGAACAGATTGGCATCACTCTCATCGTAGAATGGTGGGTATCTGGAATTCAAGAATTCAAGAAAATAGTGATAACTGGCTTAGGCTTAGGCTTAGGCTTAGGAGAAGGGAGAAGAGAAGCCTAAGCCTAAGCCTAAGCCTAAGCCTAAGCCTAAGCCTAAGCCTAAGCCTAAGCCTAAGCCTAAGCCTAAGCCTAAGCCTAAGCCTAAGCCTAAGCCTTCGGCGTCTTTTTGGATCATCCGTTAAAACTGAAATCGCTGGAAAACTGCTGAAAAACGAACCCGCACAGAAGAATGTAAGCGATGACGCCAATCGACCACACATCGACTGCTTTGCCGTACGGTTTTTGCTGTAACACTTCGGGCGCCACGTATCCTGGAGTGCCGCACGCCGTCGCCATCACTCCTGAATCCTCGGTTTTCGACAGTCCGAAGTCCGATATCATTATTTTCGAGTCTTCGTCTTGGTTATAGTAGAGCAGGTTTTCGGGCTTTAAGTCTCGATGGACTACTCCGTTTTCATGCATAAAATAGACGGCTTCAAGGACCTGCAAGGAACTTCGGGCTCTTTTTTGTTTCGATGAGATTTCGGGTGGCCGTGGCCTAGAATTTCGTAGTCTAGATCTTTAGTATTCCAGGCCTAGAAAGCCGTGCTCCAGAATGCAAAGAGTACTGGCTAACAATAAGGAAAGTGCGGACTTTTTATCCAGTATCTTTCAGCTAGAGCGCTGATGGCCGTGGCCTAGAATTTCGCTGTCTGCAATTTCAGTTTTGGGACCCAGATATCTAGTGCTCCAGGCCTAGAAAGCCGTGGTCCAGACTGCAGGGAGTACTGACTAACAATAAGAAAAGTGCGGACTTTTTATCCAGTATCTTCCATCTAAAGCGCTGATGGCCGTGGCCTAGAATTCCGCAGTCTGGAGTTTCAGCTGTGGAACCTAGATCTCTAGTATTCCAGGTCTAAAAATCGCAAAAAAAAATATTAAAATACTGATTTTCCATCTAAAGCGCTGATGGCCGTGGCCTAGAAACTGAGCTAGTATTCCAGCGCCTAGAATCACGATATTTGAAGGAATTTTTCCAAAGAAAATACCTGTCGAATCAAGTTGGAGGCGTCCTGTTCCGTGTACGACCCTTTGGCGACTATCCGGTCGAAGAGCTCGCCGCCGGTGACGAGCTCCATGACGAGATAGACGAACTGCTTCTCGTCGTACGTGTCGTACAGCTGGACAATGTTGTTGTGCCGAAGTCTGCAAAACAGAGCATTTCATTTTGAGCTCCACACGGTCTGCAATCCCTGAGCCAGGCCACGTGGCTTGGCTCAGAATTCTCGGGTTTTATTCAGATTCGCACGAAGTCTTGGGATCAAGTTACACATGATGTTCGTCAGATGTTTATTTCAGCCACTCCCCCCCCCTATTCTCCTATTTTTAGAAATTTTCAGCCAATTTACAGATTTCGATTCTTTTTGCACGGCAGATGTCTGAAACAAAAAAAAAAGAGATTCAGAATCTGAATTTCAGCCAAATTTCCCATTGACATCATTCTGATCTCCCTCACCCCCATTTTTCGTCTTCATTTTTATCGCCGCGAGAGCTCCCTCCCCGAAAATAGACGTGAGAGCTCACTGAGCACTAATGTACTCGAAATCTCCTCTTCCCGCTCTCTCTCGCATGTTCTAAGAAGCACAAAATCGGTGGGGGGGGGGGAGGGGTAGAAAAGCGGATTTGGAGAAGAAAAGAAGAGGGAAAAGAGTAGGTCAAATTGGATCCCAAGCGGAAAAAAATGATTACGGCGCACACACCAGATTGAAAGTTTTGGAGAAAATGGAAAATGGGTTTTTGTTTTAAAGCGGAAAGTTGTTTGTATAAACGAAAATTGAAAACTGGAAATGAGACATGTGCTGCGCCCCTTGTGCTTTGGTCCTACTTTGGGCCAACTTTGTGGCTGTGGTCTAAGCGAGTTTATCTCTGAAACCGTAGAAGTTAGAAGAAAACTTTCAACTACAAAAATAATCTACATAAAATTTCCTACATTTCATTAGTTGAAATCAATTTTCTAGCTTCTCTAATTCTCGCGATATGAGCTTCAGAAATCTTAGCAAGACATTTTTATTAGATGAACCTGCTTTCAGCCGTTTTATCTCAAAAACTAGAAGCGGCAGAGAAAAGTTGTGAACTACAGTAATACTATTCTGAAAATTTCCTACATTTCAGTAGTTAAAATCAATTTTCTAGCTTCTCTAATTCTCGCGATATGAGCTTCAGAAATCTTAGCAAGACATTTTTATCAGATGAACCTGCTTTCAGCCGTTTTATCTCGAAAACTAAAAATGGTAGAGAAAAGTTGTAAACTACAATAATATTATTCTGGAAATTTCCTACATTTCCTTAGTTGGAATTAACTCTCTAGCTTCTCTAATTCTCGCGATATAAGCATCAGAAATCCTGGCAAGACATTTTTATTAGATGAAGCTGTAAATTTGCGGAATGCTTGATGTAGGTCTGGCGTAAGTTTGCGCCTTTCTTGGTGTAGATTTGGCGTAAGTTTGCGCCTTTCTTGGTGTAGATTTGGCGTAAGATTGCCGCATGCTTGGTGTAGATTTGGCGTAACTTTGTGGCACGCTTGCTGTTGATTTGGCGTAAATTTGCGTTTTATCTCAAAAAATTTCAGACGCTTTGAGTTTTGAGCTCCGTGCTTTTTTTCCTGCAAGCTTTTGCACAAGAGTCTTCAAAAAGTGCACTTTAGAATAGCTAAAACTGGAGAGTTTGAGTGGGGGGGGAGAGCTCAGGGGAACGTGCTTCTCTGAAATTCACGGAGAAAGAAAACTCACTTTCTCAATACTTTGATCTCATTTTCCAGCGACTCCTCTTTGCCTTTCAGCGCTTTTTTGTCGATGCACTTGATGGCGTACATCTGGCCGGGCTCACTGCGGGATTCTGCGAGGAACACCTGAAATTGGACGAATTTCTGGGGGTGGGGGGGGGGGGGGGAATCTGATCCAATAAGATATGGGCAGAATGCCCAATTCAACCGGCACATTTTGGGCAGCTTGCCCATCGGCTTAAAGGCATTCCAGAAATCTCTCTCAAATCAAATTCGAAGCGCCGTCGTAAAAAGTCAACGAATGTGTCATGTGCTTCTGATTTACCGCGGCTCAAAAAGCATTGGAAAATGTGATTTTCTTGCGAGTTCCGGCCATCAAACTCCTACATTTTTCAGTAGTTCTGTGTATCCGGATGTCCATTTTAAGCTTCTCTATCTCTATTTTTCTTTATCTCAACTTCACAACCCATCTGAACTCTTTCGGAAGACGTCGGAAGACGTCGGAAGACATGT
The DNA here is from genome assembly GCA_003052745.1 of Caenorhabditis inopinata. Taxonomy (NCBI): domain Eukaryota; kingdom Metazoa; phylum Nematoda; class Chromadorea; order Rhabditida; family Rhabditidae; genus Caenorhabditis; species Caenorhabditis inopinata. The sequence continues at coordinate 2,615,755 of AP018154.1, read as the reverse complement.
ATCTCTACTTAATTCATAGTAATGACGCGAGCACTTCCCCTCATGATGACGACGACGACGACGACGATAAAGAAATCCTGAAGGCTGAAGACGTCGTCAGAGATTGACGACGGATGGGAGAACGAGAATAATGACTAAGGAGATTATTAGGGGAATTAGGGATCATGATCCCCTAGAAAGTCGTCAGAGGTAACTACCAGAGTAGGGCGGAATCCGGAAAACGGAAAACGGAAAACGGAAACAATTTTTTTCTCGGAATCCGGAATCCGGAAGACGGAATCCGGAATGCGGAATGCGGAATCCGGAATTCCGCCCTTCTCTGCAGAATAGGGCGGAATTGGATTTTGAGAACTCGGAATCTGGAAAACGGAAAACGGAAAAACATTTTTTTCACGAAATCTGGAATCCGGAAGATGGAATGAAAAAAAAAAACGGCGGAATCCGGAATTCCGCCCTTCTCTGCAGAATATGGCGGAATTGGATTTTGGAAACTCGGAATCCGGAAATCGGAAAACAGAAAAAAACATTTTATCACGGAATCTGAAATCCGGAGGACAGAATGAAAGAAAAAACGGCGGAATCCAGAATGCGGAATTCCGCCCTTCTCTGCAGAATAGGGCGGAATTGGATTTTGAGAACTAGGAATCCCAAAATCGAAAAACGGAAACATTTTTTTTAACGGAATCTGGAATCCGGAAGACGGAATGAAAAAAAAAACGGCGGAATCCGGACTTCGGAATGCGGAATCCGGAATTCCGCGCTTCTCTGCAGAATAGGGCGGAATTGGATTTTGGAAACTCGGAATCCGGAAATCGGAAAACGGAAAAACATTTTTTTAACGGAATCCGGAAGACGGAATGAAAAAAACGGCGGAATCCGGAATCCGGAATTCCGCACTTCTCTGCAGAATAGGGCGGAATTGGATTTTGGGAACTCGGAATCCGGAAATCGGAAAACGGAAAAACATTTTTTTAACGGAATGAAAAAAACGGCGGAATCCGGAATCCGGAATTCCGCACTTCTCTGCAGAATAGGGCGGAATTGGATTTTGAGAACTCGGAATCTGGAAAACGGAAAACGGAAAAACATTTTTTTCACGAAATCTGGAATCCGGAAGATGGAATGAAAAAAAAAAACGGCGGAATCCGGAATTCCGCCCTTCTCTGCAGAATATGGCGGAATTGGATTTTGGGAACTCAGAAACCGGAAATCGGAAAACGGAAAAACATTTTTTTCACGGAATCTGGAATCCGGAAGACGGAATGAAAAAAACGGCGGAATCCGGAATTCCGCGCTTCTCTGCAGAATAGAGCGGAATTGGATTTTGGGAACTCGGAATCCGGAAATCGGAAAACTTAAAAAACTTGTTTTCACGGAATCTGGAATCCGGAAGACGGAATGAAAAAAGCGGCGGAATTGGAATTTGGGAACTCGGAATCCGGAAATCGGAAAACGGAAACAATTTTTTTTCTCGGAATCTGGAATCCGGAAGACGGAATCCGGAAGACGGAATCCGAAATTCGGAATTCCGCTGTTTTCTCTGGTAATCACCACTATTCGATCTTTGTATTTTGATGAATCCCTCTTTCAGAGCCAGCGTCAGGGGGGTGGGGGGAGCTCACGGCTTCTGCTCCAATGGCGCCAATGGATCCACTTTTTTATGCAACAATAATGTGAAATCGCTTCTCCCCCCCCCCCTTGTCTTTCTGCTGGCCTTCATTGCCCATTCCAGAAAGAGAAGAAGGCCAAGGGTCCCTGGGGGGTGGGGGAGGGGGGGACATGGATCCTCCTGTCTTTAACTGGGGATCTCTCGATGCTGCTTGTGTTTTCTTTTTCCATTAATCGACCGAAGAAACGGGATTTCGTCGTCGTCGTCGTCGTCACAGCAAAGAAAAAAAGAAGAAGGATATCATCAAGAAACGAGGCCTAAAGCACCAGAGATTGCATGGGAATTAGAGACGAAAAACAAGACGATGTTGATGAGGACGACGACGAGAAGAAGGAAGGATCAGATGAAACTTTTCGCCAAGTTTGATTTCCTCTTCTAGTCGTTGCACAATCTGTGGATCCGAGGTCAAAGTCCAATGGAGCATCTCACAATCAGAACTCTTCCAGAATGCTCAAGGAATCGTCCATCGTGGAATTGGACTGTATTTCTTCTTGGATTCCAGAAGACATTCCAGAAGACGTTGCAGTCTAGCGCAACTAGAATGATTCTAGAATCTGTGGATCCGAGGTCAAAGTCCAATGGAGCTAGAAGGGCAGCGCTTGGCTAGAAGCCTTTCTCTGAGAAATGTGCACCTCAGAACGCTTCCAGAATGCTCAGGAGTTCTAGATATTTTAGAAGACATTCCAGAAGACGTTGCTTGCAGCTGAATCACCAGAATCCTCTCTTAGCTGTCTAGAATGATTCTAGAAGAATCCGCGAAGCATTTCGAGAAATTTTTTTTTAATTTTCGAAAAATTCTCGAGAAATTTTTCTCATTGATTTCTCGGGAAATTTTCGAGAAATTCACGAACGACACTCCGAAATAACGCAAATCGCGTTGTTTATCGTATTTCCATTCAAATCATTTTTCGCGATTTATCGAGAAATTTCGAAAATTTCCGAAAAATCAACGGGAAAAATTTCTCGAACGACACTCCGAAATAACGCAAAGCGCGTTGTTTATCGTATTTCCATTCAAATCATTTTTCGCGATTTCTCGAGAAATTTCGAAAATTTTCGAAAAATTTCCGAAAAATCAACGGGAAAAATTTCTCGAGAATTTTTTGGAAAAATTTCTCGAACGACACTCCAAATTAACGCAAAGCGCGTTGTTTATCGTATTTCCATTCAAATCATTTTTCGCGATTTCTCGAGAAATTTCTAAGTTTCGAAAAATTTCTTGAAAAATTCCCAAAAAATTCTCGAGAAATTTTTCTCGTTGATTTCTCGAAAATTTTGCGAGAAATTTCGAAAATTTCCGAAAAATCAACAAGAAAAATTTCTCGAATATTTCTCGAGAAATTCTCGAATGACACTCCGAAATAACGTAAAGCGCGTTGTTTATCGTATTTCCATTCAAATCATTTTTCGCGATTTCTCGAGACATTTTTCGAGAATTTCTCGAGAAATTTCGAAAATTTTCGAAAAACTTATTTTTCGAGAAATATTTTTTTCGAAACGACACACTGCCTAGCACTTCGCGAGAAGAGTTCGTTTTTCCGAATCCGAATCCGTCGCTTGATGCTCTTTCTCATGTAGTATGCATATGTTTCCAGTTTCCAGTCAGCTGGGCTCACATCACGTCTCCCCCCCCCCCTTCCTTCCTTCCTTCCATTTCGCGCAACCTCCGCCGAAAAAAAAGGCCTTCTTCCTCCTCTCTTTATAGGCGACCACACTATCCAATTATCTCATGTGTGCAGCTTCTGATGCTCTCTCTCTCTCTCTCTGTCTGTTTGTGCGTATGTACCCAATGAAGCTTGCCGTCCCTTTCTTTTTCTTCATCTTCTGCTTAGTTCCTCATGTCATTCATATAACATGCAACATCCTTTTCCTCCTCCTTCTCCTCCTCATGACCCAGAACGAAACGAACTGGCGGGCGGTGCGGTGGGGGGGGGGGGGGTGAAGGGTAACAACAGCCCGAAGAAGCGGACTGAAATTAAATTATGGCGCCCACTGTTGTCGGCTTTCCGTCTCTCTCGTCGTCTTCTTCGTCTCCATCGTCTCGTCGTCGTCTCAATGATGATGCTGATGATGTCATGTGGTGTGGCAGTACAGAAGACGAATGATAAGACGGGCAACAGCTTGATACAATTGTCGTCAAGTCTTGCGCTTTGTGTGCATGCGCCCTCGCCCAGTATCTTACGCAAAACCTCAGAGGAAGAGCAATGGAAGGGAAGACGAAGTAGCCGCTTTGATGCAAATGTCGTCAAGTCTTGCGCTTTGTGTGCATGCGCACTTGCCCAGTATCTTACGCAAAACCTCAGAGGAAGAGTAATGGAAGGAAAGACGAAGTAAGAGCTTTGATACAATTGTCGTCAAGTCTTGCGCTTTGTATGCATGCGCCCTCGCCCAGTATCTTACGCAAAACCTCAGAGGAAGAGCAATGGAAGGGAAGACGAAGAAATAACAGCTTTGATACATTTGTCGTCAAGTCTTGCGCATTGTGTGCATGCGCCCTTACCCAGTATCTTACGCAAAATCTCAGAGGAAGAGCAATGGAAGGGAAGACGAAGTAAGAGCTTTGATACATTTGTCGTCAAGTCTTGCGCATTGTGTGCATGCGCCGTTGCCCAGTATCTTACGCAAAACCTCAGAGGAAGAGCAATGGAAGGGAAGACGAAATAGCCACTTTGATACAATTGTCGTCAAGTCTTGCGCTTTGTGTGCATGCACTTTTGCCCAGTATCCTACGCAAAACTTCAGAGGAAGAGCAATGGAAGGGAAGACGAAGTAGCCGCTTTGATACAATTGTCGTCAAGTCTTGCGCATTGTGTGCATGCGCCCTTGCCCAGTATCTTACGTAAAACCTCAGAGCAAAGTTCAATTTGGAGCATTTTCAGCCAAAATTTCCAGTTTTTCCAAGCCAGACTTCCTTGATACAGATACAGATGCCCTATTAGCTCGGATTCTGAAGTTCCAGCTAATCTTCAAAGTCATCTATCTGAATTTTCTTGGAACTCTAGAAAATATTCCTGTTTTTCAGCGATTTCAGACGAAAATCGCCTGCTTTACAGCTTGATACAATTGTCGTCAAGTCTTGCGCTTTGTGTGCATGCGCCGTTGCCCAGTATCCTACGCAAAACCTCAGAGCAACCTTCAATTTGGAGCATTTTCAGCTAAAATTTCCAGCTTTTTCAGGCCAGACTTCCTTCATGGATACAGATGCCCTATTAGCTCGGATTCTGAAGTTCCAGCCAATCTTCAAAGTCATCTATCTGAATTTTCCTGGAACTCTAGAAAATATTCCTGTTTTTCAGCGATTTCAGACGAAAATCGCCTGCTTCTTCAAAGCTTTTACACTCCTCTCTGAATTAATCATGAAGTTGTCGCATAGGGCGTCTGGAAGCGCACTAAAAACGAGAAAGAGGGAATTCTGAAAATCGCCGGAGGAAAAACAATGATTTTCAGATAGTTTGAGATGGCTGAAACTGGCTGAAAATCGCTGAAAATCGCTGAAAATCGCTCTTCGAGCCAGGGAAATCGAATTTCCCGCCATAAGTGACGGACAGCTTTAGCTGTCCGTCACTTATCTCAGAGAGCCGCGAACACGTTCAAGGTGTAATGTCCAGTGAGCCATTCTATATCTCTGCGTCTCTCTTAAAAAGATGAAGAGAGAGAGAGAGAGAGCGGGAAAGAGCCATTAAATCCGCTCCCTCCATCCATCTCCGTCGTCCATCATCTTTCCTTCCAGAGTCCGACGCACCCCCCCCCCCCCCTCACCCCGGCCGGCTCTCTTCTTTAACAAGAAAAATGGAGACGACGGCTCTGCTGAAATTTTTCTACGATTTTAAAGCTGATTTTTTGATTTTCAGATTGAAAAAAAGCCCTCAGAAATCAAACTACAAACTACAAACTACAAACTACAAACTACAATTCTTCGTTTCTGGCGCTTCTAGCCCCCCATGGGTTATTTATTTTGTTTTTTTTTTCTCGGAATTTCAGCCAAAACGCTGGAAAAACAGAAGACTCACCTTGGAGAAGGCGCCGGTGCCGAGAACATCGCGAAACTCGTACTTTTCTTTGATCGTGGAGTTCGGCGACGGCGACGACGTCGGATTATTCGATTTTTTCGGAAAAAACGGCATCGTTTTTTTCGAAATTCAGGGGCAGGCGAATGACGTTGACGTCGTCTGACTTTTAATTTCAGAAAAAAAAATATATGAATTCAGGAGCGAAGAAATAATCAGAATTGGGCCGGGGAGGGGGGGGGGGGGCAAGGGGAAACACTAAGAGCTCACTATGGAGCCTTTGAATAAGACGGCGAAAGAAGAAAAAGGAGAAAAAATGGAGAGAGAGAGAGGGCTCAGACGCTCAAAAACTGCGGAGCCATGGCATAGGGGGAGAGAGAGAGAGAGAGGAGCACACTGGCAATATAGGCTCCGCCCACTTTTCTTGCTCTCGTCGAGTCTCCACCCTCTCTTTCTCCTAGTTTCTCTGCTCCTCTCTCTTTCTCTCGCTTTCATTATCCCAGTACTATCCACCATTATTCTGGGCGCTCCAAAATCACGACGACGTCGTCTATTCTTAGAAGATGAAGCCCAAATGTTGCCAATTATGTACATATTACTCAAATTGGATGCAGAATCCGTTCGAAGTGACTTCAAAGATGAACGAAGACAGAGAGGGAGAGAGGGAGAGAGTCATCTGATTCAACGAATCAGACACCACGCAGAAGACGTAGTACTTGATGGCCTGCCTGACGAAAAAAGTGTACTTGACGCTTCTCTGCCCTCCGTATTAAGAGATGCGTCGTCATATTCTAGAAGAAGTGCGGAATGCAGCAAGTCAGAATGCGTTGACAGCTGAAGAAGACACGCCGACAAAGGCGAAAGTGATATAGTGATGTAGCTAGGGAAAGTGATTCACAGAATATGAAGAGGGGGGGGGGGGGAGAGGGTTGGCAATTGCTCAGAATCCGTGGGCTTCAGATGAGCTGCCTTCATCTGGAGAAAGAATCTTTGCGACGACGCACTTCAGATGAGTGGCGGATCTCTTGACGTCTCCAGATTGCAAATTTCAGCCACTATTGTGATTTTCAGAGAGCTCGCTGCGTTCTCTTCGCTGATTCCAGATTTTCATGACAGCTCAGAATCCCATTCAGAATCCCACGACGTCATCTGTTTTGTAGCATTTACCAGGGAAAGTTCCCTCTGAAATTACCGTCTGAAAGTCGGAGCAATGCATATTTTCAGACAAATCGAAGCGTTTGGTTTTTTTTTTGCTGAAAATTCTAGAAATGCTCAGTACCTTGTCTGAAAATGAGTTTTATGCTGAATTACAGACAAATTTTGAGTTGGAGCATCATTTTCAGTTGAGCTGCTCCGGAACCAAACGCTTTTCTAACGAGCCCCGTTTCAGAACTCGCTGCTTTGAAACTACACCCTTTGAAAGTCGGACGCTCTGAAACCAGCCGTTTCAGAACGAATTGTTTTGAATCAGGACCTTTTGAAAGTCGTTTCGAAACTGTACACTTCAAAAACGGTCATTTCGGAACTGTCAGAACTGAAAACTTTGAAAATATCCGTTTCAGAGCATGCCATTTCGCAACTGGACACTTCGAACCTAGCCGTGTCAGAACATGTCGTTTCGCAACTGGACATTTTGAAACTAGCCATTTCAGAGCATGTCGTTTCGCAACTGGACACTTTGAACCTAGCCGTTTCATATCATGTCATTTCGCAACTGGACACTTTAAAACTAGCCATTTCAGAACTTGTCGTTTCGCAACTGGACACTTCGAACCTTGCCATTTCAGAACTTGCCGTTTCGCAACTGAGCACTTCGAACCTAGCCGTTTCAGAACTTGTCGTTTCGCAACTGGACACTTTGAACCTAGCCGTTTCATATCATGTCATTTCGCAACTGGACACTTTAAAACTAGCCATTTCAGAACTTGTCGTTTCGCAACTGGACACTTCGAACCTTGCCATTTCAGAACTTGCCGTTTCGCAACCGATCACTTCGAACCTAGCTGTTTCAGAGCTTGTCGTTTCGCAACCGATCACTTCGAATCTTGCCATTTCAGAGCATGTCGTTTCGCAACTGGACACTTCGGACCTAGCCGTTTCGTAACTAGACACTTCAAATCTAGCCGTTTCAAAGCATGTCGTTTCGCAACAGGACACTTAGAAACTAGCCATTTCAGAGCATGTCGTTTCGCAACTGAACACTTCGAAACTAGCCGTTTCGCAACCGATCACTTCGAACCTAGCCATTTCAGAGCATGTCGTTTCGCAACTGGACACTTTGAAACTTGCCGTTTCAGAGCTTGCCATTTCGCAACTGGACACTTGAAACCTAGCCATTTCAGAACTTGTCGTTTCGCAACTTTATTCAAGTTTCAAGATTTCTCAACAACGTACTTTGACCCCCCCCCCACCTCCCCCCGCTTACTATGGCTTCTGATATCTGAGATGCACATTAATTTTTTGATTCATTTAGCTGACTAAAATGAGCACATACGAATTGTGCTCTTTTTTTTCTGCTCACAAATCACGTTTTCATTTGTTGATTCACCTAGCCCCCCCCCCCCTCCATTTTCAGTTTTTTAAAGAAGTTTGACGTCAACCTGACGCTTAAGCAGCATTGGACTACTAGGCTCGCGGAGCAGATTAGAAAACAAGAGAAATGAGCAAGCTCCGCCCCTTTTCTCACTTAAACTCTTGGTGTATTGATTGCAGAAGATGAATAATAATGAGTGGACAAAAGAAGAGAAAATAGGGGAGGGGCGGAGCGATTATCTAGAAGGACAAGCTGGGAATCGGGGGGGGGATGCAGGTGATCAATGAACAAGTTTCAGAACGGTACCTACAGGAAACGGGGGCGGGAACTTGAAGACGTTTCAAAAATGGGACGTTTCAGAACTGTTACGTTTTAAAACTGGAACGTTTCAGAACTGAAACAATATTTGATATCCACAGTGTGCAAGAACAGCGACGTTTTGAAACTGGGACGTTTCATAACTGTTACGTTTTAAAACTGGAACGTTTCAGAACTGAAACAATATTTGATATCCACAGTGTGCAAGAACAGTGACGTTTTAAAACTGGAACGTTTCAGAACTGAAACAATATTTGATATCCACAGTGTGCAAGAACAGTGACTTTTCGGAACTGAGACGTTTGAGAACTGTTAAATTTTGAAACTGAAACGTTTCAGAACTGTTACGTTTTCAAACTGAAACGTTTCCGAACTCTTCCGCTTTAAAACGGGGACGTTTCAAAATTGTTACGTTTTGAAACTGGGATGTTTCAGAACTGTTACGTTTTAAAACTGTGGACGTTTCAGAACTGATAAGTTTTAAAACTGGGACGTTTCAGAACTGGAACAATATTTGATAACCAAAGCGTGCAAGAACAGTGACGTTTTAAAACTGGCGCATTTCAGAACTGCTGCGATTTAAAATTGGGACGTTTTAGAACTGCTACGTTTTAAAACTGAGACACTTCAGAATTTCTACGTTTTAAAACTGGGACGTTTCAGAACTGTTCCGTTTTAAAACTGAGACGTTTCAGAACTGTGAATTCTTTCGAATGAAGTTTCAATACGGTGACTTTTTGAATAAAAACTAAGCAGTTCTGAAGCTGTGTCGTTTCAAAACTATGCCGTTCTGAAACTGTGCCGTTTCAAGGCGATGCCGTTCTGAGACTGTGTCGTTTCAAAACTATGCTATTCTAAAACTGTGGCGTTTCAAAACTTTGCCGTTCTGAAACTGTGGCGTTTCAAGACTATGCCGTTTTGAAACTGTGCCGTTTCAAAACTATGCCGTTCTGAAACTGTGTCGCTTCAAAACTATGTCGTTTTGAAACTGTGTCGTTCCAAAACTATGCCGTTCTAAAACTATGGCATTTCAAAACTATGCCGTTCTAAAACTGTGTCGTTTCAAAACTATGCCGTTTTGAAACTGTGTCGATGCAAAACTATACCGTTCTGAAACTGTGCCGTTTCAAAACCATGTCGTTCTGAAACTGTGTCGTTTCAAAACTATGCCGTTCTGAAACTGTGTCGCTTCAAAACTATGTCGTTTTGAAACTGTGTCGCTTCAAAACTATGTCGTTTTGAAACTGTGTCGTTCCAAAACTATGCCGTTCTAAAACTATGGCATTTCAAAACTATGCCGTACTGAAACTATGGCGTTTTAAAACTATGCTGTTCTGAAACTGTGTCGTTTCAAAACTATGTCCTTCTGAAATTGTGTTGTTTCAAAACTATGCCGTTCTGAAACTGTGGTGTTTCAAAACTATGCCGTTTTGAAACTGTGTCGTTTTGAAACTATGAAAACTATACCATTCTGAAACTGTGTATTTTCAAAACTATGTCATTCTGAAACTGTGCCGTTTCAAAACTATGCCATTTCAAAACTATGTCGTTCTGAAACTGTGTTGTTTCAAATTTATGCCGTTTCAAAACTACGCCGTTCTGAAACTATGCCGTTCTGAAACTGTGGTGTTTCAATAATCTGTGACGCTTTAGAATGAGATTCCCAGAACAATTAGCTTCAAGTAGTCATGCAAACACGACAGTTTGGAATGAGAAGAATCCCTCTGTCTCTTTGTCTCTCTATTCACCTGATGGAAGATCCTTATTACGCACACCTCTAGACGATAAAAAAAGAACATCCTCCTCCTCCCCCCCCCCCCCCCCAATTTCCTTTTTTTTTCGCAATCTTTTCGCTTATTTTATTGTCATTTAAGAGTTGGTGTAAACTCATCCGTAACTGAAAAACACCAATGGCATCGCATGGTTACACTTCCCTGTTCCTTCCTCCTCTCTGGGGGGGGGGGGCAGAAGACAGCGGAAAGAAGGAAAGTGCCAAGAGGTTACTGTCGTTTTCTTCTGTTTCCCTCTCCCCCCCCCCTCCCCGTCGCTCTGCAATTTCTGATTCTTCCACTTTTTTGCCTACCTCTTCTGCCTAACGTCTATTCCGCCAGTGCGCATGAAGCGCAACACATACAAACGCGGCGCGCGGTTCCGCGTCCGCGACCACACATCTTCATATATAACAATCGTCCGGTCTCCAGAAGCCCCGCCCATTCGAACGGCGTCTTCTGCGCGCCAAGGAAATGCCTTGTGAAGTGCATCGAAAGGTGTTTCAGCTGAGAAGACGAAGAAGAAGATGGCGGATGATGAACCCCGCCTTTTGACTTTTTGCCATCCTTTCTGACATGTATATAATGTTTGTATATCTGGTTTCTTAATGGAGATTTCGAAAACGCTTCAACTAATGATTTATAGCTCTGAATATTCTGATTATTATTTCAGTTCACACTTTTCTTCTACCTCACCTGATACTTTAGATAATCTCAGTTAAAGCAAAATTCTTTAAATTGAATTATTTCAGTTATCAATGTAGATAGAAAGATGACGTCAACTAACAAAATATTCAGCTTAAAATTTTACATATTTTACTAGTTGACATTTTTCTTGTAGCTCCACTGACTGTCGAGATAGAGCTTGTTAAAGAAGCCATTGCTCTTCTCTTTAACACCACGTTTCGTGCTTCCAATGAGGAATGCGAATACGGGATGAATTTTGATTTTCATAACATTTTATCTGCAATTTTGAATATTTTATTAGTTTTTGAAGTTTTCCATTCTTTTGTATCTCCGCTGATAATTGCGATTTTCATTAGAAAATTGCAATCTTGCTTTTAGCATTTTCAGCTAAATTATTTCAGCTATCAATGTAGATAGAAGGATGATGTCAACAAACAAAATGTAGAGCTAAAAATTCTGAATATTTTACTAGTTGACATTTTCTTTGTAACTCCATTGTCTATTGAGATATTGCTCGTTAAAGAAAGCGATCCAACTATCTAGGCTGTCTTAACACTCTTTGCCCTTCATTATCTTGCTTCCTATAAGAGATACGGAAGAAGTGTCTTCAGATGAAATGTTCCGCGGAAAATATGGAATATTTTATCAGTTGACACCTTCTTTGTATCTTCACTGAAAATCGAGATAAATCGAGTTGAAATCGGACCTTGTATCTTTTGCTTTTAAATTCATTTTTCAGCTGTAATTCCTTCTGAAAATTGCGATTTTCAGGGTATGGAGGATACACGAGAGAAAGCCTATAAGGCTGTCACTTACTCGGCAGTCACATTCTCATTTCTCGCTGTTCTCTCAGGTATGACAATTTCCAGCTGAGCTGAAATTTTCTGAATTGCTCTTAAAACTGCTCTTGCCGAGCAAGAGCAGTTTTAAGAGCAAAAAAAAGAGCTCCTTATCGATTTTTGCAGTCTGTATCTCGATGCCGATTGTCTACAATTTCGTGGACTCCATCCATCAGCAAACCAAAAGAGACATGGTATTCTGCAAAGTGAGTGATCACCCATTTCCTGCCTGCTTTCTCACCTGGCGCTCTCCATTTCTTAGTTGCCTCATCCAGTCCGTTCCAGCGATGTGACCGCCTGGCTGCGCGAAGTGACAAACCGGTTTCGGGGTTATGTACCTAGCCTGCTAGCGGCCGACTTTGGCATACAAGTGACACACAAAATTACAGAGATCAAGTGTATTATCTGCTTGTGATAATCACTGAGACGTGTGTGAGGGTGGAGGGGGGGGGGGGAGTGGTTATCTGAAAATCCTGAAAATCTCAACGCTTCTAACGATTCTGAAGATTCTTCAGATTCTTCAGAATCTCTTTTGAGTGGATTTGAGATGACGGAGTTCTGAAAAAGAGCACTAATCACAATTCCCTATTTTTTGTTGTTCTTTTTTTACAGCACAGGATTACGGTAGATTACGGTAGATACCAGAAGAGGGCGGTATATTCCGGATATTCCGGATTCCAGATTCCGGGAAAAAAAAAATACTTTTTTCCGTTTTCCGTTTTCCGGATTCCGAGTTCCCAAAATCCAATTCCGCCATATTCTGCAGAGAAGGGCGGAATTCCGGATTCCGCCGATTTTTTCATTCCGTCTTCCGGATTCCAGATTCCGTGAAAAAAATGTTTTTCCGTTTTCCGATTTCCGGATTCTGAGTTCTCAAAATCCAATTCCGCCCTATTCTGCAGAGAAGGGCGGAATTCCGGATTCTGGATTCCGCCGTTTTTTTTTTCATTCCGTCTTCCGGATTTCAGATTCCGTGAAAAAATACTTTTTTTCCGTTTTCCGTTTTCCGGATTCCGCCCAACTATGAGTTTTAATACTTTTTTAAACTCCCGCGAAAATTTTTGCGAACAGAGCGCATTTACATCATTTGATTCCCCCGTTAATGGTTAAAATTCCGTTTTCCGCATTCCGGATTCCAGATTCCGTGAAAAAATTTTTTTCCGTTTTCCGGATTCCAGATTCCGTGAAAAAATTTTTTTCCGTTTTCCGGATTCCGGATTCCGTGAAAAATTTTTTTTTCCGTTTTCCGTTTTCCGTAAAGCCAAGTTTCCTTGTAGCTCCCAATTATTAGCTCATTAGTTGCTCACTGGATGCTCTTTGACACATTTCAAGGGTAAGCTACCCAGTAGCTCAGAGCAGTGTTTTCACAGCACAGGATTACGGTAGATTACGGTAGATACCAGAAGAGGGCGGATTTGGATTTTGGAAGCTCGGAAGCCGGAAAACGGAAAACGGAAAAACATTTTTTTCACGGAATCTGGAATCCGGAAGACGGAATTCCGCCCTTCTCTGGAATCTAGTCGAGCAAAATCTAGAAATGTAGGAAGCGGGACATACAGACATCGCGACAGACAGTCCGCGCGACCAGATATCTGGACACACAGAGAAACAGACAGAGAGGGAGAGAGATGGAGGAATGAAAAAAACGGCGGAATGCGGAATCCGGAATTCCGCCCTTTCTGGGAGCTTTGTTTCAGAGTATGAAGAGTGGTTCTCTTCTAACAGAAGATTCTTCAGATTCTTCAGAACCTCTTTTGAGTGGATTCGAGTTGACGCAGTTCTGAAAAAGAGCACTAATCACAATTCCCTATTTTCAGTCGACTGCACGAGACATCATGTCAGAAATCGGTCACAAAAAGCCGATTGCCGCCGCCATCGCCGGAAATCTAACTACGATTCGCAACAAGCGTCAGGCTGTCGGATGTGCCGGATGCTGTAAGCCGGGCCATCCCGGACGACCTGGACTCCCAGGACGCAACGGAAAACCGGGTGTGCCTGGAGCACCCGGAAAACCGGGAACACCCGGAAGACCACCGATTGTCTGCGAGGAGCAGGACGTTCCACCGTGCAATCCTTGCCCGCCAGGACCACCAGGACCGCAAGGACCACCTGGAAGCAGCGGACAGCCGGGACGCCCCGGAAACCCTGGCAGGCCTGGTGCGCCGGGAACTCCTGGACCAGTGGGACCGAACGGAGCGCCGGGAGAGCCAGGAGCACCCGGAAGCGATGGAGAGAGAGGAGAGCCCGGACGACCGGCTCAATCGACATCCTCTTCGCCTGGAGAGCCTGGTAATCCAGGAGACGCCGGAGCCACTGGACCACCTGGAGACGATGGAGCTCCAGGAAGAGATGGACAGCCCGGACAGTCTGGACCACCAGGACCACCAGGACCACCCGGAAATGTGGGACCTGCGGGACCACCTGGAAAACCAGGACAGCCCGGACTTCCAGGACCACAAGGAGAGAGAGGTAAGACTAAATAGAACTGTAAAAGCTGAAAATCTTGCTCAATCAAGGCCACTAGCTCTTCGTTAACATAGCTCATTAGCAATTAGCTGCAAGCTCTCATACTTAACCTAGAGAAGAGCGGAATTCCGAATTCCGGATTCCAGATTCCGTGAAAAATTGTTTTTTTCGTTTTCCGTTTTCCGGATTCCGTGAAAAAAATTTTTTTTCGTTTTCCGTTTTCCGGATTCCGCTCAATTATGAGTGTTAATACTTTTCTGAACTCCCGCAAAAATTTTTGCGAACAGAGCGCATTTACATCATTTGGTTCGCTCATTAATGGTTGAAATTCCGTAATCCGGATACCAGATTCCGTGAAAAAATTTTTCCGTTTTCCGGATTCCGGATTCCGTGAAAAAAATATTTTTCCGTATTCCGCATTCCGGATTCCGTAAAAAAAAATTCCGTATTACGTATTCCGGATTCCGCCGTTTTTTACATTCCGTATTCCGGATTCCAGATTCCGTGAAAAAAATTCCGTTTTCCGGATTCCGGATTCCAGATTCCGCGAAAAAATTTTTATTCCGTTTTCCGTTTTCCGGATTCCGCCCAACTATGAGTTTTAATACTTTTTTGAACTCCCGCAAAAAATTTTTGCGAACAGAGCGCATTTACATCATTAGATTCCCTCATTAATGGTTAAAATCGTTTTTCGCATTCCGGATTCCGCCGTTTTTTACATTTCGTATTCCGGATTCCAGATTCCGTGAAAAAATATTTTTTCCGGATTCCGGATTCCGTGAAAAAATACTTTTTTTTTCCGTTTTCCGGATTCCGTGAAAAAATTTTTTCCGTTTCCCGGATTCCAGATTCCGTGAAAAATTTTTTTTTACGTATTCTGGATTCCGGATTCCGCTCAACTATGAGTGTTAATACTTTTCTGAACTCCCGCAAAATTTTTTGCGAACAGAGCGCATTTACATCATTTGGTTCGCTCATTAATGGTTGAAATTCCGTTTTCCCCATTCCGCCTTCCGGATTCCGCCGTTTTTTACATTTCGTATTCCGGATTCCAGATTCCGTGAAAAAATATTTTTTCCGGATTCCGGATTCCGTGAAAAAATACTTTTTTTTTCCGTTTTCCGGATTCCGTGAAAAAATGTTTTTTCCGCTTTCCGTATTCCGGATTCCAGATTTGGGGAAAAAAATTTTTTTCCGTTTTTCGTTTTCCGGATTCCGCCCAACTATGAGTTTTAATACTTTTTTGAACTCCCGCAAAAAATTTTTGCGAACAGAGCGCATTTACATCATTAGATTCCCTCATTAATGGTTAAAATTCCGTTTTCCTCATTCCGTATTCCGGATTCCGCCGTTTTTTACATTCCGTATTCCTGATTCCAGATTCCGCGAAAAAATTTTTATTCCGTATTCCGTTTTCCGGATTCCGTGAAAAAATACTTTTTTCCGTATTCCGGATTCCGGATTCCGTGAAAAAATTTTTTTTCCGTTTTCCGTTTTCCGGATTCCGAGTTCCCAAAATCCAATTCCGTCCTATTCTGACTTTAAGCCAAGTTACCTGGGAGCTCCCAATTATTAGCTCATTAGTTGCTCACTGGATGCTCTTTAACACATTTCAAGGGTAAGCTACCCAGTAGCTCGGAGCAGTGTTTTCACAGCACAGGATTACGGTAGATTACGGTAGATACCAGAGTAGGGCGGATTTGGATTTTGGAAGCTCGGAATGCGGAAAACGGAATGAAAAAACGACGGAATGCGGAATCCGGAATGCGGAATCCGGAATTCCGCCCTTCTCTGGAATCTAGTCAAGCAAAATCTAGAAATATAGGAAGCGGGACATACAGACATCGCGACAGACAGTCCGCGCGACCAGACATCTGGACACACAGAGAAACAGACAGAGAGGGAGGAATGAAAAAAACGGCGGAATGCGGAATGCGGAATTCCGGATTCTTGCTTTGTTTCAGAGTATGAAATTTAAGAAAAAAACGTTTAAGCCTCTCTGACACCTTCTAATTCAGGAATCTGCCCCAAGTACTGCGCTCTCGACGGAGGAGTCTTCTTCGAAGATGGAACCCGACGATAGACGCCTTCATGCTCTGCTTATTTTATTCTATTTTCACTCTCCTAGTCTCTTCTTGCCGCCGCCACGTCATCCGATTGACAGTATTCACATTCACCACATTTTGAAGACGTCGTGCGTGTTGAAATTCGTCCTCCTTCCTCCCCCCCCCCACCACATCTGCGCCGCCGAAATCCGGGTTCGGGTGATAATATTATTCTATTACCTAATTTTTCGTTTTCCTTCATTTTCTCCTTTACTTTCCTTCCAAAATTTTGCCGCTTTTTGGTGTGTCTGTACTATATTTTGTGCCAATAAAACATCATGTTCTGGTCATTCAATTTCTTGGAGTTTTGGGATTCTGAAATTCTGAAAATTAGAATTCTGAGAATCGAATCGAATTTTTCAAGGATTTACCACCTGAAACCTCATCTGGAGTCCTTCAATCATTTGAGCTGAAAGGAGCCCCGAACGTGAGAGCTGGAAAACGATTCAGAAATCGGAAAAGTCAGAGAACAATGAGATTCTGAAATTCTGGAATTCTGAGAATCGAAATTAGACGTTATGGAAAGCCATTACTATGCAGCAGAGTAGGGCGGAATTCCGGATTCCGCCGTTTTTTCATTCCGTTTTCCGGATTCCGGATTTCGTGAAAAAATTTTTTTTTCCGTTTTCCGGATTCCGGATTCCGTGAAAAAAATTTTTTTTTCCGTTTTCCGGGTTCCGGATTCCGTGAAAAAATTTTTTTACTGTTTTCCGGATTCCGGATTCCGGATTCCGAGTTCCCAACATCCAACTCCGCCCAACTATGAGTTTTAATACTTTATTCTCAATTGTTGTGAAAAGTATACTTTTTTGATCTCCCGCAAAAATTAATGGTTAAAATTCCGGATTCCGCCGTTTTTTACATTCCGTATTTCGGATTCCGGATTCCGTGAAAAATTTTCTTTTACGTTTTCCGGATTCCGGATTCCGTGAAAAAATTTTTTCCGTTTTCCGGATTCCGGATTCCGCCCAACTATGAGTTTTAATACTTTTTTGAACTGCCGCAAAAATTTTTGCGAACAGAGCGCATTTACATCATTAGATTCCCTCATTAATGGTTAAAATCGTTTTTCACATTCCGCATTCCGGATTCCGCCGTTTTTTACATTCCGTTTTCCGGATTCCGGATTCCGTGAAAAAATTTTTTTCCGTTTTCCGGATTCCGGATTCCGTGAAAAAATCTTATTTCCGTTTTCCGGATTCCAGATTCCGTGAAAAAAATTTTTTTCCGTTTTCCGGATTCCGGATTCCGTGAAAAAAAGTTTTTTTCCCTTTTCCGGATTCCGGATTCCGTGAAAAAAAATTTTTCCGTTTACCGGATTCCGGATTCCGTGAAAAAAATCTTTGTAGTCGAGGCTTTTCCAGGTATTTTGTAGTTTGTAGTTTGTAGTTTGTAGTTTGTAGTCTGTAGTTTGTAGTTTGTAGTTTGTAGTTTGTAGTTTGTAGTTTTGTATTTGTGGCCTAGAAAATGCTAGTTTTTGTAGTTGGTTGCGAAACGTCCCAAAAGTTTTCTCGAAAATTGCAAAATCTACTCCCCTAGTGAACTGTGATTTTTGTAGTCGAGGCTTTTCCAGGTATTTTGTAGTTTGTAGTTTGTAGTTTGTAGTTTTCAATTTTTGGCCTAGAAAATGCTAGTTTTTGTAGTTGGTTGCGAAACGTCCCAATAGTTTTCTCGAAAATTGCAAAATCTACTCCCCTAGTGAACTGTGATCTTTGTAGTCGAGGCTTTTCCAGGTATTTTGTAGTTTGTAGTTTGTAGTTTGTAGTTTTGTATTTGTGGCATAGAAAATGCTAGTTTTTGGAGTTGGTTGCGAAACGTCCCAAAAGTGTTCTCGAAAATTGCAAAATCTATTCCCCTAGTGAACTGTGATCTTTGTAGTCGAGGCTTTTCCAGGTATTTTGTAGTTTGTAGTTTGTAGTTTGTAGTTTTCAATTTTTGGCCTAGAAAATGCTAGTTTTTGCAGTTGGTTGCGAAACGTACCAAAAATTGCAAAATCTAGCGAAATTTCATTTCGTCAGAGCTTCCCCCCCCACTCCCCCACTTCCACCCGCCCGCCCCACCCCCCCCTGTCCCTTTATTTCGTTTGGTGTCTCACTATTCCTGCGTCTCCGCACTCCACGCACTCTCTCTCTCTCTCGTATGTGCATTTTGGATGCGTGGTCCTTCCTTCTTCCGCCCCTCCTCTTCCTTATTTCTCTGTTTCGATCCTCGTTTTACTATATACTAGGCACGACGACGACGGACGGCTACACAGAATGGGGGTATAACATTTCGACTTTACGGGATTATGCATCCTTTCCCCCCGCCCCCCCCCTTGCTCCATTGCTCGGTTTTTCTGACGTCTGCTGTCCTGAAGACGTCCACGTCTCCTTATTCGTCTTCTTCTCCTACTGCTGCTCCTTCTGCATCATCTGTTTCAGTTCAATAAGCAGATTATCCATCGAGCAGCTTTAAGCCGATTAATTTTCAGCTTCTTTCACTTTTGGCTCTTTTTTGCTCAGAAAATCACTTCCAAAGCGCGCCAGACAAAGTTTATCTTTGACTTTTCATCATATTTAGCGTGGTATCAGCTTTCAGAATCACAAAAACGCGCCTTTGTGCATTTTCCTGCTGAAAAAAGGGATTTTCAGCATGCTAGCTATAAGAAGAAGAACTTCCGCGCTAAGGGCGCGCCAGACAAAGTTTATCTTTGACTTTTCATCATACTTAGCGAGGATTAAGCTTTCGGAATCACAAAAACGCGTCTGAGGTGGCTTTGCGCATTTTCCTGCTGAAAAAATGTATTTTCAGCATGCTAGCTATAAGGAGAAGAGGCTCCGCCCACTTCTCGATGGGAAACATTTGAGGGAATTAGATTAGTGCTGAAGAGGGGAAAAAAAAACAAAAAAACGAAGAAGAAACTTCATTATTGGTGACACAGCCCGATGTTCTCTCGTTTTTCCCATTTTTTTTTCTTTCCCTTTTTGTTTCATTTGCCTCAGTTGAAGTTGTTGAAGTTTTCGAAGCTGATGACGTTCGAATTCGTGAATCGCGCATTTTGTATTCTGAATTTCGAATGGGGAACCCATTAAAACCCAATGGAAAACGGAGGATCAGAGAAGCTAGAGCACTCTAGCTCTCTGCGTCGCTTTTCTCGGATTGCAGTATTGCTGTGAGACGCAGAGAGGCTAGAGCGCTCTAACTGTCTGCGTCTCTACAATTTTAAGATTTTAAGAAGAATTTAGCTGGAAGAACTTCCTCAAAATTTTCTGAGCGCTTCCGAATTCTGAATTTCGAATGGGGAATCCATTAAAACCCAGTGGAGAGCAGAGGATCAGAGAATCAGAGAAGCCAGAGCACTCTAGCTCTCTGCGTCGTGCTGCTGAGAGACGCAGAGAGGCTAGAGTGCTCTAACTGCCTGCGTCTCTACAATTATAAGATTTGAAGAAGAGTTTAGCTGGAAGAATTCCCTAGAAATTTCAGAGCGATTCTGAATTCTGAATTTCAAATGGGGAACCCATTAAAATCCAGGGGAAAGCAGAGAATCAGAGAATCAGAGAAGCTAGAGCACTCTGGCTCTATGCGTCGCTTTTCTCGGATTGCAGTGTTGCTGAGAGACGCAGAGAGGCTAGAGTGCTCTAACTGCCTGCGTCTCTGCAAATTTAAGATTTTAAGAAGAGTTTAGCTGGGAGAATTCGCTGAAAATTTATGAGCGCTTCTGTATTCTGAATTTCAAACGGGGAACCCATTAAAACCCGGGGGAAAGCAGAGGATCAAAGAAGCTAGAGCACTCTAGCTCTCTGCGTCGCTTTTCTCGGATTGCAGTGCTGCTGAGAGACGCAGAGAGGCTAGAGCGCTCTAACTGTCTGCGTCTCTACAATTTCAAGATTTTAAGAAGAGTTTAGCTGGAAGAATTCCCTAGAAATTTCTGAGCGCTTCTGTATTCTGAATTTCGAATGGGGAATCCATTAAAACCCAGTGGAAAACAGAGGATCAGAGAAGCCAGAGAAGCTAGAGCACTCTAGCTCTCTGCGTCGCGTTTCACTCTTTTCGAAACTTTTGCAAAGGATTGCAGTGTTGCTGAGAGACGCAGACCGGCTAGAGCGCTCTAACTACCTGCGTCTCTACAATTTTAAGATTTGAAGAAGAGTTTAGCTGGAAGAACTCCTTCAAAATTTTCTGATCGCTTCTGTATTCTGAATTTCAAATGGGGAATCTATTAAAACCGAGGATCAGAGAAGCTAGAGCACTCTAGCTCTCTGCGTCGCGTTTCACTTTTCTCGAAGCTTTTGCAAAGGATTGTAGTGCTACGGAGAGACGCAGAGAGGCTAGAGTGCTCTAACTGTCTGCGTCTCTGCAAATTTAAGATTTTAAGAAGAGTTTAGCTGGGAGAATTCGCTGAAAATTTATGAGCGCTTCTGTAATCTGAATTTCCAATGGGGAATCCATGAAAAACCCAGGGGAAAGCAGAGCATCAGAGAATCAGAGAAGCCAGAGCACTCTAGCTCTCTGCGTCGCTCTTCTCTCTTCTCGACACTTTTGCAAAGGATTGCAGTGCTGCTGAGAGACGCAGAGAGGCTAGAGTGCTCTAACTGCCTGCGTCTCTACAATTTCAAGATTTTAAAAAGAGTTTTGCTGGAAGAATTCCCCTCAAAATTAGCGTAAATCTTCAATAAAAGAGAGCCATGTGAGTTGATCTCATTTTCATGCTCATTTTCTCTATTCCTCCACACCACGTCTTCATGTATTAGCCGACCGCTTGCCGTCGCTTAACTCCAGACGCACACATTTCCATGGCGCGCCCCCCCCCCCCCTCACTTCTATGGGCTCCGAAACCAGAACGTGCTCATTTCATGAATATTCGATGCGTTTTGCTTGTTTTTTTTCTTCCGACTTCCGCTCGTTATTCCGCTGCTTTTCGTGCAGTCTATTCGCTTTTTTTGGGGGGGGGAGAGTGGGCGTGCCCCAAGGGAAAAGGCTGTGCTCCGGTGCTCCTTGACGTTGTTTCGAAATTTGCTTCCTCTCGACGTCGTGCTTCTTCCAGTGAATACACAATTCTCCATTGATGGCCTTTTTTCTTTCAGAAATGAATTTTTTCAAGAGAAAATTCTCATTTTCCGACGACGAGGGTGAGCCGATGGATGACGTCAGCTCGGCACCGCCCAGCTCGTTTTCGTTTCAATCGATCGCCAATAAAGTGTCGAATACTATCAGGTAGGCTTTCGTTTTCATTGGCAGAAGAAAGCGTCTGAAAATCTGAAACAACTCTGAAAATTTGGGGAAATTTCAGCGCTCTCAAAGTCGAGAATGCGATGGAGTGAAAAATCTGAAAATTTTCTGAAATTCCCGGATTTTTCAGCAGAAATTGTGTTGCTGAGCATTTTCTAAGCAGAGAAGGGCGGAATTCCGGATTCCGCATTCCGCATTCCGTATTCCGCCGTTTTTTTCATTCCGTTTTATGGATTCCAGATTCCGTGAAAAAATTAAAAAAAATTTTTTTTCCGTGGAAAAATTGTGAAAAAATTGAAAAAAAATTTTTTTTTCCGTGAAAAAATTGTGAAAAAATTTTAATTTTCCGTGAAAAAATTTTAAAAAAATATTTTTTTCCGTTTTCCGGATTCCAGATTCCGTGAAAAATTTTTTTTCCGTTTTCCGGGTTCCAGATTACGTGACAAAAATTTTAATTTTCCGTGAAAAAATAAAAAAAAAATATTTTTTCCGTTTTCCGCGTTCCGGATTCTGCGATATGGCGTTTTTATTTCGTTTTAATAATTTATTCTCAATTGTTGTGAAAAGTATACTTTTTTGAACTCCCGCAAAATTTTTTGCGAACAGAGCGCATTTACATCATTTGATTCCCTCATTAATGGTTAAAATTCCGTTTTCCGCATTCCGCATTCCGGATTCCGCCGTTTTTTACATTCCGTTTTCCGGATTCCGGATTCCGTGAAAAAATTGTTTTTCCGTTTTCCGTTTTCCGCATTCCGAGTTCCCAAAATCCAATTCCGCCCTACTCTGATTTTTAACCAAATTATTGCTCTTTTTTCTCTTAAAAAACGCTATTTTTCAATCTGAGCTCTTCAAATTCCATTTTCTATAATGAGCCAAGCTTCATTGACGTAGAACGTCTTCTGTTAGAAGCGTAGAAGCGTTGAGATTTTCAGCATTTTCAGACAATCATCGTGGCAAAAAAAAAAACGCATTTTTTGGAAAGTTCTCCTCGAGGACAAGACATTGTCCGAGAGGTGTACACGAAGCCAAGCTTTTGCTGCAGAAAACGAATTTCAGCCAAAACAAGAAGATTCTAGGTTTTCTGGAAGCTGTTGGAATCCGATGCTAACGTCTTAAAATGTGCAGAGAAGTGCTCCGCGGTCAGGGCGCGTCGGTTGACATGTCAGAGCGAAGCCGATTTTCCGGCTCGCCGAGTTTCATATTTCAGCAATTTCCAGCTCTCTGCAACAACTCGAGCTGCTTCTGAATTCTAGCAGAAGCTGAAAGTGACGTGCGAAAAGAAGAGGAGCTACC
The DNA here is from genome assembly GCA_003052745.1 of Caenorhabditis inopinata. Lineage (NCBI taxonomy): Eukaryota > Metazoa > Nematoda > Chromadorea > Rhabditida > Rhabditidae > Caenorhabditis > Caenorhabditis inopinata. Next base: position 2,592,858 of record AP018154.1, on the reverse strand, counting down.
CTCGCACGGTCTCGGCTGGGCAATCCCCCCCTTCCCCCCCCCCCCCTAGAGCAAGGGGGGGGGGTGCTCAGCTCTGGAATTCTGGGAGAAACCGAATCTCTCGGCGCCGTCCTTTAAAAGAGGAGAATCGTGGGAATGGCTCGTCGTGTAGAGCTGAAAATCTGCTAGGCTCCCCCCTTCTAGCTTTTGCCAATTTCTATGGTAACCACTGGCGTTTTAACGTGTCATTAAGACCCCCCCCTCCTAAAAACTCTGAAAAATTCTGAATTCCAAGTAATTTTCAGCCATTTTCAGCGCACCCACCTCGCCGGCCAAAACCAGGGAATCACTTGCCGCTGCACTCGAAAGATCGCTGAATCATGATCGGTTTGTTCTTCCTTTGACGGCGGGGAGGGAACCTTTTATTTTTCCATTAGAAATTTGGGCAGCTTGGTGTTCATTTGCCCAGAAGCTGCACCTTTGCTTCTGCCCATCAGCTATTGCTCAATAGAAGCACAATTTGGTACCAAAAGTGGCTAAAAAGCTGCTCTACTAGCTCTACTGCGCTATAGCTGCTCCACTAAGAAATTGTTACTATCTGCCCACTAGTTGCCGTGTAGCTGCCCTTTGGATTCTGCCCATTAGCCACTGCTCCATAGCTGCCCACTATTTGCCGTATAGCTGCCCTTAGGATGCTGCCCAGTAGCCACTGCTCCATAGCTGCCCACTATTTGCCGTATAGCTGCCCTTTGGATTCTGCCCATCAACTTCTGCGCAATAGCTGCCTAATTGTTCGCCAATAAATGCCAAATAGCTGCACCACTAAGCCAATGTTACTATCTGCCCACTATTTGCCGTATAGCTGCCCTTTGGATGCTGCAAAGTAGCCACTGCTCTATAGCTGCCCACTAGTTGCCGTATAGCTGCCCTTTGGATGCTGCCCATTAGCCACTGCTCCATAGCTGCCCACAATTTGCCGTATAGCTGCCCTTTGGATTCTGCCCATTAGCCACTGCTCCATAGCTGCCCACTAGTTGCCGTATATCTGCCCTTAAAATTATCTAGATGCATTTGGGCAAGCTGCCCTTCCAAATCACTCATTTTTCAGCCTTGAATATTCCAATTTTCAGAAGCCGCGGTGAGCCTCCAATGAAAGACGCAAAAGTGCTGCTCGTCATCGACTCTCACCACGTGGACTGGTCGAAATACTTCCGCGCGCATGCAGAATTCGCGATTCGCGTGGAGCAGGGAGACATCGATGAGCTCGATGTAATGTGCACCGAAAAATCGTGTATGGTGGAGCTGAATCAGCCGGGAAAAGACGTCCGCCTCTTCACGCCGTCCGCCGTGTTTCTGGGCGCCGGTGCGACGCGGTGTGCTCAGCTGAAGACGATTATCAGAGCGTTTATAGCGGCTCATATTCCATTTTTGAATAGCCATACATCGGCCGTCGCGTTTTTAGACAAAAATAATTTGAAGAAGCAGTTAAAGAAGATTACACTCGCTGACGGAGCATCCATTCCAATGCTTCCCATTGTGCATTATCCGCATTTTCACAAATTCGTAAGTGCCACGAGACGCAGACAGTTAGAGTGCTCTCGTTTCTCTTTGTCTCTTTGTCTAGTTTGCAGCGAAAAAGACTGGAAGAATCTCGAAATTTCAGCATCAAAACCAGTCGTCAACTTATCCATTGGTGGTGTCGGTTAACGAGGGGTTTCAAGGAATCGGGAAGATCAAGGTGAACAACCACGAGGAACTGTGCGACGTCGAGGGAATGCTGCAGATTATGAGCAAAGGGGATACGGAGGTGAGGTCTCAGTACCGGCCATAAAGGTATTAATATTATACCTTTATGGCCGGTATACTGCATGTAAAATGAGCTCCGGGAAGAAGAGAATTGCAGAATGGGGATTTTTGGGCAATGTAGTCAAAAGCAGGTAACTTATATGTCTGAAAAAGCTGAAAATTCACCTGGAGCAAAAAATACTGTGGGCAGCACAGCGACAGTTACTGTGTTTCGAAAGGGAACCATAATTAATACCTTTATGGCCGGTGTACTGTATGTAAAATGAGCTCCGGGAAGAAGAGTATTGCGGGATAATGATTTTTGGGAAATTTAATCAGAAGCAGGTAGCTTATATGTCTGAAAAAGCTGAAAATACACATGGAGCAAGAAAGAAAGTGACGGTGTCTCGAATGGGAACCATAATTAATACCTTTATGGCCGGTGTACTGTATGTAAAATGAGCCCCAGCAAAAATAGCATTGCGGGATGGAGATTTTTAAGCTGTGTAATCAGAAGCAGGTAACTTATATGTCTGAAAAAGCTGAAAATGCATCTGGAGCAAGAAAGACTGTGACGGTGATTCGAATGAGAACCATAATTCATACCTTTATGGCCGGTGTACTGAATGAGCCCCAGCAAGAAGAGCATTGCGGGATGGGGATTTTTAGGCAATGTAGTCAGAAGCAGGTAGCTTATATGTCTGAAAAACCTGAAAATGCACCTGGAGCAAGAAAGACTGTGACGGTTATTCGAATGGGAACCATAATTAATACCTTTATGGCCGGTGTACTGAATGAGCCCCAGCAAAAATAGCATTGCGGGATGGAGATTTTTAAGCTGTGTAATCAGAAGCAGGTAGCTTATATGTCTGAAAAAGCTGGAAATGCACATGGAGCAAAAAATACTGTGGGCAGCACAGCGACAGTTACTGTGTTTCGAATGGGAATCATAATTAATACCTTTATGGCCGGTGAACTGTATGTAGAATGAGCCCCAGCAAAAAGAGTATTGCGGAATAATGATTTTTAGGAAATTTAATCAGAAGCAGGTAACTTAAATGTCTGAAAAAGCTGAAAATTCACCTGGAGCAAGAAAGACTGTGACGGTGTTTCGAATGGGAACCATAATTAATACCTTTATGGCCGGTGTACTGAATGAGCCCCAGCAAAAAGAGCATTGCGGGATGGGGATTTTTGGGCAATGTAGTCAGAAGCAGGTAACTTATATGTCTGAAAAAGCTGAAAATGCATGTGGAGCAAGAAAGACTGTGGGCAGCAGCGACACATAATTAATACCTTTATGGCCAGTACATTAGGTGCTCACATTTGTTGAAATATTATGCTTTAATTTGCACAAATTTGGAGCCAAATTCAAATTCTCAATTTCCAGGTGGAGGTGCAGCCGTTTGTCGATGCCAAATACGATTTGCACATTCAAAAAATCGGCAACGACTACAAAACGTTCATTCGACGTGGCATCTGCAAACACTGGAAGAGCAACGTCGGCTCATCGGTCCTCGAGCAGATTGCCACGTGTGAACGGCACAAGAAGTACTTGAAAGCGATCACCGATCACGTCGGACCGATGCAAATCTGCTCCATTGACATCCTGGTTTCAAAGGAGGGCCGAGAGTTTGTGCATGATGTGAATGACGTCGTAGGTAGGGCTTGGCTAGCAGTGTGCTGGCATCTAGCTAGCTTACTCATTTCAGCGTACTTCGGAGAGTCTGCTGAAGATGATCGGAGAGCTGCAAGTCTGTTGCTCAGAGCTCTGGTGGCGCCGAGAGTCAGTTCGCCGAGCGACGCTTCTGCTGGAAATGGTATTCAGCACCACCCACGGCAGGATGCTCTGTCACCGACCACGTCTTCTGCTCCAGCGACTAATGGCCATCATGGAGGTGACAGCTTCTTAGAAATCTGAAACTTCCTAAAAATCTTAAAATTTCAGCCGGATCCCCTCCCACAGTGCCGTTGAGACGCCTTCCAGCAGCACCACCAGGCACCACCACGTCATCCGCCTCGACGACGCCAGCTCATCCAGTTCCGCGTGGCGTTAGTGTGGAGCCGCGGCACAAGGAGCACTACGACCCGCCGCCGCCACCAATTCAGCGAACAGCGTCCAAGGAATCGGTGTCCTACGTGGATGACACGATGGGACAGCTAAAGAGAACGTTCGCCGGCTTCTTTGGAGAATAATTTTCCACGTTGATATTCTGGTTTTGCTCTTTTTCTCGCCTGCTCCCACCCACTTTTTCTCTCTTGCGGTTCTTTTTTTTTTTAGCATTTTAGCTTAATTTATTTCGATTTTTATTTTATTTAATAAAAAAGAGATAGAAAAGAAAAAAATTGAAAAAAAAATGATAAAAATTGGAGGAAAATCGGATCTAAAACATTTAGGACATCCGGACACATAGATTGACAGACAGAGAGACAGTGGACATCTGAAAGTTTCTGATTCCATCGTCTTCCTTCGCATCAAAGGCAATGTGTCGTTTCGAAAGCATTTCGAGAAATTTTTCCGAAAAATTCTCGAGAAATTGTTCGAGAATTTTTCAAAAAATTTCTCGAAAAATTTCCGAAAAATCAACGAGAAAAATTTCTCTAAAATTTTTCGAGAAATTTCCCAAAATTTTTTTGAGAAATTCTCGAAAAAAAAACATTTTTGATAAAAAATAATAATAAACTAGTTCGAACGACACTCCGAAATAACGCAAAGCTCGTTGTTTATCGTATTTCCATTCAAATCATTTCTCGTGATTCCTCGAGAAATTTTTCGAGAAATTCTCGAAAAATGTCGAAAATTCTCGAAAAATTCTCGAGAAATCAACGAGAAAAATTTCTCAAGAAATTTTCGGAAATTTTTCGAAAAACGCATTTTTCGAAAAATCATTTTTCGAAACGACACACTGATCAAAGGTTGAAATGCTGAAATTTGAGAAAAATTTCTGGACATCCGAACAAGGTGGACAGACAGACAGACAGACGTGAAAATTCGGTACAAAAATCGATAATTTCAGTTTTTTTCACCTTGTGGCTCTCGGAGCATTTTCGCAATTATAGACTCTTCTGAATCCCCCGTGACGACGTCTTTGGAGCCTTGGACTCAGAATTAGAAGTCGTCGAAGAAGACCTTGCCGTTCAGCAAAACCTTCACATCTTCCAGATGAACCGGATTCTGAAGACGGTGTCCAGCAACGTGGCTGATGGACGTCTTCTAGAAAAAACTGGAAGATTCTCGACTTTCAGATATTTGCTGACTATCAGAAGACGATGGAGAAGCAGAGGATTCGTCAGATGACGTCAGTAGGGGGGGGGGGGCTTGCAAAGCGCTCAATCTTTATGCAATGCATTGCAGTGTGTCGTTTCGAAAAATGATTTCTCTAAAAATGCGTTTTTCGAAAAATTTCCGAAAAATTTCTCGAGAATTTTTCTTGAGAATTTCTCGAAAAATTTCTCGAGAAATCGCGAAAAATGATTTGAATGGAAATACGATAAACAACGCGCTTAGCGTTATTTCGGAGTGTCGTTTGAACTAGTTTATTATTATTTTTTATCAAAAATGTTTTTTTTTCGAGAATTTTTCGGAAATTTCTCGAGAAATTTTTCTTGTTGATTTTTCGTTAATTTTTCGAGAATTTTCGAGAAATTCCTCGAAAAATTTCTCGAGGAATCGCGAAAAAATGATTTGAATCGAAATACGATAAACAACGCGCTTTGCGTTATTTCGGAGTGTCGTTCGAACTAGTTTATTATTATTTTTTTATCAAAAATGTGTTTTTTTTTGAGAATTTTTCGGAAATTTCTCGAAAAATTTCTCGAGAAATCGCGAAAAATGATTTGAATGGAAATAGGATAAACAACGTGCTTTGCGTTATTTCGGAGTGTCGTTTGAACTAGTTTATTATTATTTTTTATCAAAAATGTTTTTTTTCGAGAATTTTCGAAATTTCTCGAGAATTTTTCGGAAACATTTCTCGTAAAATGTCTCGAAATGCTTTCGAGACGACACACTGATGCATTGATAAGAATGATTCATTTTTGCAATAAAATTGCGAAATTTGAAGAGAGAGAGAGACCGAGAGAAAGAGAGAAAGAGCACATGAGCACTCTATTTCTTCTTCTTCTTGGCTTATCAATTTCGAAAACTTTCGAATTTTGTTTACGACAAGCCAGACTATAAATACAGCGGGTGCTCGATTCAAGTGCCAGTGTCATCTGAAAATGGTGAGCCACCCTACTCCGTTCTCACGTCATCGCAGTGAAGAGTCGTCAGATTCGGGATCTTCTGATGACAACGCGATGCCTGAAGTCGTGTTGGGTTCCTCAGAATCCGAGGAATCCTCGGATTCATCGGATTCGGGATCAGATTCCAATTCTGAAGACAACGCGATGGCTGAAGCCGTCTTGGATTCCTCAGAATCCTCAGAATCCTCGGAATCCTCGGATTCATCGGATTCATCGGATTCATCGGATTCCTCGGATTCATCGGATTCATCGGATTCATCGGATTCCTCGGATTCATCGGATTCCTCGGATTCATCGGATTCCTCGGATTCATCGGATTCATCGGATTCCTCGGATTCCTTGGAATCTTCCAACTCCAGTGAAATCAAGACTGCAATCAGAAGAAGACTTCGGAGTAAACGACGTCAGATGCGGAAGCAATTGCAAGGGAAATGACAGTGTTTAAATCATGTTTTTTCTTGAATTTTCCCGCTTTTTTTTTGTTAATTTTAATGGTTTTTATACGAAAAATACGAAAATAAATGATTTTATCATCTTTTTTTTGGAAAAAAATTGAAAACTTTCGCAATGATGCAATTTCATTGTCTGCAAATTGTCGTGAGAGTGTTCCGCAGCTACGGTAGGATTTTCAGAACAAAATATCGGTTTTCAGCAAAGTTCATTCTTTATGGCCAGTGGAAATTTGGAACGTTTTGGCATCCGTTTCCGACGTCTCCCGGACGACAAAACTTACGATAAAAGAGCACACTGAAGACGAGCATGTCGCAGAATAAGAACACCGGAATCATGCTTGTCTGAAAATAAGAATTGCGCCAAACCAACACTGAACTCAAGAACCGGTGATGACGTCCCAATTCAGAGGAGCCTGGAAATCAAACGGGTTTTTGAGAGTAACTTTGCTGAAATTTGAGCACGCTGACGACAAATTGCGTACATACAGTACTGGCCATAAAGAATGTCCGCGCGCTTTTTTTTTGGCCAGAATCAAAAACTTTTGCAATGGTGCAAGTTGCCGTGAGGGTGTTCCGCAACTACAGTAGAATTTTCAGAAGAAAATATCGGTTTTCAGCAATGTTTCAGCATCCCCCGCGCATTCTTTATGGCCAGTACGGTGTAAAACGCGAAGAAAACGGTTTTCCGGAGTGAAATTTGCACCGAAATGTGCTCTTTTAAGCATCAAAGTTTCAGTTTCAGTTTCCGTGTCCGTCTGTGTGTCTGTTCGTCCTTCCCACGAGGGTTGGTATCGATTATTTGGGGAGTCAGAAATCTAGTGAGCTCTCCGTTTCTCTGTGTGTCTGTTTATCCGAATCAGAAAGCAATTTTTCCGTCTATCTGTGTGTCTGTATGTCTTAGGAATTTTTTGGCCGCTCTGTCTCTCTGTGTGTCTGTTTATCCGAATCAGAAAGCAATTTTTCCGTCTCTCTGTGTGTCTGTATGTCCTAGGAATTTTGTGGTTTTTCTGTCTATCTGTGTGTCTGTTTATCCGAATCAGAAAGCAATTTTTCCGTCTATCTGTGTGTCTGTTTATCCGAATCAGAAAGCAATTTTTCCAGCTCTCTGTGTGTCTGTATGTCCTAGGAATTTTGTGATTTTTCTGTCTCTCTGTGTGTCTGTTTATCCGAATCAGAAAGCAATTTTTCCGTCTTTCTGTGTGTCTGTAAGTCCTAGGAATTTTGTGGCCGCTCTGTCTCTCTGTGTGTCTGTACATCCTAGTCATCTTACGGTCCTTCTGCCAATCAGTGTGCCAGCATGATCCAATAAAAACGGTCCCCGCCGATTTGATAGAACTTCGCACTGTACACCAATCTGTTTTCAATTCGAATTGAGTGTGAGAAGAAGAAGAAGAAGAAGAAGAAGAAGTATTGATGGCGAAGAGATACACAGTGTTAAGAAGTAGGGTACAAAGGACATAAGAGAACAAACATTTATCGGAAAAGGGACATACACACACAGAGAGAGAGAGAGACACCTACTCAACCTCATTCATTCTTAACACTTGTACTCCCCCCCCCCCCGCCTCTTTCAAACCTCCTCGACGATCTACAGTAGTCATAGGGGGGGGGAGAGGTGTCGAAGAACGGGACACGAGTTGACATAGCCTAGTTTGCACACACACCATCACTCCTTTAGTATGTCAACGCGAAAAATACAATGGGGGGGGAAGAACTACTGTGTGTGTATTTACGGTGGGGCTCGACCCCCCCCCCCCCGAACTACCAGAGCACACCGCTGATCAAGTTTGAGTACTGCTGGCTGTTCACACTGACATCTGGCGTGCCTTCGACGCGTTTCTCTTTTCTGGTGTGTCTGGAAGTGTCTGGCGCGCTTTCCCAGCTTTTCTAACATTCCATAAAACAAGAAAACGGACTGCTGGCGCACCTAGGGCGCCTAAAAGCTGAAAGCGCGTTTTCAGCTTTATAGCTATCGAAAAGGAGCATTTCAGCAGCCCTGGCGTGCCTTTGACGCGTTCTGCAAGACGCTTCTAGGCTATTTGCGATTCCAGGGAATGAAGCGCAATGATCGGCAGCTGGAATCGAGCTTCTCTTGAATCTGAAAAGTTTGGTGCTCTTCATTTGGAGCATCTTGGAGCTCGGAGATCCTGAATACCGGCTGGGGTGCCTGCGACGCATTTCTGCTGAAATCTCTAAAAAAAATGCTCTGTAAAGAGAGATTCAGAAGCTACAGTTCTGGCCATAAAGGTATAACGAATCAATCTGATTTTGGCTGGGGTGCCTGGAGCGTGTGCTCTCGCCGAGTTTCTCCAAACTTCAAAACTCGAGTGCCTTGATATCTGATATCTGGGGTGCCTGCGACGCATTTCTGCTCAAATCTCTAAAAAAATGCTATGTAAAAAATGGTCTGAGGAACTGGAAATCTGGCCATAAAGGTATGAATATTATAGTTTTTCGATAATATCTCATTCGATATAAAACGAATCAATCTGTTTTTTGCTGTAATTAAAGCAAATGGGCTCCCCAGAAATCTGTGAAAAAATCAGATCAATTCGCTCTATATCCAATGAGATATCGTCGAAAAACCATAATATATATTTACCAGAATAGGGCGGAAATGGATTTTGGGGAACTCGGAATCCGGAATCCGGAAAACGGAATAAAAAACTTTTTCACGGAATCCGGAATCCGGAAAACGGAAAAAAAAATTTTTCACGGAAAACGGAATCCGGAAAACGGAAAAAAGGTTTTTTTCACAGAATCCGGAATCCGGAAAACGGAATGAAAAAAACGGCGGAATCCAGAATGCAGAACCCGGAATCCGGAATTTCGCTCTTCTTTGATATTTACCTTTATGGCCGGTGTACTGTATTTTCCTGGCTGGCGCGCCTTGGACGCGTTCTGCAAAAAGCTTCTAAGCCTGGTCCCTTTTCAAGGTCTGGAAAACGGAAAAAATGTTTTTTTTATGGAATCCGGAATCCGGAAAACGGAAAAAATGTTTTTTTTATGGAATCCGGAATCCGGAAAACGGAAAAAAGGTTTTTTCACGGAATCCGGAATCCGGAAAACGGAAAACGGAATAAAAATTTTTTCACGGAATCCGGAATCCGGAAAACGGAAAAAAATTTTTTCACGGAATCCGGAATCCGGAAAACGGAAAAAAGGTTTTTTCACGGAATCCGGAATTCGGAATTCCGTCCTTCTCTGATATTTACCTTTATGACCGGTCTACTGTATTTTCCAGGCTGGCGCGCCTTGCACGCGTTCTGCAAAAAGCTTCTAAGTCTGGTCCCTTTTCAAGGTCCGGAAAACGGAAAAAAGGTTTTTTTCACGGAATCCGGAATCCGGAATTCCGCTCTTTTCTGACAAAAACGCCATATCGCGGAGTCCGGAATGCGGAAAACGGAAAAAAAAATTTTGCACGGAATCCGGAAACCGGAAAACGGAATAAAAAATTTTTTCACGGAATCCGGAATCCGGAAAACGGAATGAAAAAAACGGCGGAATCCAGAATGCGGAATCCGGAATCCGGAATGCGGAATTCCGCCCTTCTCTGATATTTACCTTTATGACCGGTCTACTGTATTTTCCAGGCTGGCGCGCCTTGCACGCGTTCTGCAAAAAGCTTCTAAGCCTGGTCCCTTTTCAAGGTCCGGAAAACGGAAAAAAGGTTTTTTTCACGGAATCCGGAATCCGGAAAACGGAAAAAAATTTTCACGGAATACGGAATCCGGAATTCGGAATTCCGCCCTTCTTTGATATTTACGTTTATGGCCGGTCTACTGTATTTTCCAGGCTGGCGCGCCTTGGACGCGTTCTGCAAGAAGCTTCTAAGCCTGGTCCCTCTGTCCCTCTACAATCCTATCTTCGCGTCAAGTGTCACGCCGAATCATCACAGCTCATTTGAGCCGGATATCTGTCGGTCGGTGGCCTCCCCCCCCCCATTCACACCATTACACTTTCTTGCTCCAATCATGTGGGAGTGCTCAAACGGAAAGCGTATATACATGTAAATTTCGAACCGAATTGGGTAATCTGTCGGTGCGAATTGACTCGCCGCCGAACCTAATGCGAGTTGAGAGCTTTTCGTTTTTTTTTTTTTGGGGTAAAACGAAAAGTGGCGACGCTAAACGGAAGGACTTTTAGATGTGAAATTGATGGGAAAATGAGAGAGCAAAGTGGATGTGAACCGGAGACGTGCTAATGGCAATGGGAATGTGTGCCGGGATTCGTCAGGCGGGCTACGGTAGTTTTCTGCTCCATTATAACTCTGCAATTTTCTGAAAATCCATTTGCAGCAATGTGTCGTTTCGAAAAATGATTTCTCGAAAAATGCGTTTTTCGAAAAATTTCCGAAAAATTCTCGAAAAATTTCTCGAAAAATGTCTCGAGAAATCGCGAAAAATGATTTGAATGGAAATAGGATAAACAACGCGCTTTGCGTTATTTCGGAGTGTCGTTTGAATTAGTTTATTATTATTTTTTATCAAAAATGTTTTTTTTTCGAGAATTTCTCGAAAAATGTTTCGGAAACTTTTCTCGTTGATTTTTCGGAAATTTTTTGAGAAATTTTTCGAAAAATTCTAGAAAACTTCTCGAGAAATTTTTCTCGTTGATTTCTCGAGAATTTTTCGAAAATTTTTCGAGAATTTCTTGAAAAATGTCTCGAGAAATCGCGAAAAATGATTTGAATGGAAATACGATAAACAACGCGCTTTGCGTTATTTCGGAGTGTCGTTTGAACTAGTTTATTATTTTGTTTTATCAAAAATGTTTTTTTTCGAGAATTTCTCGAAAAATTTCCGAAAAATTCTCGAGAAATTTTCGAGAAATTTTTCTCGTTGATTTTTCGGAAATTTTTCGAGAAATTTTCCGAAAAATTCTCGAGAAATTTTTCTCGTTGATTTCTCGAGAATTTTTCGAGAATTTCTCGAAAAATGTCTCGAGAAATCGCGAAAAATGATTTGAATGGAAATACGATAAACAACGCGCTTTGCGTTATTTCGGAGTGTCGTTTGAACTAGTTTATTATTATTTTTTATCAAAAATTTTTTTTTCGAAAATTCTCGAGAATTTCTCGAAAAATTTCTCGAGGAATCGCGAAAAATTATTTGAATGAAAATACGATAAACAACGCGCTTTGCGTTATTTAGGAGTGTCGTTTGAACTAGTTTATTATTTTTTTTTTATCAAAAATGTTTTTTTCGAGAATTTTCGAAAATTTTCGAGAATTTCTCGAGAAATTTTTCGAGAAATTTTTCTCGTTGATTTTTCGGAAATTTTTCGGAAATTTTTTGAAAAATTCTCGAAAAATTTCTCGAAATGCTTTCGAAACGACACGCTGATTTGCAGTTGGATTCTGTTGAAACCAGCTCTTGGAGCTGCGAGGAAAACGCGTCTTAGGTGCGCCAGCAGCTGCCCGTTTTCTTGTTTTATGCTCAGAAAAACGTCGATTTTTGAATTATGCCACTTTCGAAGTACCTTATGCGCCTTTAAATCCCTAAAATCAATAGTTTCCGTATTCAAAGCACAATGGAATGTATGGAGAGCTGGAAAAGCGCGCAGGGCGCGCCAGGCAGTCGTCAGAGGAGCTTTGAGCAAAACCATTTGTGGGCTCTGTCCCTTTGAAAACTTCCAGAACGTTCTAGGCATCCCAGATGACAAATTGTGCTCCAGATGCTTCAGGACGTCGCCCTCCTCTCTGAAATTCTGTAAATCTCGTGAGCAAGGGTTTTTCCAGAATTGCTATCTGAAAATCCATGGAGAATCAGAAGGAACTACTTATTTGCAGAGGGATTCTGCTTCTCGCTTCTGACATCTCATGGAGCACAGAGGAAAACGCGTCTTAGGTGCGCCAGCAGCCCGTTTTTTTTGTTTTATGCTCAGAAAAATCGTCAAGTGGAATGTAAGGAAAGCTGGGAAAGCGCGCCAGACACTTCCAGAACACCAGAAAAGAGAAACGCGTCGAAGGCACCCCAGTTGCCAAATTTCGCTTCAATTTCAGCACTGAAGCCTGACACTCGAGGGGGGGGGGGGGCTCTGCCCCTTTGAAATCTGCGACATCACTAGAAACGAGAAACGCGTCGAAGGCACCCCAGATGCCAAATTTCGCTTCAAATGAAGCCCCACTGATCCAGGGATCCTCCATAATTGCTCCTCAATTACACAGATGATGCTAGGATATCAATGACTGTCTCGCGGGGGGGGGGGGGGTAACCCAACTCTCTTTAAAGCTCCATTTCCCGCCACACCGTCTGTCACTTCTGTCCTAAATATAGCCCCCCCCCCCTGTTTGCTCTCTCCCTCTCCGTTTTTCGCGGCGTCCGCAGCCAGCAGATTGTTGTCTTCTACTACTCCATCAGCAGCCGAAATCATATCGAATATCGTACACATACATGTCAAACATACTGCCAACACCTGCTCATTTTTCGCTATTAATGCGTGGCCAGCCTTGTTGTTGTTAAGGTCCCCCATTCTCCCCCCCCCCTTTTCCGGTGGGTTTCCCCCCCCCCCTCCTTTATTATTATTATTATTATATAGAGTCGTCTTGTTGATAGAGTCATTCCCCCCCCCACCACCACTAAATTAGTGTTAGTACGGGGTTAAGTGAGTCGGGTTAAGGGTTACACCGCCAGGTGGTCTCGTCGTGTTTGAAATCACTGGGGCAAGTTGTGTTTGCCGAAGCTCATTGGGCAGTTATTGCTAGTTTTGTCCTGTGAGGGGCAGATACTGCCCATCTGGCCCACTGAGGGCAGCTAGCGGGCAGCTATTGCCCATTAAGTGTTGCGAAGGGCCAGCGGTGCCCATTTAGTTCTATACGGGCGGCTAGCGGGTAGCTAGCGGGCAGCTATTACCCATCCAGTGTTGCGAAGGGCCGGTGCTGCCCATCAAGTTTTGTGAAGGGCAGCTACCGCCCATCTAGTTCTATACGGGCGGCTAGCGGGTAGCTACCGCCCATCTAGTTTTGTGAAGGGCCGGTGCTGCCCATCTAGTTCTATATGGGCAGTTTGCGGACAGCTATTGCCCATGGGTGCTGCTGGCGGGCAGCTACTACCCATCCAGTATTACCAAGGACCGATGCTGCCCATCTAGTTCTACATGGGCAGTTTGCGGGCGGCTATTGCCCATCCAGTATTAGGAAGGGCCGGGGCTGCCCATTTCGCCTCATGGGAGCTGCTAGCGGGCAGCTATTACCCATCCAGTATTGTGAAAAGCAGATACTGCCAATTTTGTTCCATGGGAGCTGCTAGCGGGCAACTATTGCCCATTAAGCTTTGGGAAGGGTGGCTACTGCCCATTTTGTCCCATGGGAGCTGCTAGCGGGCAGCTACTACCCATACAGTATTATGAAGGACCGGTGCTACCCATCTAGCCCAATGTGAACAGCTAGCGGGCAGCTACACTGCCCATTTTGTCCCATGGGAGCTGCTAGCGGGCTGCTACTACCCATCTAGTATTGTGAAGGGCAGCTACTGCCCATTTCGTCCCATGGGAGCTGCTAGCGGGCAGTTATTGCCCATGGATGCTGCTAGCGGGCAGTTATTGCCCATGGGTGCTGCTAGCGGGCAGCTACTGCCCATCTAGCCCTATGAAGGGCCGGTGCTGCCCAACTAGCTTTATGAAGAGCCACTGCTAGTCAAAAACGAAAATTTAGTGACTTCCCTATTCAAACTTTCCTATCCTACTAGCAATGGGTCATGTCACCGGCGAAATCACTAATCCTCTCTCTCCCCCCCCCTCTCCTAAAAAAAGGGCATGATACATTAATGCAGGTGTGTGTTTGAAGCGGAAACAGAGAAAAAAAGCACGCATAAGTTGTGATATGAGTAAGACAACCTATCGCAAGGTCATTTTTTGTTCGCCACAACGAGTGACATGGGCAGGCTTATCTCGGCACGGATATCGCACCGATTCTGAGTCGTTTAGGCGAGTTTTGGCGAAATTCACCGAGAAACCCTCTAATAGAGGGGCATAGAGCGGTATGTGACCTTCCAACTCTGTTGCGCTTTTCAGAAACGCGGCAACGTCACTCCAGACATCTCTCATTGTAACTTGAGGAGAGATAAAGAGCATGCCCTTCAATTCGAGGTAAACTTCAAATTTTCACTTTCCTGAAACTCTGAGCGGAGCCAGTTACTGTAGACGCGCACTGATTCCAAGGCGCGTCAGCTGTCGCACCTCCAACGCGTTTATTTTGGATTTCTCAGATTGCTGGCGCGCCTTTCGCGCTTTTCCGATACTATTGGTCCCCTTTTCCCTTATTTTTTTCTGAAATTTTCCGCGAAAATTGGTTGAAATTATTCGAAATGACAATCTCTCTGAAAAAGTGGTTTCCGACTCGGCTATAGCGTCGATAACTAACGAGTCTTGCTTCCGATCCTTCCCGGAAGACTACCCTGCCCCTGTCCCCCCCCCCCGCCCCGCCGGCTCTTTCTTTATCTTCCGGTAGTTATCTCTCCAAAATCTGAACTTTTTTGCTCACTTTTTCCATAAATAATTGTATATATATATATATAAACAATAGAGTCAGCGTTTCCCTTTGTAAACACACACACACCAATAGGATTAGAAGAGATTGGACTGAGCAAACGAAGGGGGGGGGGGTGGCAGAAATAATCAGAAGGATGGGGGCTCTTCTAATCCCAATTCGTGGAAGAAATATAAACGATTTCAGTTTATATACATTTGGTTAACACTCTCTAACAGCTGATGGACATCAGGACAAACTGATCGTGGACATCAGGGGGACATCAGGACAAACTGATCGAGGACATCAGGGGGACATCAGGACAAAACTGATGGAGGACAGCAGGGGGACATCAGGACAAACTTCTGGAGGACAGCAGGAGGACATCAAGACAAACTTCTGGAGGACATCAGGACAAACTTCTGGAGGACAGCCGCAGGACATCAGGACAAACTGATGGAGGACAGCAGGAGGACATCAGGACAAACTTCTAGAGGACAGAAGGAGGACATCAAGACAAACTTCTGGAGGACATCAGGACAAACTTCTGGAGGACAGCAGGAAGACATCAGGACAAACAGATCCTGGACATCAGGAGGACATCAGGACAAACAGATCGTGGACATCAGCACAAAACTGATGGAGGACAGCAGGAGGACATCAGGACAAACAGATCGTGGACATCAGCACAAAACTGATGGAGGACAGCAGGAGGACATCAGGACAAACTGATCGTGGACATCAGGGGGGACATCAGGACAAACAGGCCCTGGACATCAAGACAAACTTCTGGAGGACAGCAGGAGGACATCAGGACAAACAGACCCTGGACATCAGGACAAACTTCTGGAGGACAGCAGGAGGACATCAGGACAAACAGATCCTGGACATCAGGAGGACATCAGGACAAACAGATCGTGGACATCAGGACAAAACTGATGGAGTACATCAGGACAAACTGATCGTGGACATCAGGAGGGACATCAGGACAAACAGGCCCTGGACATCAGGACAAACTTCTGGAGGGCATCAGGACAAACTTCTGGAGGACAGTAGAAGGACATCAGGACAAACTTCTGGAGGACAGCAGGAGGACATCAGGACAAAACTTCTGGAGGACATCAGAAGGGCATCAAGACAAACTTCTGGAGGACATCAGGACAAACTTCTGGAGGACATCAGGACAAACTTCTGGAGGACATCTGGAAGACATCAGGACAAACTTCTGGAGGACATCTGGAGGACATCAGGACAAACTTCTGCAGGACATCAGGACAAACTTCTGGAGGACAGTAGAAGGACATCAGGACAAACAGACCCTGGACATCAGGACAAACAGATCGTGGACATCAGAACAAACTTCTGGAGGACAGCAGGAGAACATCAGGACAAACAGATCCTGGACATCAGGACAAACTGATCCTGGACATCAGGACAAACAGGTCCTGGACATCAGGACAAACTTCTGGAGGACATCAGGACAAACTTCTGGAGGACATCAGGAGGACATCAGGACAAACAGATCCTGGACATCAGAACAAACTTCTGGAGGACAGCAGGAGAACATCAGGACAAACAGACCCTGGACATCAGTACAAACTTCTGGAGGACAGCAGGAGGACATCAGGACAAACAGACCCTGGACATCAGGACAAACTTCTGGAGGACAGCAGGGGGACATCAGGACAAACAGATCCTGGACATCAGGACAAACAGATCCGGGACATCAAGACAAACTTCTGGAGGACATCAAGACAAACTTCTGGAGGACATCAGGAGGACATCAGGACAAACAGATCCTGGACATCAGGACAAACTGATCCTGGACATCAGGACAAACAGATCCTGGACATCAGGACAAACAGATCCTGGACATCAGGACAAACTTCTGGAGGACATCAGGAGGACATCAGGACAAACAGATCCTGGACATCAGGACAAACAGATCCTGGACATCAGGACAAACAGATCCTGGACATCAGGACAAACAGATCCTGGACATCAGGACAAACAGATCCTGGACATCAGGACAAACAGATCCTGGACATCAAGACAAACAGATCCTGGACATCAGGACAAACTTCTGGAGGACATCAGGAGGACATCAGGACAAACAGATCCTGGACATCAGGACAAACAGATCCTGGACATCAGGACAAACAGATCCTGGACATCAGGACAAACAGATCCTGGACATCAGGACAAACAGATCCTGGACATCAAGACAAACAGATCCTGGACATCAGGACAAACTTCTGGAGGACATCAGGAGGACATCAGGACAAACAGATCCTGGACATGAGGACAAACAGATCGTGGACATCAAGACAAACTTCTGGAGGACAGCAGGACAAACTTCTGGAGGACAGCAGGAGGACATCCGGATAAACTGATGTGAAATGGAGACAGGCAGAATGCGCCTTTAAACATTCTGCCCCCCGTCACTCGAATTCGCCGCCGAATGAATGTCTTCCGGCGGCGGCAGACATCCGGACATACCAGCGACCACAGAGACATTAATCAAAAGGAGTGGACATCCGGACAAACCGATTTACAGACAGAGCGATGGACACCCGAGACATTTATTTCATTGCTTTCAGAAATCCACTAGGAAGGAGCACACTGAAGGCGCGCCAGCAGCTTCAGACAGATGCTGGACATCGCGACATACAGACGATTCTGGAGATTTCGAATTTCTGAAAATATTCCTCCCGCCACTCCCCCCCCCCTCCCTTGATTTCGTTTTGCTTCACTCCACTACGATGTACGCCCCCCCCCCCCCCGGCCGGCCCAAACCGCCTTCCTTCATTTTCCGAGGACCAATGAATAATTAGTGTGCTGACTACAATTACCTTTTCTGTTTATCTCTCTATATTTTCTCTCGTCGTCGCTTAAACGGAGAGCCTTTTCATGCACACAATTGATAGAGGTTGAGAATTCGGAAAACAGCGGGGGGGGGGGGGGAGAGGAGTGTGTGGGGGGGGGGTAAAGGTAGTGATTAATATTTGATGAACACCCCCCCCTTTTTTTTGGTGACTCCAATTTCGACTTTTCTTTGTGCAAAATAGACGTGAGAGACGCGAGGTTTAGAGCTCGCTATTTGCTTCGCATTTATCACTACTATACCGTAATCAAAAGAAGGCGGAGCGTGTAATCCACTTGTGGTGATAACACGATTGGAGCGCAATTTCATCTTGCTGGAGGATATCACGATTGGAGCGCATTTTCATATTGCTAGGTAGCACGATTGGAGCGCACTTTCATCTCGCTGGATAACACGATTGGAGCGCGCTTTCATCTTGCTAGGTAGCACGATTGGAGCGCACTTTCATCTCGCTGGATAACACGATTGGAGCGCAATTTCATCTTGCTGGATAACACGATTAGAGCGCACTTTCATCTCGCTGGAGGATATCACGATTGGAGCGCATTTTCATATTGCTAGGTAGCAAAATTGGAGCGCACTTTCATCTTGCTAGGTAGCACGATTGGAGCGCATTTTCATCTCGCTGGATATCACGATTGGAGCGCACTTTCATCTTCCTGGATATCACGATTGGAGCGCGCTTTCATCTTGCTGGATACCACGATTGGAGCTCATTTTCATCTCTCTGCAAAAATCGATGAGATCCCTGAATCCAAGCCGCCCGCAACCCGCCCGTCTAAAGTAGTATTCAATATCACAAATCGATGTGATGTGACAAAAGAGAATCATCATCGAAATCGGGCGTGCTGTGAGAATCGCGCAGAGGCGAAACAATCTTTGCCTCGTTTCCTCGCTCCCCCCCCCCCTTCATGACTGTCCGATCAAATTTAGCCGATTATCGTTTATCTCTCTTTAGCGTATGTGTGTGTGTGTGAGTGTGTGTGTGTTGTCCCCCTTCCCGCTACCTGTTGTCTGTCGTCCGTCCCATGGTTAAAAAAGGGAGAGGCAGGACGAGGTGGAGGGGGAGGGCGCATTTTGTCACTGTTCTATCGGGCGCACACGGCGCCCCGCTACAAGCCTGTCTCATTTCGTCTTGTTCTCTCTCTTTCTCTCGCTCTCTCGCTCTCTAATCTGTAATTTCTGAAACGCGTCCACTATACGCCAGCAGCCAGACAGTCGCGTCGCTCCTTTCTTACCGTAGTATCGCTGTTGACCAATCGGCGGTCTTATCAGTCAGCGTAGTGATAAGCGCCGCCCATCGCCCACTCATAGGTGTCTGGGAGCCCAAAACAGGCGGTCTAGAGTCCTCTCCCTGCCAATCGGCAAGCTGCACTTCTATAGGGCAGCATGCCGGAAGGTTTAAGAGCGCAAGTTAGGTATAAATCGGCAAGCTGCACTTCTATAGGGCAACATGCCGGAAGTTTTAAGAGCGCAAGTCAGGTATAAATCGGCAAGCTGCACTTCTATAGGGCAACATGCCGGAAGTTTTAAGAGCGCCACTTAGGTATAATACCGGCAAGCTGCACTTCTATAGGGCAACATGCTGGAAGTTTTAAGAGCGCAAGTTAGGTATAATACCGGCAAGCTGCACTTCTATAGGGCAACTTGCCGGAAGTTTTAAGAGCGCAAGTTAGGTATAATACCGGCAAGCTGCCGTGCAAGGGAGCACTCTCCCTGCCCTGCTGACAATCGGCAAGCTGCACCTGCACCTATTTAGGGCAGCATGCCGGAAATTTCAGGGCAGCAAGTACCCCCCTCCCCCAATAACATATTAACACAAAACCATAACCGTTTCTTCTCAAGGTTTCTCCCCCCCCCTGATCTTTTGCTGCTGCTGGCGCGTCTCTCGCCCCTTCTTCAGTGTTAGTAGTGCTGAATAAGAAGTATAAGAAACAGGTGGCTGCCTCCCAGCGCCCCCCCCCCCCTCCCCCGCCCGCCCGCTCCCCTCACACTTCTCCCCGGTCTCCCATTGGGAATTTATGAGGCGTTGTGTCGTTTTCTCTTCCACCCGCTCCCCGCCCCGCCGCCCGTTTGTCACTCGCCTCCCTATCATTTGTATCACTAGGTTACAAGGAAGTTGTTGCAAATTCAAGGGGGAGCTCCGCGAGCCCCGAGGCACCAGACTTCAAATCGGGCGGAAAATGGGGGAAATGCGGGCAAAAGTTGCCCGCCCCGGGTTTACCTTACGGAATTCCGCTTTTTCATTGGCTCAAAATTAGTGTTAACACTGAGATACAGAGGCGCAGAGAGAGAGAGAGAGAGACAATTTGTGAATTACACGCACACACACACATTGTTCATCCTCAACCGAATCGATTGATCCGCAAACAAAACGGTGTGCTGCGGCGCGACGGCGCAACCATTGAATCATGATGATCACTTTCATAATTGGACAAGTGGATGGAATGTTGTGCCGACATTTCGACGGATTTCACAACACCATTCGTCTCGACTCTCTTAGCAATTTGTCTGGAAATGTCTGAGCACCCAGTCGTCATACGGTAGCTTCACTGCACCATCTTTGCTTGCCGAGAGTACAGAAAGAGGAAGCGTTTGGCTTTGGTTTGGCCTAGATTTGGTCATGCTTTGATCTAACTTTGAACATCGTCTTAAAGGCGGAGAAAAAGATGTTCTTCAATTTCAGAGCTCTCAGACATCCGGACAAACTGCTACGAGCGTTTTCAGTCCTGAAGTCTAGAATTCTGAGTTTCAGTCTGATTTTTCTTGCTCAATTTGTCTGAAATCTTCTGATTCTAGCACTACATCTCTCCAACAGGGAAAAATGACCCCGCAGCTATAGGATTCTAGTTAAATGGGGATGTCTGGAAGAGCCCCCCACTCCCCACCCCCCACATCGCTTTGGCTACTGTAGGAAACTGAAAATGGGGTTTTCTGGGTGCGCAGCTCAATTTTACTGATGATGGGCGGCTCAGAAGCTTTAAAAGACTTCGAACGGAGTATGTCCGGAAGAGCCCCCCACTCCCCACCCCCCACATCGCTTTGGCTACTGTAGGATACTGAAAATGGTGTTATCTGGGTGCGCAGCTCAATTTTACTGATGATGGGCGGCTCAGAAGCTTCCAAAGACTTCAAACTTCAACACGTTTTCTTGATAAGGAGTAGTCTGGAAGAACCCCCCACCCCCCCCACCCCCCACATCGCTTTGGCTACTGTAGGAAACTTTTTTACTGATGATGGGCGGCTCAGAAGCATTAAAAGACTTCGAAAGGAGTATATCCGGAAGAGCCCCCCACTCCCCACCCCCCACATCGCTTTGGCTACTGTAGGATACTGAAAATAGCGTTTTCTGGGTGCTTTGCTCAATTTTACTGATGATGGGCGGCTCAGAAGCTTTAAAAGACTTCGAGCGGAGTATGTCCGGAAGAGCCCCCCACCCCCCACCCTCTGCCCCCACACTCCTATTGCTACAGTTGGATCTTGCTTCCCTTGCATGATCACATATTCTACATTTCCATCACATGTGGTCAGCCCCCCCCCTCTTCCCTCCCCCCTCTGCACCATCATGACCTCTGCTACCCTACCTCCATTTAATACCATCTGGTGATTACTGGGTGGAAGCACATGCGCTCTGTCGTCCTCTCTTTCTCTGCGCCTCCTCATTCCACACGCTGCTTCGTTGTGCTTAAAGAGAGGGGGGGGGGATATCTGCTTATCGTATGTGTGCAGCTGGTGATGATGATGATGATGATGAGGGGTGAGAAGGATGCAGACTACTACCCTCTCACTTCCATCAAATCATTGTTGCATGCTATTCTCTCCTTAACATTGACTGAAATTGGCTGAAATTTAGATTCAAGAACAGTAAACGTCCGCCCGCATCGCCCGCTAACCTCCCCCCCATTCCCCGCCCTTCTGTTTTCAAGATTCTGTGTGTGGTATCAGTGACAAAAAGATAAACAAACTTGACCTCTTCTTCTACGTTTTTTTCTAAACATTTCCACTCTTTTCTGCGTCATTTCAATTGCTAATGATAGTAAAAGATATGGGTGATAAGCGCTCTACTTTGGCGTAGAATTGGTCGACTTTTGGACGGTGTTTGCGTCAAATTAACCTAACTACTTCTGTAGGTTTCTAGTTTCCTTTAAGCTTGACTTTGAGATCTGCAATTTCAGCTCATTTTCAAAGATCAAATGATCAAAGAAGGCGCTAACTTTTGCCCAAGTTTTGGCAGATTTTGGCTTCATTTTGGATATTTTTTCTCTTGAAATTCACAATTGTTTCAGCTTTGCTTTGGTATAGATTTGGCATTACTTTGGCCAAGATTTGCTCAAGTTTTTCTTGCATTTTTCAAAGATTTTACTAAATTTTGACAAGATTTCACTAAAATTTGGTATAACTTGGCTTTGGCTTTGGTTTGGCCAAGATTTGGTCATGCTTTGATCTAACTTTGTACCTTCGCAACTCAACCTCGTTTAGGGCTCATTTTCATCCGGATAAATGTTTTATTTCAATTCCTAAAGATCAAAAGATCAAAGAAGGCTCTAGGCTCTAATTTTTGAACAAGTTTTTGCAGATTTTGGATATTTTTCTTTTAAAATTCACAGTTTTTCCAGCTTTGCTTTGGTATAGATTTGGCATAGATTTGGCCAAGGTTTGTCCAAGTTTTTCTTGCGTTTTTCAAAGATTTTACTGAAATTTCGACAAGATTTCACTAAAATTTGGTATAACTTGGCTTTGGCTTTGGTTTGGCCAAGATTTAGTCATGCTTTGATCTAACTTTGTACCTTCGCAACTCAACGGCTTTATGGCTCATTTTCAGCCTGATATCTGTTTTATTTCAATTTTTAAAGATCAAAAGATCAAAGAAGGCTCTAGGCTCTAACTTTTGCACAAGTTTTGGCAAAACTTTGGCATAACTTTGACCAAAGTTTGTCCAAATTTTCTTTGCATTTTTCAAAGATTTTACGGTAATTTTTGCAAGATTTCACTAAGATTTGATATCGCTTAGGCTTAAAGTTCATATAACATTGCCTTTGACCTATGTTTGGCTTTGGTTTAGCCTAGATTTGGTCATGCTTTAATCTAACTTTGAACTTTCCCCACTCAATTTTGTTTAGGGCTCATTTTCAGCCGGATATCTGTCTTCTTGAAATTCTCAGTTTTTTCATCTTTGTTTTGGTATAGATTTGGCATAGCTTTGGCCAAGGTTTGTCCAAGTTTTCTTTGCGTTTTTCATAGATTTTACTGTAATTTTGGCAAATTTCACTAAAATTTGGTATAGCTTAAGCTTAAAGTTCATATAATATTGAACTTTAAGGGCCTTTGACCTATGTTTGGCTTTGGTTTGGCCTAGATTTGGTCATGCTTTGATCTAACTTTGAACATTGTTTAGGGCTCATTTTCAGCTCTATTTGAGCATTATCTCATCGATTTCTCCGCTTTCAGATGCGTTTACATTTTTTGCTCCTCGTTTCCTCGATGTTTCCGCTTTTAATGACCAATCTCCAAGCATTCGCACTATCTGCTGGCCCTAATCCTCACCATATCCTCCATAATTTTGTGTCAATTTTCAAGTGCGTCCCCTTCTCCGGCACACCCCCCCCCCCCCTAACGCCTTCAGGCCTACTTGAAAATCTAATTACAATCTCCAAAACCTCGTCGCTGTGATTTCGATCATATTCCTCTTATCCGACCCTCTTCAATGACAATTTTCTTGAGGACGGACACACTGTTCGGCCAGGCCAGCCGACGTGGCTTCTGCCGTACACTGAAGAAGCACTGTGGGGCGCCGCGGTGTCGCCCGTCCTTTTCCACGTCATTTGTGCATTTTGGCCGGCCATGGCTTTCACTTTCTTCGGCTGGACGGACGGACTTCCAGCATTTTCAGCGCCTTTTCAAAACTTCCACTATTCTCTCCATTTCTCTTCGTTAACGTCTTCTAAATCTTCTAATCTGCGCCACGCTGCCCGCCCCCCCCCCACCTCTTCTGATGACAAGACAAGCGTGTCAAACCGTATGCGGTGGAGACGTGGGGGACACACCAATTTCCATGTCAACCATTATCGGATTGTGCCCCCCCCCCCCAGCATCCCCGCCTTGAAAAACCAGGAGGCGGAGCCTTGTGTTGCAGGCTGACCTCTCCACATCGGCTAATTGCCATCCACCTCCTCTCCATTAATTGGGCATGGCCGATGGATAAGGCTAACTGCGCAGTGAGAGGCGAGTGGAGACGCAGACAGGCTAGAGCACTCTAGCTTCTCTGCGTCTCCAGGGGGGGATGTCTCCAGGGGATGTAGGAGCGTCTGTTTGTCTGAATGTCTTGCGTCGTCTCTCTGTGTGTCTGTTTGTCTGTCCTGCTTAAAAATTTCGAAATTGAATCCAAAAATTCAAAAATTGTCCGTAAACTCGCATGTTTGTCCGGATGTTCATATGTGCTCTTTATGGCTCGCAGAGCCATCATGCTCCTTCTGAAGATTCCTCCACCATCCCATCAACATCACTCAAGAAGACAGTAATCCATGTGTGACCTAACCACTCTCTATCTCTCGGCGTCTGTGTCTCTCTATCTCTCTCGGTGTCTCCCCCCCCCCTCCCCATTGATTACAAAAGAGCCTTGTGCCGTCATTTTCGAGGAGAAGACAAAAGAGAGTTCTCTATTCAGTCACTCCCCCCCCCCCATCACCCGCCCGCCTCTCTCTCTCTCTCTCTCTCTCTCTCTCTCTTCTCCCTTCAATCCCTCATCATTCCCCCCCCCCTCCTCCAAATTTCTTGTTGTGTTGTTGCACCCAAGTGACGACGACTGTCAGTCATCAGAAGACGTTAAAGAGGGGAAGTTGAGAGGAGATACCTCCTGCTGAGACCATTCCTCTTCTTTTATTCCTTTTTTTTTGGACGTTTTTTTGCCCCTTTCTTCATGAGTATTGAAATATGATGAGCTGCAAAGCTTTGTTCTTGTTTTGCTCAGATTTAAAAATGCTCCAGAGAGAGCCGGCTCTCTTTCAGGCGGAACGACGCGAATATCTGAAACAGTTGATTAGAGGGTGTTACCCCTTTTATTTGCTCTGTATCTCTGTAGCGGTTAGAGATTTCTGAAAACTGATTACTAGAAAATTGCTTAAAATTAAATTTCACACATTTTATCTCTTGACACTTTTCTTCTATCTCATTGCGTAGCAGAGATATCCACGTGAATATCTGAAATAGTTGATTAAAGGGTATGACTTTTTTTTCTTTGCTCTGTATCTCTGAAGCTGTTGGAGATTTTCAAAAACTTTTAACTAGAAAGTTGCTCAAAATTCAATTTTACACATTTTATCTCTTGACACTTTGCTTCTATCTCAGCGCGTTGCAAAGATATCCACGTGAATATCTAAAACAGCTAATTAGATGATATAACCCCTTTTCATTGCTCCGTATCTCTAAAACGGTTAGAGATTTCTGAAAACTGATAACTAAAAAGTTGCTTAAAATTCAATTTCACACATTTTATCTGTTGACATTTTTTCTCTATCTTATTGCATTGCAAAGATATTCACGTGAATATCTGAAACAGTTGATTAGAGGGTGTGACCCCTTTTCTTTGCTCTGTATCTCTGTAGCGGTTAGAGATTTTTAAAAACTGATAACTAGAAAGTTGCTCAAAATTCAATTTCACATATTTTATCTCTTGACACTTTGCTTTTATCTCATTGCGTTGCAGAGATATCCACGTGAATATCTGAAACAGTTGATTAGAGGACGTGACCCCCTTTATTGCTCTATATCTTTGAAGCGGTTGGAGATTTCTGACAATTGATAACTAAAAAGTTGCTCAAAATTCAATTTCACACATTTTATCTCTTGACACTTTTTCTCTATCTCATTGCGTTGCAGAGATATTCATGTTTTAGAAAAGAGGAGCAGAGAAGCTAGAGTACTCTCACTTCTCTGCGTCTCTTGAGATGTAAGTATCTCTAGAATAAGTGGAATTGAAATCATTCAATTTCTGAAAGATTCTCCTTGCTTGTCGTGCCCTCCGCCAAACTTCCTGCCTGTGCTCGGCTCAAGCCTACAGTAGTCGGAGTGAGGTGTGCAGTGAGAGGTGATAAGTCAAATATTTGCCCGAGAGATCTACTACTTATGGTATGTATAGTACATATGTATATACCGTGGCGTGGCTCACTCAAATTTCCCGTTTACTTCACACAATTCGCGCTCTCACTGGAGACGACGACATTGCTGAAAAACTGGCTGAAACTAGCTGAAAATTCGCTATTTTTCACTGATTTTGAGGGTTTTTAGATGGAAATTTGCTGAAAATTCGCTGAAATTTTTTCTCTGAAATTTGCCTCTTCCAAGTACTATAAAAGTAGCTAAATGCTCGGGCTGAAAATCCAGTGGAGATCAGGTCTCCGGAGCATCGTTGTCCCCTCACAATCAGTGGCGGGGGCCGGCCGGCCTCCTTCCTTTTGTGGTATCTGGTCTAGCCCCCCCCCACGCCCCCCCCCGCTGTTAGTTATCCTCCTATCTAATCCTCTCTTCACAACAATCTCCATCAATTTCCAATCACCAAAAAAAAACAATGGGGGAGACCATCTGCCCCCCCCCCCCCCCCCCGCCGGTAGCTACTCCCCCCCCCCGGTCTTTCCCCCAAGCACTTAATGACACGTGGCAAGTGGATAGAGAATCAGAGCAAAAAAATCCTCTTATAGAAGGGCACCTCCTTCATTTTTCTATTGAAAGCTCGAAGCTCATCAATCCTGACAAACCGAGGCACAGACGGACGGAAAGTGATACTCTGAATGTTTAAAATTAATGCCGGGTGCTCTTCTATTAGAGTGCCGGCTTTTTTGCTCTTTTTTGACTTTTTGAGCAATTCTATACATTTTCAGCAGTTTTTTTTTCCAGAAGAATTTTGGATTTTTCTGAAACCTCTCTGAAAGTGTCAGAATCAGAAAAACAGACTAGAAGAGCATTTGGAGCAATTCCTCTTATAGAAGGGCACCCTCTTGGTTTTTCTATTGAAAGCTCGATGCTCATCCATCCTGACAAACCGAGGCACAGACGGACGGAAAGTGATACTCTGAATGCTTAAAATTAAAGCCGGGTGCTCTTCTATTAGAGTGCCGCTTTTTTGCTCTTTTTCTTACTTTTTGAGGAATTCTATACATTTTCAGCAGTTTTTCTTTTCCAGAAGAATTTTGGAGTTGTCTGAAACCTCTCTGAAAGTGTAGCGATTTTCAATTTTAAGACTCTGCGCAAAAGCCACGCCCACTTTTCCAGAACATGAATTTCAGCTTGTAGGCTGTGGCCGAGGTTTTTCTAGGCCACACGGCCACGGCCATCCAAATTTCTAGCATTTGGCCCTAGTTTGAGATAGCATTGAGACGCCCTTGTCCGTCAATTTTTGAAACTTTCCTGTCTATTAAAAGAGGTGGAAAGAGTGCATAAATGGTGATGATGACCTACCATATCTGTACAAATATTCCCCCCCCCCTCACTCTCCCCCCCCCTCTTCGCCCCCCCCCCCCACTCTCGTTTCTTCAATCAACACACCGTTTTTCAAGTGGGTTGTTTAATAATCACGGACGATTCGATTCGCTTCGCTTTTTTTTCGTCCGTCGGCGACCCACCGATGACGATGATGGTGATGGACACGGAGAGCGTGATGAGAAAATTAAGGAAGGCGCGGAGGGCGGGGGGGGGGTTAGGGAAACGGCAACATTTCGTTGAGACGGATGGAAGCAGAAAATGGATTTCAACAGATTCTGAGATGCCGTCAAGGACGATGATTCACTGATTCTCTGAAGCTTCAAGCCACACCACTTTCAGCATCTGTAATCTGTCTGTCCTTTGGTTTGTCCGGATTCTTCCTTGATCTTCCATTTCTGGATTCTTCTTATCGACTAAGATTCCTGCGATCTGTCTGTCCATTGGTTTGTCCGGATTCACTGTTTCTGACAGCTTCAAGCCACACGACTTTCAGCATTGCAAGAAGCCCAATCTGCAATCTGTCTGTCCATTGGTTTGTCCGGATTCACTGATTTTGACAGACTTCCAGCAATGCAAGAAGCCCAATCTGCAATCTGTCTGTCCTTTGGTTTGTCCGGATTCACCGATTTTGACAGCTTCAAGCCAAGACTTCCAGCATTGCAAGAAGCCCAATCTGCAATCTGTCTGTCCATTGGTTTGTCCGGATTCACTGATTTTGACAGACTTCCAGCAATGCAAGAAGCCCAATCTGCAATCTGTCTGTCCTTTGGTTTGTCCGGATTCACCGATTTTGACAGCTTCAAGCCAAGACTTCCAGCATTGCAAGAAGCCCAATCTGCAATCTGTATGTCCATTGGTTTGTCCGGATTCTCTGTCAAGGACGATGATTCACTGATTCTCTGATTCTCAGTCTTTTACTGGTTTTGACAGCTTCAAGCCACACCACTTTCAGCATTGCAAAAAGCCCAATCTGCAATCTGTCTGTCCTTTGGTTTGTCCGGATTCTTCCTTGATCTTCCATTTCTGGATTCTTCTTATCGACTAAGATTCCTGCGATCTGTCTGTCCTTTGGTTTGTCCGGATTCTTAACTGCTTCTGAGCTAGAATCCAGAATCCAGAATCCAAAGGTCCATCCCCCACAGAATCTCTTTTGATTCAAACTAACTGCACTAAGAGCTTCAGAGTTTCAGAGAGAATTCTCAATGCACTGAAAATTTGGAGCAACTTAGAGCCCAGCGGCATACTGTAGAAATGTCCTCTAATCGTTTTTCGATTCGATTTGAATTTCGCAAAAAGAGAATGAAAACAACGGAAAACATAAGAATATCACGAAGGTGTACAACCTTGAACACGGATAACCAGTTTCGAAAGCCGCCCCGGATTATGTTTTGATGCTTCGTCGCTTTTCAGAAGCTTCATTTCACTATTCTGATATCGTGCTGTAATTTCTAAGAGAATCTGGAAGAAAGCGAATTGCATCACTATTTTTCAAAAAGTTTTGTGAGCATTTTGCTGAAAATCGAGCCGGCAAGCTTGAAATGGGCGAGGCAAGGCTACTGGGCAGTTATTGGGCACCCCTTGGGCAAAATGCACCCGCCGTTTCATGCGAGACAGTGCTGGCCATAAAGGTATAAATATTCGATATAGAAGTTAAGCAAAGAGAAGAGCATTGTGAGAGCTACCGTATCAGCTAGCACCACAACTCCCCCCCCCCTGAAAGTTTCAGGTTTTAGTCAAAAAGTTCAAAAAAAGTCAAAAACCCATAGGCTGTGAGAGTTTGTGCAAAGTTTGTGCAAAGTTTGAGCTGTCTTTGCACATGAAGTAGTCAAAGTTCAAAAAAAGTCAAAAACCCATAGGCTGTGAGAGTTTGTGCAAAGTTTGTGCAAAGTTTAAGCTGTCTTTGCGCATGAAGTAGTCAAAGTTCAAAAAAAGTCAAAAACCCATAGGCTGTGAGAGTTTGTGCAAAGTTTGTGCAAAGTTTGAGCTGTCTTTGCACATGAAATAGTCAAAGTTCAAAAAAAGTCAAAAACCCATAGGCTGTGAGAGTTTTTGCGAAGTTTGTGCAAAGTTTGAGCTGTCTTTGCACATGAAGTAGTGAAAGCTCAAAAAAAGTCAAAAACCCATAGGCTGTGAGAGTTTGTGCAAAGCTTGTGCAAAGTTTGAGCTGTCTTTGCACATGAAGTAGTCAAAGTTCAAAAAAAGTCAAAAACCCATAGGCTGTGAGAGTTTGTGCAAAGTTTGTGCAAAGTTTGAGCTGTCTTTGCACATGAAGTAGTCAAAGCTCAAAAAAAGTCAAAAACCCATAGGCTGTGAGAGTTTGTGCAAAGCTTGTGCAAAGTTTGAGCTGTCTTTGCACATGAAGTAGTCAAAGTTCAAAAAAAGTCAAAAACCCATAGGCTGTGAGAGTTTGTGCAAAGTTTGTGCAAAGTTTGAGCTGTCTTTGCACATGAAATAGTCAAAGTTCAAAAAAAGTCAAAAACCCATAGGCTGTGAGAGTTTGTGCAAAGTTTGTGCAAAGTTTGAGCTGTCTTTGCACATGAAATAGTCAAAGTTCAAAAAAAGTCAAAAACCCATAGGCTGTGAGAGTTTTTGCGAAGTTTGTGCAAAGTTTGAGCTGTCTTTGCACATGAAGTAGTCAAAGCTCAAAAAAAGTCAAAAACCCATAGGCTGTGAAAGTTTGTGCGAAGTTTGTGCAAAGTTTGAGCTGTCTTTGCACATGAAGTAGTCAAAGTTCAAAAAAAGTCAAAAACCCATAATATGCATAGCATAATGGCCAGCACTGTAGGTGGTCACCATTTGGCTGCCCTGTGGTGCAAAGTTTGTGCAAAGTTTGAGCTGTCTTTGCACATGAAGTTGTCAAAGTTCAAAAAAAGTCAAAAACCCATAGGCTGTGAGAGTTTGTGCAAAGTTTGTGCAAAGTTTGAGCTGTCTTTGCACATGAAGTAGTCAAAGTTCGAAAAAAGTCAAAAACCCATAGGCTGTGTGAGTTTGTGGAAAGTTTGTACAAAGTTTGAGCTGTCTTTGCACATGAAGTAGTCAAAGTTCAAAAAAAGTCAAAAACCCATAGGCTGTGAGAGTTTTTGCGAAGTTTGTGCAAAGTTTGAGCTGTCTTTGCACATGAAGTAGTCAAAGCTCAAAAAAAGTCAAAAACCCATAGGCTGTGAGAGTTTGTGCAAAGTTTGTGCAAAGTTTGAGCTGTCTTTGCACATGAAGTAGTCAAAGCTCAAAAAAAGTCAAAAACCCATAGGCTGTGAGAGTTTGTGCAAAGTTTGTGCAAAGTTTGAGCTGTCTTTGCACATGAAGTAGTCAAAGCTCAAAAAAAGTCAAAAACCCATAGGCTGTGAAAGTTTGTGCGAAGTTTGTGCAAAGTTTGAGCTGTCTTTGCACATGAAGTAGTCAAAGTTCAAAAAAAGTCAAAAACCCATAATATGCATAGCATAATGGCCAGCACTGTAGGTGGTCACCATTTGGCTGCCCTGTGGTGCAAAGTTTGTGCAAAGTTTGAGCTGTCTTTGCACATGAAGTTGTCAAAGTTCAAAAAAAAGTCAAAAACCCATAGGCTGTGAGAGTTTGTGCAAAGTTTGTGCAAAGTTTGAGCTGTCTTTGCACATGAAGTAGTCAAAGTTCGAAAAAAGTCAAAAACCCATAGGCTGTGTGAGTTTGTGGAAAGTTTGTACAAAGTTTGAGCTGTCTTTGCACATGAAGTAGTCAAAGTTCAAAAAAAGTCAAAAACCCATAGGCTGTGAGAGTTTTTGCGAAGTTTGTGCAAAGTTTGAGCTGTCTTTGCACATGAAGTAGTCAAAGCTCAAAAAAAGTCAAAAACCCATAATATGCATAGCATAATGGCCAGCACTGTAGGTGGTCACCATTTGGCTGCCCTGTGGTGCAAAGTTTGTGCAAAGTTTGAGCTGTCTTTGCACACGAATTGATTTGAAGTTGTCGAACACTTGTCTATCTATATCTGATCTATGTATATCCAATACTATCCGCTGCGATAATATGAACAGCTTAATGGCCAGCACTGTAGGTTGTGAGAGTTTGTGCAAAGTTTGTGCAAAGTTTGAGCTGTCTTTGCACATGAATTGTTTTGAAGTTGTCTATCTATATCTGATCTATGTATATCCAATACTATCCGCTGTGATTCTATTCACACACACGCGCACTCACACACACACACACACACTGAGAGGGACGAACAAAGAAAATGGAAAGAGACGCATCTGGCATCCATCCAATCAACGTTTTTAACACCACCGTCCTTTCCTCTTTCCCTCCTTCAGTGATGATGATACTCCCCCCCCCCCCCACCCGTCCACCCTCTCCATCCTCTTCCTTTAATGTTTCACGCCCTCCACTATCAGCACACTCTCTATTACCTCTTTGTCACTTGTGTGTATGGATCTTCCTTTCAAAAGAGGATGGGGGGGGGGTGGGGAGGAGGAGGACCGCTCGATAACCTTGAATTCGTCCCCTTCTTTAAGGTGAGTTGTATCTCTCTCCGTCTCTCTCTCTCTCTCCTCCTGATCCTGATTGATCATTGTAGAAGGGCGATCAGTTGGATTTCAGAATTTCAGACACCCAAGCTCTGGGGGGGGGGGGAAGGGGATATTTCATAATTTGTGGCATGTACGCTCTATCGCAATCTCTTCTTTCAATTTGAATTCAAAAAACGTTGTTGTCCCTTTAACTTTTTATCTTTTTACTCTCTAATCTCTAATAAGCTTATTCTTTACGATTTTTGAGAAATTTTTTTTCAGATCTGGCTCAGCGAGCACTCAGGAGCACTCGGAAGTTATTGTGAGTTATTTCAGCAATTCTTTTCACCCCCCCCCCCCCTTCCTCTTGAGGGGGGGGGAGGTCCCCCAATTCAGTTTTTGGCTGAGTAGCGACTCGGATACATAGATCCTTTCAATTATGCCTGAGTCATTGTTTTGGATTATTTTGCAGAGTAGCGACCCGGATACAGAAACTAAACGATTCTTAAAGTAACTCTGTATTTTCCACTTTTTTTTTCACTGAGTAGCGACTCAAACGATTGCTCTGTATCGCGCTGAGTAGCTCTGTGTTTTCCATTTCTTTTTCACTGAGTAGCGACTCAAACGCTTGCTCTGTTTCGCGCTTAGTAACTCTGTATTTTCCGCTTTTTTTTCACTGAGTAGCGACTCAAACGATTGCTCTGTATCGCGCTGAGCAGCTCTGTATTTTCCACTTTTTTTTTCACTGAGTAGCGACTCAAACGATTGCTTTGTTTCGCGCTGAGTATCTCTGTATTTTCCATTTCTTTTTCACTGAGTAGCGACTCAAACGATTGCTCTGTATCGCGCTGAGTAACTCTGTATTTTCCATTTCTTTTTCACTGAGTAGCGACTCAAACGATTGCTCTGTTTCGCGCTGAGTAACTCTGTATTTTCCATTTCTTTTTCACTGAGTAGCGACTCAAACGATTGCTCTGTTTCGCGCTGAGTAACTCTGTATTTTCCATTTCTTTTTCACTGAGTAGCGACTCAAACGATTGCTCTGTTTCGCGCTGAGTAACTCTGTATTTTCCATTTCTTTTTCACTGAGTAGCGACCCGGATACATTAGCCAACAAAACTGGTCACCAGTTAGTCAATTTTTTGGCTTTTTTCTTGCAATCCACCATATTTCCGGACCACAAAATTTCCTCTCTCTCTGTCTCTCTTTCTCTGGGTCTCTCCCCCCCCCCCCGGCCCTCTCCCTTTACCTGTGAGGCACCGGATATATGATGTGCTCAATGGAGCACATAATTTACGTCGTCGGCTCCAACTGAACTAGTGGCCCGGAGTGTGGATATAACACACACAAATCAGTGAACACATCACTGATTTTTGACACACACCTCTTCGCACCGCGCGTGCGGCTCGATTAGAGTTTCGAGGAATTCAGGCGAGAGAGTTTCAGGTGACGGTGGCTGGCTTTAATCACCTGAACCCTCCCCCCCCCCCCCTCCCCGGTCTGGAATCCGAAATAGGGCGCGCCATCTCAATTGAGTCGTCCGTCGACTACTGTAGATGGATCGCTTCAGATTCATCACACCGACAAGCATCGTCAATTTCGCGGAGCATTTCGCTCTGAAAAATGGTGGAAATTGATAGTTGTGCACTCACTCATCCCCACCCCCCCCCCCAACACCGTCTTGATTTTCCATTTTTCGGATGATTCTTCTTCGTCTTCTCAACCTCAACACCACTCCTTTACCATGACGGAGAAGACGAAGACGAACAAAAAAAATTGGAATGGCAGGCGGCAGCTGGCTCGACGAGCCTCCACCGTCGGTGAATAATGACCGTCGGCGCATCGTCGAATTTGGGCGCCGAGTGGATTAAAGGGTTGGAGATACGGAGAGGCGGCGAACAACGAAGACTGATTGACATGCAAATTGCCACTTTTCACACTTTTTTTCGGGTGCCGCGTACAGTGATAAATGGGAGGATCCGACTAGAATCAGATGGCGTCAGGTCTTCTGAATATCCACGTCATCCTGCAGAATGCTAGAAAACGCTAATCACCTAGCCTAAGGAACTGCTAGAAATTCTGAAGAATTCCAGAATCATATCTAGAAGAGAAGGGCGGCGGAAAACGGAATAAAAATCCGGAAAACGGAATTCCGTCCTTCTCTGCAGAATATGGCGGAATTGGATTTTGGGAACTCGGAATCCGGAATCCGGAAAACGGAATAAAAAATTCTTTTCACGGAATCTGGAATCCAGAAAACGAAATGAAAAAAACGGCGGAATTGCATTTTGGGAACTCGGAATTCGGAAAACGGTCCGGAATCCAAAAAACGGAATAAAATTTTTTTCACGGAATCCGGAATCCGGAAAACGGAATAAAAATTTTTTCATGGAATCCGGAATCCGAAAAACGAAATGAAAAAACGGCGGAATTCGGAATTCCGCCCTTCTCTGCAGAATAGGGCGGAATTGCATTTTGGGAACTCGGAATCCGGAATTCCGCCTTTCTCTGCAAAGTAGGGCGGAATTGGATTTTGGGAACTCGGAATAAAAATTTTTTCACGGAATCCGGAATCCGGAAAACGGAATTCCGCCCTTCTCTGATATCTAGTGGCTCACGGCGGCGGGGCTCGGAGCTTCGCTGATGTTTCTTTTCAGCACCCCCCCCCTCTTCCCTGGCCTGTACATTGAAACATTCCTGAAGAATTCCAGAATCAGATGATGGCTACGTGCCCCCCCCCCCCCCAGTGGCTCACGACGATATGATCCTTCCTTCAAAACTGCTCTGGCTCAAAGCTAGCTAGCTTCGAGCCACCCCATGGTGCTTTTCAAGAGCCGCTTTTGCTTTCGGCTCCAGCTCTGAGAGTGTGTGTCTGATAATTCAATGATTCGTTCCTCCCCCCCCTGTCCCCCCCCCGCCCCCCCCCCCTCCTCTTGCCGAAAATTGGCATTGTTGTGGCGATTTTGATGCTTTCGTTTTCCATTCTCCTCACCACTTCTTCTTTACCATCAATCTCGTTGTCGTCCTTTCACATCAGAAGCCTATTATCTCGACGGGCGGCGTCCCGCTCGTTCGCCCCCCCCCCGCCCGCCCGCCCCCCACCCATCCACAGCGCACCAAGCCTTACTGCTCTGCTCCCACTAATATAGTGATATAGGACTCTTGAAAAAAGAGCCCCCGAGGTGGTGGGGTGGCGGCTCCTGCTGAGAGCTCTCTGCGTCTCTGCGCGCTCACCTCTTCTTATCAGACGGCGTCGTGGTCCCCGTGTCTTTATCGATTCGTGCACCGCGCCGTGCAGACCGCTATCTTTCGTCGTTTTCTCTGTCTTTTTTCGTGCTCCTCGTTTTCATTTTCACCATATGTTTTGAATAGGGACGGACACGTCCTCTCCCTACTTTCCATTTCTCTCTCTCTCTCTTTTCTTCTTCCGACTGACTGATTTGATATCTCCTCCTCGTAGGGCCCCCCCCCACCCCTCTTGTGCGTGTGTGTGTGCCTTCCATATGGCACCACCATCTCCCCCCCCCTCTCTATCTCTAGACCTCTCAGTTTTATCTGAATGCTTAGGCTTTGCCACCGATGTTAATTGCCAACAGACCTTGGTCGGCAGGGCAGTACACAGTTGGAGAACGACGCGGAATAGGATGGAGAACCTTGTGATGTGTGTGATTGGATTTGAAGTTTTTGCTGGTAAAGGTCGGGCGGCTCTAAACTGAATCGTAGAGGCTTCTGGAAGCTTGGAGGACCAAAAATTCTGAATTCTGCCCCACTGATCCTCCCTGAATCATGAATTCCAGATTCCAGAGAAGCGTAAGAAGCGAGCTCTGAACTGAATGCGGCCAGATGAATCATAGAGGCTTCTGGAAGCTTGGAGGCTAGGCAAAAGCACCAAAACTTCTGAATTCTGCCTCACTGATCCTTCCTGAATCATGAATTCCAGATTCCAGAGAAGCGTAAGAAGCGAGCTCTGAACTGAATCATAGAGGCTTCTGGAAGCTTGGAGGACCAGAAATTCTGAATTCTGCCTCACTGATCCTCCTTTAATCATGAATTCCAGATTCCAAAGAAGCAGGCGCTCCTCTCCGCCCTCTCCAGGCCTTGCAGCCTGAATCATGAATTCCAGATCCCAGAAGCGTCGTCCCGCCCTCTCCAGGCCTATCAGCCATCGCTGATAAGCGCGACCCGCCTCCTTATCACTGATTGGGCGATTTGAGAAGGCCAGAGACCCAGAGAAGCACAGATCAAGGTACCCCAGTGATAAGGAGGCGGAGTCAACGGACAGGTGAAGCGATGATTGGCTGTCTGTCCTCGGGCTGCCGGCTGAAGAGCCGGAGCACCATCGGTGAGAGCTGGACTTGTCGTCAAGTTTAAACGTTTCGTCTGAATATGTTTCGAATATCAAGTTACCTCCTCGCTTCATCGAATCTGCCGGCCGGCGGCTCTTGATTAATTTCCATTTTTGTCGTCGTCGACGCCGTCTCTTTGTCATCATGTTTTCCTTTCTTCTGCCTGTGTGTGTGTGTGCTTCTTCCCTATCTCCTCCTCCTTCACTTCTATTACTTTTATTACTAACATTTCATAGTCATCCGTCTCTTTCTCTGCGCCTCTTCACTCCCCTCGCCCCCCCCCCCCTCTTCGCAGCATTTTGCCGCCGATATTCCATATCTCGCATTGTTGTCATTTCTCCCATGCCTATATCAAATTTCCCTCCCCCCCCCCCCACCCTTCGCTCCCCCCTCAAACAGCGCTCTCCCCCCCCCCTTCGTTCTATCTATCTATATCTATCTATCTATCTTTGCTTTGCTTAGCTCTCCCGGAGCTCCCGGAGCTACAAAAAAAGAAGCAGAGCCCGCGCGCCCGCCCGCTTCATACAGGACGACACACGGAGCCAAGGAGATGGGGCGCGCAGTTGCTACGCGAGAGGCCCCCTAGCGACGCGAGTCGCCGGGACCCCCGCCTCCCCCCCCCCCGCAAAACTCCCCCATTCCATGTCCCCTTTTCGATTTCCTAGAACAATTGACATCGCACAGCGACGACGAGACAACACGGTCTTCTCCCCCCCCCCACCCCGGGCCGCCGGGCGACGACTTTCCTCTTGATTCGCCGTACTATCTCGGGTGCACAGATAACAATGACCCGTGGCCCACCGCCGTGCTACTCGGGCACCGAGTATGGGCAATTATGTGGCAAAAGAGGGTCGGTTGGGCGGGCGGGCCGACCGGGGCGAGGGGGGGGGGGAGGAGAAAAAGACATGTTATTCGATGTTTTCCATTTTCTTTTCAACCACTACTACTACTCACTCTCACACTTTTTTAAATAACAGAGAGACACAGAGAAAGAGAGACACAGAGAAAGAGAGAGAGAGAGAGAGAGACGGAGAGAAAGAGAGAAAGCTGGAATAATTAATTTTGTCTTGTTCTCCTTCCTATTCCAATTTTCACTCATTTTCAGTAACAGCTGGCTGTTTCAGTGATCTCTCCTCTTCCAGCTCGTTTCGCCCACCCGCAACCCGCCCGTTTTTTCTAACTTCTCTAAATCTCTCAGAGTGTCTCGCTCTCTCTCTGCTCTTGTGTATATGTAAAGATAATTATGGTAATTATCTCTGTAACAGCTCGGCATATCTGGCTGTCGTCGCCGTCTTTCTCTAGGTCTCTCTCTCTCCAGTTTCCCCCTTTGAACCTCCCCCCCCCCCGCCGGCTCCTCCTACACACATGTGCTCCTCCGTATCTCTGCTTCTCCCCCCCCCCATGCACACATATTTAGAAGCCCCCACGCCAACATCTCATCAACTGATATGCATCGCGCAAAAAGAACCCCCCCCCCAGCCAGCCAGCCATTCGCCCGTCCTCCCCGGTCTTGTTGATGTCAGTCAGTCAGTGATGTCGACGACGACGACGTCTCCTGCTTTTCTTCTGGTCCCTTAACTATTTTGTCTGCTTCTCGCCGTCTCTTCGTCACTATCTGAATCATCACACTATCAGAAGACGTGCTCCAGAAGACGAGAAGAAGACACGTGCTATATTTGCATTAATACTGAAAAAATGAAGGGGGGGGGGGTAGGCGGAGCCTGGAAATTCATCATTTCGGATTCAGAAGATTCAGATTCAGATTCAGAAGATTCAGAATTTCATTTCAATACGATTTTCTTCATTATCTATCCTTGGGGCAATATTTGTTTTTGGCCGCGCCGCTTCTTTACCCTCTGCTCCAACCCCCCCCCCCCCGCCTGAAAGATGAGTTTTAATAATTTCGCGCCGCCTCTCTCTCTCTCTCTTTCAGATTTTTAGTTTCAGCGCTCTGCCCCAGAAGCCGCGTCTCGACGTTTTTTGAAACGTCGAAGGCGTCTTCTTTTAGCGTGAATTTCAGCGATTTTTGCTGAAATTTTCCAGGCTTTTCTGAAATTTTCAACACGTGACTTTCTCTTTTCGAAGCTCTTGGCTACTGTAAGAATGCTCGGAATTTCAGATTTCCTTCAAAAAACTCTTAAATTATGGATTTCTCTTGGCTTGCTTTCTTTTAGATTTTTGAGAATTTTCGCTGAAATTTAGAAGACTTTTCTGAAATTTTCAGCAAGTGAATTTCTTTTTTCAAAGCTCTTGACTACTGTAGGAATGCTCAAATTTCAGATTTTCTTTAAAAAACTCTTAAATTATGGATTTCTCTTGGCTTGCTTTCTTTTAGATTTTTGAGAGTTTTGGCTGAAATTTTCCATGCTTTTCTGAAATTTTCAGCAAGTGACTTTCTCTTTTCGAAGCTCTTGCCTACTGTGAGAATCCTCAGAATTTCAGATTTTCTATTGAAAAATCTTAAATTATAGACTTTTTTTGACTTGCTTTTTTTTCAGTTTTTTGAGAGTTTTTGCTGAAATTTTCTAGACTTTTCTGAAATTTTCAGCACGTGTCTTTTTCTTTTCGAAGCTTTTGGCTACTGTGAGAATCCTCAGAATTTCAGATTTCCTTCAAAAAATGCTTGAATTATAGACTTCTTTTGGCTTGCTTTTTTTCAGATTTTCGAGAGTTTTTGCTGAAATTTTCCGGACTTTTCTGAAATTTTCAGCAAGCGACTTTCTCTTTTCAAAGCTCTTGGCTACTGTAAGAATGCTCAGAATTTCAGATTTTGTGAAAAAAAATCTTAAATTATACACTTTTTTTGACTTGCTTTATTTC
The DNA here is from genome assembly GCA_003052745.1 of Caenorhabditis inopinata. Lineage (NCBI taxonomy): Eukaryota > Metazoa > Nematoda > Chromadorea > Rhabditida > Rhabditidae > Caenorhabditis > Caenorhabditis inopinata. Next base: position 2,553,931 of record AP018154.1, on the reverse strand, counting down.
CGATTTTCGCGAGTTTTCAGCGATTTTTGCTGGAATTTCCTGGAAATTTGGAAGCGGAATTTCAGAAAATCAGAATTCCAAACTGGAAAATCGTGAAAATTTAGGAAATTTTTCGGGTGGGGGGGGGCACCCCGCCGAGATGATTTGACGAATTGTCGGCCTCCCTTTAATAAATTGCCGCGACTCAAAATGGGTCGCCAACCCTCCCCTCCCCCCCCCCCGAAATAACAATAGTTCCCTTGGTAACACTCTTTCATTGATAGAATATTCAATGGTTCACTTGACAAAGGTCCACGGGGGCACACACACACACACACACACACAGAGAGAGAGCTCCATTATCTGTGAGCCCCCTTCGATTTCTCTCTCTCTCTCTATTTCCCCCCCCCCCTTAAAATGGGCGACGACGAAGGAAGGTGAGAGTAGTCGTCGTCGTCGAAAAGTGGGTGGAGCGTTCTCCAGCTTCCGGCCATATACCTTTTCGAGTGTTTGCCCCCGCCCAGTCCGCCTGTCTCCCCACACTAACACACTATCGCTCCCCCCACCCCTCCCCCCCCCCCGAGCGCTCCAAGAAGCACCCGGCTGGTGGGGTTCACACCGATGTCCATTGGCCCTCTGAGCACCTTTTCCTTGGAGCAGCTTTGAAGCTTTATTATAGCTCTCTGATCTCGCTGAAAATGAGACTTCTGAATACAATTATTTAAAGTCGAAGCCTATGTTTTTTTTAATGATTTCTCACGCATTCTTTTTTGTATCTACAGTAACCAAGTGCTTTATTTAAATTCCCAAATATCACTGAAAAATCTCATGGCTTACTGTAGTTGAGAAATTGTGCATTTTGCGCACCGTACTCCGCATTGAAACAACTTTTTTTTTCTCCCGATTTTTCATCGAATTCTAGTCAATTTTGAGTGTTATTTCGCTGATTATTTCGCATTTTTTTCGCAAAAAAAATTTCTGAAAAAAATCTTTGAAAAACCTGAAAATTTTCTGAAAAAAAAAATGAAAAAAATCTGAAAATTTTCTGAAAAAAAATCATGAAAATTTCTGAAAAAATTCTTTAAATTTTCCTTAAAATACCACTTTTAACGAAAAAATTGATTGTGAGCTCTGAAAATTCGCTGAAAAAAATCTGAAAATTTTCTGAGAAAAATCTGAAAAATTTCCGGAAAATAGCACTTGTTTGTGAGCATCTAGTTTCATCTGTGTGCTCCAGAAGGCTCGGCTCGGCTCGCGAACGGCAGCTGAAAATCGAGGGTGGACGTGTCTGTCTCACCTTGCTGAAAGTACGCAAATTTTATTTCGAAGAGGTGCAATCTGCAATTTTCAGTTTAAGCCTCTGAAATTCTGCTATCAGCAATAGCTATCAGCAGAGCGCATTTACATTGTCAGTTCATGAATAGGATAAGTTAGGAAAGAGCTCAATGAATTGGAGAACTGGGAAAGGAGAGAGACAAAGAGAGGCAAAAAGAGAGAGAGACAAAGAGAGGCAAAGAGAGAGAGACAAAGAGAGACAAAGAGAGAGAGACAAAGAGAGGCAAAGAGAGAGACAAAGAGAGAGAGGCAAAGAGAGGCAAAGAGAAAGAGGCAAAGAGAGAGAGACAAAGAGAGAGAGACAAAGAGAGACAAAGAGAGAGAGGCAAAGAGAGAGAGACAAAGAGAGGCAAAGAGAAAGAGGCAAAGAGAGAGAGACAAAGAGAGAGAGGCAAAGAGAGAGAGACAAAGTGAGGCAAAGAGAGACAAAGAGAGACAAAGAGAGAGAGAGACAAAGAGAGAGAAAAAGAGAGAGACAAAGAGAGAGGCAAAGAGAGAGAGACAAAGAGAGGCAAAGAGAGAGAGACAAAGAGAGGCAAAGAGAGAGAGACAAAGAGAGGCAAAGAGAAAGAGGCAAAGAGAGAGAGACAAAGAGAGAGAGGCAAAGAGAGAGAGACAAAGAGAGGCAAAGAGAAAGAGGCAAAGAGAGAGAGACAAAGAGAGAGAGGCAAAGAGAGAGAGACAAAGTGAGGCAAAGAGAGACAAAGAGAGACAAAGAGAGAGAGAGACAAAGAGAGAGAAAAAGAGAGAGACAAAGAGAGAGACAAAGAGAGAGAGACAAAGAGAGACAAAGAGAGACAAAGAGAGAGAGGCAAAGAGAGAGAGACAAAGTGAGGCAAAGAGAGACAAAGAGAGGCAAAGAGAGAGAGACAAAGAGAGACAAAGAGAGAGACAAAGAGAGGCAAAGAGAGAGAGACAAAGAGAGGCAAAGAGAGAGACAAAGAGAGGCAAAGTGAGAGACAAAGAGAGAGAGAGACGCAGCTGATTATCCATCATAAAACAAGACGAAATAGTGCCGGTGTGTGTGAGCAATTTGCGCGAAATTGCCCATATTTTTACGATCAGTCCCGTCTCTGTTCAGTTCAATGTGCGAGTATATACGGAGGTCATAAATTCTGTTGATAGCAGTAAAAAGAGATTTGGATAATAAAATAGCAATAGAAAAGGATTGGAGCCGCGAAATTCAAAACCAATTTGGAGCACTTCTAGTCGCCTCCTTCTTCCTTTGCCATTCCCTTGAATTTCTGTGTTTTTGGCTCCAATTTGGTGCGCTTCCTGACCTCCATCCACGGTGCTGATCAGAGAAGGGCGGAATTCCGGATTCCGTGAAAAATTTTTTTTCCGCTTTCCGGATTCCGGATTCCGAGTTCCCAAAATCCAATTCCGCCCTAGTCTGCAGAGAATGGCGGAATTCCGGATTCCGCGCGTTTTTTTCATTTCGTCTTCCGGTTTCCAGATTCAGTGAAAAATTTTTTTTTCCGCTTTCCGGATTCCGAGTTTCCAAAATCCGGAATTCCGCCGTTTTTTTCATTTCGTCTTCCGGATTCCAATTTTTGTGAAAAAAATTTTTTTTTTCCGTTTTCCGTTTTCCAGATTCCGAGTTTCCAAAATGCAATTCCGCCCTAGTCTGCAGAGAATGGCGGAATTCCGAATTCCGCCGTTTTTTTCATTCCGTCTTCCGGATTTCAGATTCAGTGAAAAAACTTTTTTCCGTTGTCCGTTTTCCGGATTCCGAGTTTCCAAAATCCAATTCCGCCCTAATCTGCAGAGAAGGGCAGAATTCCGGATTCCGGATTCCAGATTCTGTGAAAAATTAAAAAAAAAGTTTTTTTTCGTTTTCCGTTTTCCGGATTCCGAGTTGCCAAAATGCGGAATTCCGCCGTTTTTTTCGTTCCGTCTTCCGGATTCCAGAAAAAAATTTTTTCCGTTGTCCGTTTTCCGGATTCCGAGTTTCCAAAATCCGGAATTCCGCCGTTTTTTTCATTCCGTCTTCCGGATTCCAATTTTTGTGAAAAAAAATTTTTTTCCGTTTTCCGTTTTCCAGATTCCGAGTTCCCAAAACCCAATTCCGCCCTAGTCTGCAGAGAATGGCGGAATTCCGGATTCCGGATTCCGCATTCCGGATTCCTACTCTGGTGCTGATCCTTGTAAATCTATCATTGACGGTGCGGTGTCGGTGAGGCGTAGTCATCTCCCTCCGCCTCCACATTTCAAGATGATCGCTGATAATCTGTTTTCCGTGTTTTTGCTTCTTGTAATGGGTATCCGTATCTCCAGATGGTAATCTCCCACATCTCTCTCTCCCTCTCTGCGTTGCCTTCCCCCCCCCCCCTTTGTTTATACCGATCGTGCGCAACTGATTCGGTGTTAACACGCGTGTTAGAAGAATCGAGGCAAACATTAACGAAGGCGAAAAGGAATGAATTCTTTTCCTCAAATGATGACGATGACGACGACGACGACGACTAGTCGTTTGAGGCAAGCAGATCGCAATCAGCTCTTCTGATCAGCGGACCCCGACACCGAATCGATAAGAGAGACAAAACGCTATCGTTTTGCAATCTTCACCACCAGTCTCCCATCGCCTTCTCTCCTCGCTAATTTCTTTGTTCACCAGTGTCATCAACACATCAACGCCTCATCACCTCACCTCATTTTCGTCTTCTGAATCTCGCTGAATCCGTCTGAATTCCCTATTCATCAATGACAGCCAGCTATCATATGATAACGGTGTTAGAAAGGTGCATTTTCCCTCTGAAAACTACGGTACCGGCCATAGAAGTAAGACGGAATGAAAAAAACGGCGGAATCCGGAATGCGGAATGCGGAATTCCGCCCTTCTCTGCATAGTAGGACGGAATTCTGGATTTTGGGAACTCGGAATCCGGAAAACGGATAACAGAAAAAAAGTTTTTTTCATGGAATCTGGAATCCGAAAAACGAAATGAAAAAAAACGGCGGAATCCGGAATTCCGCGCTTCTCTGCAGAGTAGGACGGAATTCGAGTTTGAGAACTCGGAATCCTGAAAATGGAAAACGGAAAAAATGTTTTTTCACGGAATCTGGAATCCGGAAGACGGAATGAAAACAAACGGAATCCGGAATTCCGCCCTTCTCTGCAGAGTAGGACGGAATTCCAAATTTCGGGAACTCGGAATCCGGAATCCGGAAAACGGAAAAAAATTTTTGCACGGAATCTGGAATCCGGATGACGGAATGAGGAGAAAAACAGCGGAATCCGGAAAACGGATAACAGAAAAAAAGTTTTTTTCATGGAATCTGGAATCCGAAAAACGAAATGAAAAAAAACGGCGGAATCCGGAATTCCGTCCTTCTTTGCAGAGTACGGCGGAATTCCGGATTTTGTGAACTCGGAATCCGGAAAACGGAAAAAATTGTTTTTTTCATGGAATCTGGAATCCGGTAAACAAAATGAAAAAAACGGCGGAATAAGGAATTCCGCCCTTCTCTGCATAGTAGGACGGAATTCTGGATTTTGGGAACTCGGAATCCGGAAAACGAAAAACGTAAAAAAAAATTTGCACGGAATCTGGAATCCGGAAGACGGAATGAGGAGAAAAACAGCGGAATCCGGAATTCCGCCCTTCTCTGCAGAGTAGGGCGGAATTGGATTCTGGGAACTCGGAATCCGGAATCCGGAAAACGAAAAAAAAATGTTTTCACGGAATCTGGAATCCGAAAGACAAAATGAAAAAAACGGCGGAATGCGGAATTCCGCGCTTCTCTGATCCCCACAATGCTCATTCTCTATACAGTACTGGCCATAAAGCTATTAATATAAGGGAATTTTTCAAATATCTCCAGTATTCCTTAGTCTTACTAATTAAAATTTTCTGCGCTGATACATTGTGGCTTGATGAAGAAACTGTGAAAAAATCAGATTGATTCGTTTTATATCGATTGAGATATTGTCGAAAAATCGTAAAATTTATACCTTTATGGCCGGTACTGCAATTTTAAATTTTCTGAAAATGCTGAAAGCCGAGGGAAGAATAATTCTACAAAATATGGTTCTTTTCTAGCTCCGAATCCCCATATTGACTTAAAATTTGCCTGAAATTTTATTATTTAGGCTAAAATCTTGTCTCTTTCTCTCTTTCTCTTTCTCTTATTGTTAATACCTTTTTGGCCATATCGAATGCTCCCTCGCAGCTGATGCGGTGAGCCACCATACCTTCCCAAAGCTCGATGCCCTTGCCACATAATCAGATTTCCTCCCCCCCCTCCCCCCCCCTTCCCATTCATCCTTTGACCACTATTCTGACATTCTCGCTGTTAAAGTGATCAATCTAAGGGTACAGATCACCAGGTATTAATTGAGCGACATCTGGCCAATATACGGCACCCCTTTTTGAGCAGAGAGCCATCGTCACGACAGGTGTCTACAGGGGGCCACTTCTCGCGCGTTTAACAGTGATAGATGTGCCACCTTTCTCATTTTCAGCCCTAGCTGCGGTTGATTTCCAGCACTGGTTGAGGGAAAAAACCGGGGCTCACCGGACGAATATGAAGACGTCCTCTTCTGATTCCGTGTATCCGTGATTCCGCTCCGCTGGCTGACTCCAGTTTCAGCATTTTCAGCCCTGGCTCTCTTCATCGATTTCTGGAATTGTGAGCCGGAGCTGCTTCCCATACCGCTCTCCGGTGCGACCTTTGCATCATCGTCACCTTCCCCCCCCCCCTGAATAATCTTCCCATTTTCAAACAGCTGAAGAATAGAATGGTAGAATCGGAGACGGTGGGGTGGGGTGGGGGGGGGGGGCGGTCTGAGAGGGGTAGACGACGGCGTTCCTAGAACGCCCCGCCCACCACTTGCTGCGCGCAGTGACTGATCTCCCTAGTTCTTGTCTCTTCATTTTATGGTTATTTACTTGTTCTGGTCCGTTTCCCCGTTTTCCCGCCATCATCCTGTAGTGCTCGGCGAGCAGCGCTCTTATTTATTGAATTCCAGTGATAACGATTTTCAGGGAATTTAAGAATTTTTATTTTTCTCGAAGATTTAGGAAGATTTAGCAACTTTTTGATCTATATTCCAATATTTAAAATGCATTTGATTTCTCGCGAATTCCCGTTTTTGACCTACTTTTTTATCAGATCCCATCAGTCGTTATTTTGCTGTTTTGATGTGCGATTTCCTCTGAATTCTTGAATTTTCAGCATTTCGCCTTCTTCTCTGATCGCCACATGTCGATCATCGTAATGACGAACGAGGAGCAGCAACCACAGCAGCCGGTTACCGCCAATGGCGACGTCGAGAAGCCCGCCGGCAAAGCGCAGGAGCACCGTCATGATTCGAGAGTCGTCACGGAGCTGTGCTCCGGATGCGCGCAATTGCAGATCGATGTGGCTAGAGTGAGTTTTTCGGCGAAAATTCTCCTTCTTTTTTTAAGACTTTCCTCATTTACAGACAATCAATATAGTGATGGAGCGAATGGACAAACTGCAGGATCGTCTCGATGAGCTTCTTAAAGAGAATGAGCTGAAAAAATCTCTGGAATCCTCGTCCGCATCTTCAGGAAAAGTGACACCTACATCGACGGGCTCCAGGAGCTCACCGAAACTCGAGCAGACCCAGAATCAGGTACAACAACCCGCGCAGCAGCGGAAGACTGTGCCATCCGGTGGAGCATCGGGCGCGCGAAAGCGGAAGCCAAAAGAGAGAACATCGCCGGCACTGGCGGCTGCTTCGCCACTTCCAGACTTCTCCAACTTCGTCAATGGATTCATGTTCGATCCGATGAATATGACTAATCAGAGCGGAATGATGCAGTTGTTATCACTGGTTCAGCAGCAGAATCAGCAGGATCATAGAAGCTCGATGAGCCCACCGGAGCCAAAAGTTATCAAGACAGAGGAGCAAATACCGAAGGCGATCGTCAAGGAAGAGTCGCCAGCGGCAGCAGTGGAAGATCCGGCCGCAGAGACTCAGAATCTCATTGACGTTCTCACCGCACAATTCTGTAATCAACAGAATCAGTTGAATTGTCCTCAGGCGGCGGTAAGTATAAAGGTTTTGGAGGGGGGGGGGGAGAGGGGGGGGCAGGGATATCTGAACAAAGAACAGATATATCACCCTGGCGCACCCGGCGGGTACCCTAAACAAAGACCGCTCAACGCCTTCTTTGCAATTGGCGTTTTGCACTTCTACCGTATTCCAGATAATCTCCCTGATAATTTCAGACGTCCAGCTCCTACACCTCGACCCCATCGGCGAGCTCGTCGTGCGTCGCCTCTGCCGCAGCAGCAGTTCAACAAGTCGTCGAAGCGGTCGCCACACCGTCTCGCTGCAGCCACGACTTCTCGGCGCTCGAAAGCTCGACGACAAACGGCGGCGTGGACTCGAACACGGCGCGCTGCTCGAATTGTCGAACCGACAAAACGACGGCGTGGCGACGTGACGCCGAAGGACAGTTGGTTTGCAACCCGTGCGGACTCTACTATCGATTGCACAAGGTTCGTGAGCAGCGATGCTAGCTAATAGGATAGCTTTTTTAATGGGGGGGGGAGGGGGGAAATAAGGAATCTGTTTAGTCAGGAGGAGAAGTGTGTCTGTTATCTGATGCGATGTGAGGGGAAGGAACTGAAGGAGAAAAGCAAGGAGGGGGGGGGGGGGAGGGAAACAACCTAGTTAAGATAGCGGCAAAATGAGCGGCGAGATTGAAATATGAGATTAGGCAGTCCGCTTCGTCGTCGTCTTCTTACTTTTGCCTCTTCTCGCCAACTAGTGATATCGATCCGAATTGATTTCTAGGTCATTCGTGTTGTGCAGATTAGACCCTAATCCGCTTACAGGATCCACATGTCCTAATCACCTAGTTGCCCCCCCCCCCCTCCCCGAAGTCCTTGTGGAATCTGAAGACGTGCTGTGCTTTCTGATTCTTGGATCCTTGAACATTGAAAGGAGGTCAAATTACTGTAGTACCTCATTTCAATTCGCCCCCCCCCATTTCTTCATCACCGATATACAGTATCTACTCACCTTCGTCGTTTCCATCACTTCAGCCATTATGTGGTCGTCATCTTCATCTCAACACACACACACACACCACTACCGCCTGGATAATTAGCGTATCGGCGCAAGGCTTTGGGGGGGGGGGGATGGAGGGGAGACGACTCAATGATTACCTGTAACTCGAATTGACTTCTTCTTCTTCTTTCCTCTCACTCGGCGCGTCTCGTCTCTCCTTTATTTTGGGGGCGATCACGACGACGACGACGGCGACGACGACGACGTCTTCATCTTTTCTGCATTGTTCACCCCTCACCGACAATTAGGAATGAAACTAGTGCACGCAAGCAACCAAGCAATCCACCGTCTTCTTGATCGTTGTGGTAGTCAGCGTCATCAGGCGTCAGGCGTCGTCAGGCCTGTCATCATCATCATCAACGTATTTCTTCGTATTTGGTTCCGCACGCCTATCCATATCGGGGGGGGGGGGAATCTAGAAGGATCGTCAGAATGATCGTCATATCGGGAGAACGTGAGGATCAGGATGGTGGAGGGGGAGGGGGTCTAGCATGGGTATTGAACGTCTTCTCAGGGTTTCAGGGCTTCTCCGGGTTCTCAGGGATGATCTCAGGGTTCGGCAGGATGCAGTGATCAGTGATCGGAGGGCTAGAATGATCGGCAGTGATTGATCATCAGTGATCGTCTTGTGTGATCTCACTGAAACCAAATTTGCTCGCCATATCGATTTCTAGTGCACATGCCGGAAACTGCAAACTAACGCTACACCGGTGCATTTTCAGAAATTTTTTTCACGGAATCTGGAATCCGGAGACGGAATCGGGAATTCCGCCATTCTCTGCAGAGTAGAGCGGAATTGGGAACTCGGAATCCGGAAAACGGAAAACGGAAAAAAAAATTTTTCTGGAATCCGGAAGACGGAATGAAAAAAACGGCGGAATTCCGGATTTTGGGAACTCGGAATCCGGAAAACGGAAAACGGAAAAAAAAATTTTTCTGGAATCCGGAAGACGGAATGAAAAAAACGGCGGAATTCCGCATTTTGGGAACTCGGAATCCGGAAAACGGAAAAAAACTTTTTTTTACACGGAATCTGGAATCCGAAAGACAAAATGAAAAAAACGGCGGAATGCGGAATTCCGCGCTTCTCTGATCCCCACAATGCTCATTCTCTATACAGTACTGGCCATAAAGGTATTAATATAAGAGAATTTTTCAAATAACTCCAATATTCATTCCTTAGTCTTACAAATTCAAATTTTCTGCGGCGGAATTCCGGATTTTGGGAACTCGGAATCCGGAATCCGGAAAACGGAAAAAAATTTTTTTCACAGAATCTGGAATCCGGAAGACGGAATGAAAAAAACGGTTCTCCCACAACAGATGGTCCTGATCGCCGTCATAGGGGGTCACGAATTCAAGTCCCCACCCCTCCCCGTCCCCGGCGGAATTCCGGATTTCGGGAACTCGGAATCCGGAAAACGGAAGACGGAAAAAAAATTTTTCACAGAATCTGGAATCCGGAAGACGGAATGAAAGAAACGGTCCTCCCATAACAGATGGTCCTGATCGCCGTCATAGGGGGTCACAAATTCACCCCCCACCCCCCCACCCGTCCCCCTCCACAAACAGGTCTCATACCAGTAATTATCATCTCTGTCTCTGTGCATGTCTTTTACTCAATTTCATAACCTTGGTGTATTAAAAGAGAGTGGTAGTACATCATCTAAAGGCGGAACGTCTTCTTCTTCTTCTTCTCCTTCTTTTCTCAATTTGCACACACAATGGGCTGAACAATAGGGCACCCGCGGTCGGGGGTTATTAGGAGGAGAAGGAGGACGGGGGGGGTGTATCAGCCAGCCAGGCAGTAGCCGGAGTGAATCAGATGAAAAGAGATGAAAAGAAAATAAGGAATTAATACAAAGTGGTGGGGTGAATAAGGATCACACGGCGATAATTGAGATTGCATTCGGTATTCTGGAGACGTTGTTGATTCTTTGATTCCATATTGGACGGTGGGGGGGGGGCGTACTTTTAGGGGGGCTTTCCTGGAAGCTTAGTGCTGTAATTTAGCTGTAATTTTTGCAGGTGCAACGGCCCATCGAGATGCGCAAGAACCACATCCAACAGCGCTACCGTCGCAAGAACAAGGAGAACAAAGATGTGGTGGCGGCGGCGCTGGGCGGCGACTCGTCGCTGTTCAGCCAACTCGTGGCCACGATGCCGACGATGACGGCGGCCGGCGGAGGAGCGGCGGCGGCGGTCGGGCAGGCCGTCGGACCCGGCGCGGCGGCGGCCAACGCGCTCAGCATGCTCGAGCAAATCACACAATTCACACAGGCTCACGAGCTCATGATGAACAATAGTGCCAGTTTTTAAGCTCTCTCTCTATTTTTATTATTTTTTTAAAAATATATTTTTCTCTCCACTCCCCCCCCCTTAATTATTATTATTTTCCTAAAACTCTCATGTTCCTTTATTTTTGTTTTTCTCTCGGAGTCTCTCTCTCCCTTTCTTACTGTACCCTACAGAGAAGGGCGGAATTCCGGATTCCGCCGTTTTTTTCATTCCGTTTTCCGGATTCCGGATTCCGTGAAAAAATTTTTTTCCGTTTTCCAGATTCCGGATGCCGAGTTCCCAAAATCCAATTCCGCCCAACTATGAGTTTTAATACTTTATTCTCAATTGTTGTGAAAAGTATACTTTTTTGATCTCCCGCAAAAGTTAATGGTTAAAATTCCGGATTCCGGATTCCGCATTCCGGATTCCGCCGTTTTTTAACATTCCGTATTCCGGATTCCGGATTCCGTGAAAAAAAATTTTTTTTCCGTTTTCCGGATTCCGGATTCCGTAAAAAAAAATTTTTTTCCGTTTTCCGGATTCCGGATTCCGTTAAAAAATTTTTTTTTCCGTTTTCCGGATTCCGGGTTCCGTGAAAAAAAATTTTTTTTCCGTTTTCCGGATTCCGAATTCCGTGAAAAAAAATTTTTTCCGTCTTCCGAATTCCGGATTCCGAGTTTCCCCAAAATCCAATTCCGCCCAACTCTGGTACCCTATTCTTGATGTCGTTATTGTAGGCCCCGCCCACTTTAAGATTGTGTATTCTTGAGCTATAATAACACTAATCATATTTTCCAGATTGGAGAAACGTTTATTTTTATTTATATTTTTGCCGCGTGTTTTGTTACTGACTGTGAGCTTTACCCCCCCCCCCCCCCCCCCCCCACCTGAGGCCCCGCCCCTTTACTTTTCTCTCTTTCTCTGTCTCGCTCTCGTTCTCGTTCTCGTTCTCTCTCTCTGCCAGTCTGTCTCCTCTGTGTGCATGGTTGTGTGTCCGGCGTTTTCACTTTGAATCGCATTTCTCGAGTTTTTGGAGACACTTTTCGTTCTCTCTTTCTCTGTTTCTCTACGTCTCTCTCTCACCCATTATCTCTCTCTTTTTTTTTTTGGTTTTCGACGGATAAACGTATCTCATTGTCTAGCACTCTCTTCATCTCACACGTACATAGACACTCTCTCATTCTTCTCTGCTCCTCTCTCTCTCTCTCTGTGTCTCTCTGTGTCTCTCTCTTTCTCTCTGTCTCTCTGTCTGTTCCACACTTCTAAAGACACGTCACGTGATTTACAGATGACGTCGAAGGAGGAGCTGGACGAGATGATAGTGATGAGGACGGTGAGCGCGGAGACAGCAGCAGAAGCAGCAGAAGCAGAAGCAGAAGCAGAGCACGAGCCGGAGCTTCATAAGTGGGCGGAGTCGGCGAACGGCGGCGGGGCGGAGGCACAGGAGACGGACGTCGCCGAGCAGCCGCCGACGACCACGACGACGACGTTGCCGTGCACTGGATGCGCACAATTGCACAAAGACATTAAGAAGGTGACGATGAATTTCAGTTTTTTCTTGTCATTCTTTGGTGGCCTAGAAATCCAAAATTGCAAGTTTTCGGCCGTCAGTTTCAGAAGATGTGAAATCTTTGTTTTTTGAAGCTTCTGAAAATAGTAAAAATCTGAAATTTTTAGTTAGGCCATCTCGCAAGCCTATAGGTATAAAATCCGCGAAAAATTGATAATTTTAGAACAAATTTCTTCAAAAATCGCAAATCCTGGGGTCAAAGTCCACAGAAAAACCGAAAAAAATCGATTTTTTTGAGAAAAAAAAAGATCAAAAAATCAAAAACTCATTCCAGGACGTTACGAAAATGATGTCGAAAATCGAGATAGTGTGCGAACGTCTGGAACTGCTCATTGCTGAAAGAGAAAAAGTGCAAGAGCGCATGTCGGAGAGCGGAAGTGAGGAGAAGGTATCGTCTTTTTAAGCGCCCTGCGGCCTAGAATTTTCACGGCCATGGCCTGGCCTAGAATCCTTGGGGCAGGCAGTTCACGGCCTCACATTCCTTATGCTAAGACTTCCATGAAAGACGAAATAAAAGACAACTCGTCTCGTCTTGGTTTGTCTAGAATTCGTTTGACGCAGAAATAGACGTAAGACGAATGCAAGACGAACCCTGGTAGTTAGCTCGGCCAGCACCTTGTGTAACCTATCATACCGCCAACGACACGATTTTGTCGTCAGTGCTAACCGTATCCTACTTACCGTATTCTGCATCGCACAACAGAGAAGGGCGGAATTCCGGATTCCGCCAATTTTTTCATTCCGTCTTCCGAATTCCAGATTCCGTGAAAAAATTTTTTTTTCCGTTTTCCGCAATCCGGATTCCGTGAAAAAATTTTCTTTTCCGTTTTCCGGATTCCGGATTCCGTGAAAAAAGTTATTTTTTCCGTTTTCCGCAATCCGGATTCCGTGAAAAAATTTTCTTTTCCGTTTTCCGGATTCCGGATTCCGTGAAAAAAATTTTTTTTCCGTTTTCCGGATTCCGGATTCCGTGAAAAATGTTTTTTTTTCCGTTTTCCGGATTCCGGATTCCGTGAAAAAAGTTTTTTTTTCCGTTTTCCGTTTTCCGGATTCCGTGAAAAAATTTTTCTTCCGTTTTCCGTTTTCCGGATTCCGTGAAAAAAGTTTTTTTCCGTTTTCCGTTTTCCGGATTCCGAGTTCCCAAAATCCGGAATTCCGCCCTACTCTGTTGCACAACTCCCTCAACTCACTGTTTTAGTACGCGCCGTCTACATCCGGCAGTCAAGCCTCGCCGAATCCCACGCCGAATGGAAAAGCGGCGAGTAGAAATGGCGGATGCCGGAAGCGGAAGCCCACTAAGGAATCGGTGAATCGTCATCTGGAAAACGGTCTGGAAAATGGAGCAAATGGTAGAGGTGGATCTCCTGTTGAAAAGGTGGCACGTCAGATCTCGACGCCGGTCTCTTCCAATTCACCGTTTCCCGACTTCAACAACTTTAACGGATTTATATGTGAGTGGGCGGAGTCTCTGTAACGCTGAAATTTAAAGATATCTCGTAGTCCTAACCATGTTTTGTGTCTATTCCAGTCGACCCGGTGGCGAATCCTCAGAACATGATGCAATTCCTGAGCCTTGTCCAACATCAGCAGCAGCAGCAGCAGCAGCAGATGGCACAGAATCCGACGCAACAGGCGCATCAGCAGAAGGAAGTTCAGCAGAAGCTGATGAAAGAGGAACAGACCGCCACGGTGACGGCTCCAGTGAAGCCGGAGCCAGTGGAGAGCAGTGGTACACCTCCGGGATTGCCTGCCGATCAGAGCCTGCTGGATCAGTTGGCGGCTCATTTTAATGTAGTGAGTATTTCTGCTTGTGCCTCAGAATCGGGGTATCGGGATACGGGATACAGAACTGTTGCAGGAATCACTGTCGCCGACGGTGCACGCGGCGGCCCCCGCCGTCAACGGCGGTTCAGAAGACGACTCGGCTAGTTCGACCAACTCGCGATGCTCGAACTGCTCAACGATCAAGACGACAGCCTGGCGACGTGACTTGGAGGGGAGGCTAGTGTGCAACGCGTGTGGCCTCTATTATCGACTTCACAGGGTGAGCCTTCCTGATCAGCCTGCCCAGTTCGTTTAGAACTGAACCGGGTGACCCATTTCCAGGCCAACAACCTTGACTCGACTTTAAGTCGCCAATAGATAATGAGCGGATTCACTCCGATTACCTCTGCCTCTCTTTTTGTCTGAGTCTCTCTCTTTGTCTCTGTTTGTCTCTGTTTGTCGATCTGTTTGTCTGTCTCTCTGTCCCTCTTTTTGAAGAATGAGGAACAGACAAAGAAGGTCGTTTCCGTCACTAATTATCGATGGAAAATTGAATTGGTTTTTGAAAGACTCCCCCCCCCCCAATGCGTAGATGAGAAGGATGATCTAAATTCTGGAATTCTGGAATTCTGGAATTTCAACGCGCTTCTAAATCCTAGAGGAAACCTCAAGTTTCAACGTCTCCCACAATTTCAGACGCATCGCCCGGTGCACATGCGGAAAGACTTCATTCAGCAAAGATTCCGTCGAAAAATCAAGGAGGAGGAGAACGTAAGTGATTCTGGACTGAAACTGTGAAGCACCGAGCTTTTCAGCCAGCGACGACGCAAGCCGCCGTGTTCAGCCAGCTAATGGGTCTTCCGATCCTGCCGACCGGCAGCGCCGCCGCCGCCAACGCCTTCACCTTCCTCGAGCAGTTCAATCAGCTGAACCAAGCGGCAGCAGCAGCACAAGGATCACCGTGACCGAAAATCTCGATTGCTGATCAAACCTGATCAATCAAAACGCGTATGTTCATCTCCTATGTCAAAATTCTCCAACTGTGAGCTTTATACCGAATCGAATTCGTTTGGCGCCCCCACGCCCCCCGCCCCCCGTCCCCCGCCCCCCGTCCTTGATCCCGACCCCTGTGGTGGTTTCTGAAATTACAACTGATGAATCTCTTTGAAAAAAGTATTATTTGCTACTCCGGCCCCGCCCCGCCCCCCGCCCCCTCCCCACGTTTCTCCAATTTTTCTAAATAGAAGTGCAGGTTATTTGTCATTTCAGTGCATTTTCACTCGTTCCCCTCGTTTCACTTTTCCCTCTTTAATTTAATGTTTCTCGTCTTCTGAAACCCGTCGTCTTAATTTTATGAAATTCTGCGAAAAAAAAATCACCAAATTCAACAGCACATGTTCCCCCGTTGAGTGTGCATATCCATGTTTCCTTAACTCCTTTAATAAATAATCAAATATGAATTTTATTTCAAATGACAACGCGGACTGGAAGATCTGGAAAGATCTGAAATTGAGCTCATCTTAAGGCTTCCACGAAAGACGAAGAGAAAAAGTCGTCTTGCATTCGTCTTACGCAATAAAAAAGTTGGCAACCCGGGTTAATCGACTTGATCGGTGGGGTTCAGCGGAGTCCTTAGCTGTGCTAGCCCAAAACACTGCGTCAGACGAGATCAAGACGAGTTCAAGACGAAGACGAGGCGAATTTCGCCAAAAGAAAAGCCTCAGGCATAATTCATCAATTGGCAGCTTCTTGATATCTCTTCTAGTTTACAAGCTTACAAGTCGTCTTCGTTCGTCTTACGCAATAAAAAAGTTGTCAACACACTGCGTCAGACGAGTTCAAGACGAGATCAAGACGAAAACGAGGCGAATTTCGCCAAAATACAAGGCTCAGGCATAATTCATCAATTGACAGCTTCTTGATATCTCTTCTAGTTTACAAGCTTACAAGTCGTCTTCGTTCGTCTTACGCTATAAAAAAGTTGGCAACACACTGCGTCAGACGAGTTCAAGACGAAGACGACGCGAATTTCGCCAAAATAAAAGCCTCAGGCATAATTCATCAATTGGCAGCTTCTTGATATCTCTTCTAGTTTACAAGCTTACAAGTCGTCTTCGTTCGTCTTACGCTATAAAAAAGTTGGCAACACACTGCGTCAGACGAGTTCAAGACGAAGACGACGCGAATTTCGCCAAAATACAAGGCTCAGGCATAATTCATCAATTGACAGCTTCTTGATATCTCTTCTAGTTTACAAGCTTACAAGTCGTCTTCGTTCGTCTTACGCTATAAAAAAGTTGGCAACACACTGCGTCAGACGAGATCAAGACGAAGACGAGGCGAATTTCGCCAAAATAAAAACCTCAGGAATAATTCATCAATTGACAGCTTCTTGATATCTCTTCTAGTTTACAAGCTTACAAGTCGTCTTCGTTCGTCTTACGCTATAAAAAAGTCGGCAACACGCTGCGTCAGACGAGTTCAAGACGAGATCAAGACGAAGACGAGACGGCCGAAATTTACAAGATAAGCATGTTGAGCATGCTAAAACTGAGGAGACGCAGACTGGTAGAGTGAGCTGGCCTCTCTGCGTCACTCCATTTTTCAAATGCAATTATCTCGAAGGCCGGAAGAGATAGAAGAGAACAATAAAATGGAAGTGGTATCGAACATTTTCAGACTATTTTTGAATATAGAGAGGATTCTTGAAATTCACCGGAATATCTGGAAAACTGGAAGAGGTTGAGAATTGAAATTCAGCTCATCTTAAGGCTTCCACGAAAGACGAAGAGAAAAAGTCGTCTTGCATTCGTCTCACGCAATGAAAAAGTTGGCAACACACTGCGTCAGACGAATTCAAAACGAATTCAAGACGAATTCGTGACAAAGAAGAGACGAATTTCGAGTAACTAAATTCTACGTTGAGGCGCTCACATGAAACAACTGTTTTTACGGGTATTTCAGAAAAGAGTGTCTTAAAATGAACACGGTGCAAGCGCGCTCCATCGATAAAAAGTGTGGAGAGTAAAAGGCACTGAAGCACCGATAAATAATGGGATTATTCCATGCTTTATCTATGTTCACTTCCTTGAGAACACGGAGACTTATAGACATATAAAAATAGAGGGAATCGTGTCACTTCTTCTCATGATACTCGCTCCAGATGAGAAGTCTTCTGAACATCATTCACTGCTTCATTCTGCTCGTTGGAGCAGTTCATGCAAAGAGCCATTGTGAAGGTCAGCTTCCATCAAACGATGTGGGAGGCGATGATGTCATCCTACCATCTGTAACCTCTACGGAGACGTCATCAAATAGTACCAAAAGCGGTGAGTGTTTGCTTTAATGATGATGCTGGAATTCCAGCATCTAAATTTATCATTTTCTATTAAATTCAACGGCGGTGAATAGAGAAATGAGAAAGAGTTTCAGATTTTCAGTTTCCGCCCATTACAGAAATTCTCGTTGATAAAGTAGGGAAATAGTTATTAGGCTGGCCTGGCCTGGCCAGAAAATACCGGATAAATCTGATTTTTGCACCGATGTATCCTATTATAAGGGCAAAATGCTCGCTGCGAATCCGGCAAAAAGCCAGAAAAAAAAGAAGGAAGGATCATCATTTGCGACTACAAAATAACTAAATAATGAATGAAAGACGCGAGTTCTCAAATCTGTAATTACAGATTGCTGCGCATACCCGGCAAGGGCGGATAACGCATTACCTCAAATGTTTGAATTCGTCTGCACTGAATCTGTCCTTCTGACGTGCCAAAACACTAATATGGGTCTTGTAGAGAAGGCTGCAATCGTCGGAATTCTGAATGGCAATAAAGACACTTTTGAAGTTGTGAGTTTGGAGATTTCAGATTATTTAAAGTGCTAGAAATCATGAAGCCTACAGTAATCCTCCTTGCATTCATTAATTGTTTCAATTATTTTCAGCTTTCCGAGGATCGGTCTCAAATCAGAGAAATGTTGAACTGCAATATAGCAACCAAACTTTGGACTCTTGGAAGACAAGCAAAACAATATGCTCATTTTGCGTGCGGTAAAAAAATGAAAACTGGAGAATGGTTCATTGAATTCCCATCACCTTCTGAATTATCTCATTAAAAATGATAAATACATTTGAATTTTAACGATTTTAGTTGGTTTTCCAGGTCAATTTTCAAAAAAAAAACACATAGATCTCACAGACTTCAAATAGATAATTACAGTTTGAGAAAAAACCCGTTAATTACGAGCGCAGCATTTTGGTTGAGATGAACAGGTTTTGGTTGAGGCTAAGAAATAAACGTTTGGTTGAGGCTAAGAAATTAAAGTTTGGTTGAGGCTAAGAAAGTAAAGCTTGGTTGAGGCTAAGAAAGAAAAGTTTTGGTTGAGGCTAAGAAGTAAAAGCTTGGTTGAGGCTAAGAAAGAAAAGTTTTGGTTGAGGCTAAGAAGTAAAAGCTTGGTTGAGGATAAGAAAGAAAATTTTTGGTTGAGGCTAAGAAATAAAAGTTTGGTTGAGGCTAAGAAAGGAAAGTTTGGTTGAGGCTACGAAACGTAAGTTTGGTTGAAGCTAAGAAAAAAAGTTTTGGTTGAGGCTAAGAAGTAAAAGCTTGGTTGAGGATAAGAAATAAAAGTTTTGGTTAAGGCTAAGAAATAAAAGTTTGGTTGAGGCTAAGAAAGTAAAGCTTGGTTGAGGCTAAGAAAGAAAAGTTTTGGTTGAGGCTAAGAAGTAAAAGCTTGGTTGAGGATAAGAAAGAAAATTTTTGGTTGAGGCTAAGAAGTAAAAGCTTGGTTGAGGATAAGAAATAAAAGTTTTGGTTGAGGCTAAGAAATAAAAGTTTGGTTGCGGCTAAGAAAGGAAAGTTTGGTTGAGGCTACGAAACGTAAGTTTGGTTGAAGCTAAGAAAAAAAGTTTTGGTTGAGGCTAAGAAGTAAAAGCTTGGTTGAGGATAAGAAATAAAAGTTTTGGTTAAGGCTAAGAAATAAAAGTTTGGTTGAGGCTAAGAAAGGAAAGTCTGGTAGAGGCTAAGGAATAGAAGTTTGGTTGAGGCTAAGAAGTAAAAGCTTGGTTGAGGATAAGAAATAAAAGTTTGGTAGAGGCTGAGAAATGAAAGTTTGGTTGAGGCAAAGAAATAAAAGTTTGGTTGAGGCTAAGAAAGAAAAGTCTGGTAGAGGCTAGGGAATGGAAGTTTGGTTGAGGCTAAGGAAGGGACGTTTGGTTGAGGCTAAGGAAGGGACGTTTGGTTGAGGCTAAGGAAAGGGTTTGGTAGAGGCTAAGAAAGGAAAGTGATGACCAATTAGTGCTTGATTTATTTATTTAATAAAACGAGATATTAGCGATTTTGCTATCATTGTTCGGCCCATTATTCAGTTATATTCAACAAAATCCTACGTTTGCAGGTCAATTTTCCACAATATTAGGGATAGTTTGAATAGAAATAATATAGCAGAATTTTGGTTGAGGCTGAGAAAGAAAAGTTTGGTTGAGACTAATAAAGAAACTTTTTGGTTGAGGCTAAGAAAATTAAGTGATTATCAACTGCCCAAATTGTGATTGATGTAAAACTGCGAAACATGGTACCACCGTTTCTATGCGTGCCCCGATGCCCTGATTTCAATTGATAAAATGGATATAAAAATGCCTGATACTCTTCCAATCAATCAATAAACGAAATCGAATTCACAGATGATAAACGATTAATTTAGCTGCTACAATTTGCAATGAAAAAAGCAAATTGTTCACTGATGGCATTCTGCGTGCCCGAGTTCAGGTGTCATACCGGTTTGTTTCGAAAGAGAAAGACGATTCAGAAGAACTTTATATCGATTTTCAGCCCATACCCATCAAGAACCACTACGGTAACAATCCGCAGGTTTTCAAGCTCAGTGAGTTGAGTAATCCTATCAAGCCTAAATAGCACTTGGTTATAGATCGGCGCTCTTCGGAACGGACGCCTTCCCTCAACTACACTTCTCTGCAGCGATCTTCAGCCACCGACTTTGATTACGACTCTCCGCCGCTCCGAGACCAGAGCAATACTCCGAATGATGAGCTTTTTATCGTTGATTCTGTCAATGGGATCGAGATCATTCAATCGGACGAAGTCACTGCTCCAACTGAAAAACTGAAAGGGATTCCGAAAGATTTCGACACTATCGATGTGGATTATTGAAGATTTAAAGTGATAGAGAACAGTATGGCTGAAATGAGCAGAATCTCTTTAGAATCCACAAATAGTGTCGGCGTCCGAGCAAATGTTTTATTTTAATGAATTTAAGAAACAAAGTTGTTTTGTTTTTAATCTTTTTAAGTACACAGGTCCGCTTGAAAAGAGCAACATATGAAGAATTCATTTATTTTGAGCCACTTTGAGCCACTGGCTTCATTAGTTCATCTGACGAATGTTCGAAAGAGCGCAGATCCAAAAATCAGTGATAGAAAGCAGCCTTGTTGAGAGGGGGGGGGTCATTTTGGTTGAGGCTAATAGTTTTTGCTTGCGGTTAAGAGAGGAAAGTTTGGTTGAGGCTAAGAAAATTAAGTAATTATCAACTGCCCCATATAGAACTGCGAAACAGCTAGCTTTCACTCTTTATTTCGTATTTCCTGTGATTTTGTGATGGAAATGGCTGAAATTAATTACCCGATCACTTTGAAATCGGTATACGGTGGAAAATTGATATTACATTCATTGGAGCGACAGAGAATCATTTTTAATTTAATTATTTTCAATATTTTCAGTCTGAGAGGAAATTGATCACACCTATTTCAATGATTTTTTAAAAAGCGGAGCTTCTTAAAAGTCATGCAATCACTTTGCATAGATATGCTTCTGACAGACACTTTTCACTGATGCAATGAACAACAGTTCCACGGCTAACGCTAATTTATACAATCATTTTTTATGAAAAATTATTGGATTTTTTTTCAAAAAGTTATGTATATTGGGCTTCTGCATAAAACTCAACCAACTTCTCTTTTTACCCTCAACCAAAACTCTTGACCTCAACCAAAATTCGGGGCAATTTTACTTTTAAGCAAAATCAGAAAAGCAAAAAAAACGTTGGAGCGGAACCGAACCACGACCCCCGGATTCCCATCCCTCTTCCTCCCTAGGCCACCGCTGCTTGGTTATTTAAACGTGGAGAATGCATAGAATAAAGAAGGGGAATGAAGGGGGCGAGTAGAGGGCGCGGTGCTCAGGATTTTCAGATCGAATCGTGGTTTTCGTGCCACGGGTAAGCGCCACGCGTGAAAAAAAAATCACAAATATTTTAACAGTAACAACAAACAATTGTACAAAAAAAATTAGAAACACCTCAAAAAATGACTAAAAACGAGTGGACCCCCCCCCCCAACTAAGATTGCGCCCAAAATTCTGCTATTTTATTTTTATTCCAACTGTCCATAATATCGTGGAAAATTAATCTGAAAACGTTGGTTTTTGTTGAATATAACTGAATAATGAGCTGAACAATGAAACGAAAACCGCTATTATCTCATTTTATTAAATAAATAAATCAAGCAGTAATTGGTCATCACTTTCCCTTCTTAGCCTCAACCAAGCTTTTATTTCTCAGCCTCAACCAAAACTTTTTTCTTAGCTTCAACCAAACTTACGTTTCGTAACCTCAACCAAAACTTTCATTTCTTATCCTCAACGAAAACTTTTTTCTTAGCCTCAACCAAACTTTCCTTTCTTAGCCTCAACCAAACTTTCCCTTCTTAGCCTCAACCAAGCTTTTATTTCTCAGCCTCAACCAAACTTACGTTTCGTAGCCTCAACCAAAACTTTCATTTCTTATCCTCAACGAAAACTTTTTTCTGAGCCTCAACCAAACTTTCCTTTCTTAGCCTCAACCAAAATTCTGCTATATTATTTCTATTCCAACTATGCATAATATTACGGTAAATTGATCTTTATTCCATTAGCAAAATGGGAAAACAAAAAGTGAATATATTAAAATGACTCAATTAAACCATTCATTACAAATCTTCAATTTAAGCCTTTCTTGAATCATATAGGCATGTACGTCAAAAACCAGCGACTTGGATCTGATGCATCCAACAAGAAGAACTGATCGTTTTCCCAATCGTTGATCATTGGCCGATTGAGAACAATGCGAATTTCTGGTGAGACAACGTACAGAAGCAGTCCAATACACTGCTGACCGCAGAACCTTTGAAGAGCTTCTTTCAAACGATTCTCGTCACGTTGATCAATTTTTATCACAGTGTAGAACTGCTCTTCTGATGCATTATCCAGCGACACAAAACACTGAAAATGGGTGGTTGGAGATTCGGCGCTTTTTGGGCGCAGGTCCAACGACGGATTCCAGAGTCTATATAATTGCATTGCAATTTCAAAAGTGGCATCCTCCAATGAGTTTTCGCTTCGATTCAAAGTTGAATTATTGGCGGCTGGCGGATGTGTGGAGGACGAGGGTACAATGCTGAGCGTTGAAGATGGAATAGGGTTCTGAAAATTATTAATTTGAAAGGAGTCGGCTATCAGTGTGTCGTTTCGAAAGCATTTCGAGAAATTTTTCGAGAATTTTTCTAAAAATTTCTCGAAAATTTTTCGAGAATTTTTTAAAAAAATTTCCGAAAAATTTTCGAAAAATCAACGAGAACAATTTCTCGAAAAATCAACGAGAACAATTTCTCGAAAAATTTTCGAGAAATTTCCGAAAAATTTTCGAAAAATCAATGAGAACAATTTCTCGAAAATTTTTCGAGAAATTTCCGAAAATTCTCGAAAAAAAACATTTTTGATAAAAAATAATAATAAATTAGTTCGAACGACACTCCGAAATAACGCAAGACGCGTTGTTTATCGTATTTCCATTCAAATCATTTTTCGCAAATCCTCGAGAAATTTTTCGAGAAATTCTCGAAAAATTTCGAAAATTTCGGAAATTCTCGAAAAATTCTCGAGAAATCAACAAGAAAAATTTCTCGAGAATTTTTCGGAAATTTTTCGAAAAACGCATTTTTCGAGAAATCATTTTTCGAAACGACACATTGTCCGCTATAACTGACTTACCACTTGTGAGTCTTCTTCATTCATTGGAGCAGATGAACTTTGCCCTTCTGATATTGAATTGATAAACGAAATTATAGGTGAAGATCTCGAAATCATAGATGAGGATCTCGAAATCATAGGTGAAGATCCAGAAAGCACAGCTGCAGATCCTGAAGTTACAGCTGGAGATCCCGAAATCATAGCAACAGATCCCGAAGTTACAGCTGGAGATCTCGAAGTTACAGCTGGAGATCCCGAAATCATAGCAACAGATCCCGAAGTTACAGCTGCAGATCCCGAAATCATAGGTGCAGATCCAGAAATCACAGCTGCAGATCCCGAAATCATAGCAAAGGATCCCGAGGTTACAGGTGAAGATCCCGAAATCACAGCTGAAGATCCCGAAGTTACAGGTGTAGTGTCCATTTGTCTTCTCTGTTCTATTTCCCTTTCAGCCGCGTCCCTATTAGCAACTCGTTTTCTGATCTTCCTCCGCTCATTTGGATCAGCTGTTTTGTTGATTTTATAGACGCGATCTTTTACGATGGCTGATGGATCTAATCCATAAAGTTTGATTTCGTCGTCGGCTGCTTTGGCATGGTTGTGCTCATGAACAAAATGCTCTTTTACTCTGATGTGGACATCCGTGTGGAGTCTTGCCTTGCAAGTATTTTTGTACTCGCACCTCCAGAATACCTTTTGTCCATTAGAAGAAATCTTATCAAACGTCATAAAATACCCATTGATAAAGATTTTGGAGCGAGTCCTCTTTTCTGCTCCGGCTCCTGCTCCTGCTCCTGCTCCAGCTCCTGCTCCGGCTACTGCTCCAGGAGACGACACTATCCCTGGAATCGATTCGATTCTCTGATAGTTCCTGAATGCGTCTAACAGCTTGGAAATTGCAAGCCTCTGCAATTCCAGCAGGCCATTGGCATCAGTGGGAACAGACTGAAAACAGGATCATAGTCTTGGCACATTAGTGTCAGCGGTTCATGGGAACGTACTTCAGCTGGTGCGGCTTCATCTACGTCCATTGGGACTTCTACTACTTGAGAATCTCTGCGTGACGATGAAGTCGTTGATTGATCGGTGTTCATACTGTCTGAAAGAGAAAATTGAGGTATGTGAAATATCTGGAAAAACAGAACGTCTTCTTTTCAGCTAAAAATGCTCCGAAAAACCGAATAATAGGAGTGTCGACAGCCAAAAACAGTGTCGTCTACTCCTTGCTGCCTCTCGAAGAGATAATGAATATGCGGCGAGGTGGCCGCATACCCTCTCAATCAATGGCAGAGTGTTCTTCTGCGTCTCAACGACTTCCACAATATTTTCTCTGCGCAACCGCAACGTTTCCGCGTCGCACGTAGTACTGTGGACAGAGGTCAGGTCACTAGAATGGAGCCGTACTCAAAGGTACATTTGGAGCAGATGGACGACGTGCACGTGAGCACGTATAGAATGAAAAGGGGCTCATTTCTTAACAACAAGAGAATGTAATTTTTCATTTATTTCACTTAATATCAAGCAAAAATAAATTGGCCAATATTCAATGGCTACCTAATCTTTGGCTACTTGATCAATGGCTACCTGTTGATCAATGACTACCTGATATTCTTTGACTACTTTTGCCTTCGATTATCAATGACTATTTATTTTCAATGGCTACCTAGTGTCAATAGCTATCCAGTTTTTTTCTGTAGCCATTGATAATCGAAGGCAAAAGTAGTCAAAGAATATCAGGTAGTCATTGAAAGTAGGTAGGCATTGAAACTAGGTAGTCATTGAAACTAGGTAGCCATTGAAAATAGGTAGCCATTGGCCAAATAAATTGAAATCAGCAAAATTTAAGATTTTAAGTTTTTAACTGAAAATTATTTTTCCGGCACAATTCTCGAACTCGCATTTGCCGATCCGGGAATTTCGAGAATTTGATAAAATCTGAATTGGATAGATCTTTCAGCAGAATTCTGCAGAGCCCGTTGTGCTCCAGAAGCTCTTGGTGGAGAGTGGAGAAGTCTTAGGTTTCGTTATTAATTGGAAGGCCGGAGTGTCGTCATAGAGAAACTGTCAGCTATAAGTTTATTTTAATCAATCAATCAATCAATATGAAAAAGATCAGTCAAAGTGATCGCACAAAGTTCTACATTCAATAGTTTATTTCGACCGCTTCCATAATTCCTTTTCCTCCAGGCTCTATATTCCACTAGAAAAGCTTCCTGAAGGGCTCCAGAAAGGCTTCTCCCGAGCCCTGATCCATTCCAGAAGTGGATGGCTCCGTTGTCGTTGTCGGCTCCATTGTCGATTCCCGATTTATAGCATCATCTGTACTGGAAGAGTGAGTCCCGTGGATGTGCTTGTGAAAGGACCACAGGTAGTTGTCGCTTCTTGTTGCATATCCCAAACAAAGCACACAGGGAACCTCACATCTTCACAGAACGCTGAAAATGACTCCGTGGATGGCTCCGTTGTCGTCGTTGTCGGCTCCCGATGTATGCTATCAGTGGGTCATGCTTGCTGTGGATGTGCTCGTGCTTTGCTTGATCCTGGTCGCTGCCTTTAACCTTGCTGGCTGGCGGAGCTGGAGACCTGAAAGCATGTACTGCTAGATAGCTCAGAGAGACAAGATGGAACTTACCTAGATGGAATGAGCCACATCGTTTTCTTCGAAGGACCAGAGCCATCCCCATTCCAGATGCAGAGCAGGAGCAAACTTTTGATGACCATGCTCTATTCAGATATACAAACCATTGTAATTTGAAAGATGATGCAGATGGTGCAAAAGAGCACACTTTAATAGGCAAAATTCCAGATCAGAAAAGAGAAAAGAAACTGTATTTTTGGGAGGTCACGGGGAAGAGCCAAAAATCAATAATCAATGTGAAAAATCATTTTAAGAATGAGCACAATGTGCTACAAACTCCGTTGCAATTCTGACTTTTCTAACTCTTAAGTCTGGAAGCGGCTTGCGCCATTCGGAAAAGGGGGGGGTCCAGTGGTTTTTAGTCATTTTTGGAGCTTTTTTCTTGATTTTTTTTCTGAAAATGTTATTAGATATACTCGAATAACACTAGCAATTTTTAGCCTCACAGTAATGAAAATCCCATAAATTTTCTTTGAGGCCACACTTTGGCTTATGCTTAGGCTTAGGCTTAGGCTTAGGCTTATGGGGTTATTCATGAAAAGCACAATTGCATTTTGATGCGAAAAAATGCATTTTTTGCATTGAAATGCAATTTTAACAATAACAAGCATTTTCAGAAAAAAAATCCACTGGACCCCCCCCCCCAACTAAGATAGCGCCTAGGAAAATATCTTTATTCTCCCGCACGATTCTGGGAACTGGAATCACCCCCCCCACGATTCCTGAATCACCCCCCCCCCCACGATTCCTGAATAACCCCCCCCACGATTTCAGAATCACCCCCACCCTTTCAGAATCACCCCCCACGAATCCAGAATCATCCCCCCACGATTTCAGAATCACCCCCACGACTCCAGATAATACGTTCATTTCAGAACTAATTTTTGAAAATGAAAATGAAATTCTCCGTAAAATACTGGTGAATGAAGAATAATCAATCTCGATCTCGGAGTTCCGGAGTTCCGGAACATCGGATTTTGGAATTCCGGAACTGAATTTATGGAGTATTTGAAAATTTCATAACTTCGGAATTCCGAAACGTCGGAAAATTCCGAAATGTCGGAATATTCGAAATTCCGGAACTGAATTCAAGGAATATTTGGAAATTTAATATTCCGGAGCTGCAGAATATTTCAAAATGTCGGATTTCGGAATTCCGAAAGTTCGAAATATTCCAAAATTTCATAATTTCGGAATTCCGAAACGTCGGAGCATTACAAAATATCGGAATATTCGAAATTCCGGAACTGAATTCAAGGAATATTTGGAAATTTAACATTCTGGAACTGCGAAATGTTCTGGAATGTCGGATTTCGGAATTCCGGAGCTGCAGAATATTTCAAAATGTCGGATTTCGGAATTCCGGAACTGCGAAATATTCTGTAATGTCGGATTTCGGAATTCCGGAATTTCGAAATATTCCAAAATTTCATATTTCGGAATTCCGGAACATTGGATTTCGGAATTCCGGAACATTGGATTTCGGAATCCTGGAACTGCGAAATGTTCTGGAATGTCGGATTTCGGAATTCCGGAGCTGCAGAACATTTCAAAATGAGATGAAGAATCAGAAATAATTGTTCACTGTCTTTTACAACGTTTACAGTTGAAATCTAGAAGTATCCGACATTTTCAGAATTATGGCGTTAATAACAGAACATCAATTTATCAGAAGAATCATTTAGTATTTTTTCTGCTTCTTGGCACCACTTTCTTAGCCTTCCTCTTCCTTGACAACGACTTTTTCAGCGATTTCATAGACCTTTGCGATTTCGGCTCATTTTCAGACTTGCCAATCACTTCAGGCGTCGCCGTCCTCGACGAGTTCACCAGTTTCTCGGCGAATTTCACTTTTTGCGTCGGCGCCCTCCTCCTTCCACTGCTCTCCGCTTCTTTCTTCTCGGATTTTGCGGTTAATTTCGATGGCGGCTCGGTGCTTCTGAAACTACAAAATGGGTCGGTGTGTCAATTTGATGCTCACGAACATTGCCGCTTTTCCCAATGGCACATTGATGAGCTCCGTGTGTTGCGAGTCCGATCTATCTGGCTTCAACTCCTCGGCTGTCGCATCTTTACGAGGCGGTTTTCGGCCGCGCATTATTCGAATTGAGTCCATTCTGGAACAATTTCAGCAAATTTTAAAAGAAGCATAATAAAGACTGCAACAGATCTATTCTATATCAGGATTTTAAGCGTTTAAGCATGGCTCTGTTTAAGCAATCGATTACTACAGTGCTCCACATAAAGATACGCCAATGTTCAAGATTTCGAAAAAATCAAGTGATGTTGGAGCTGTTGTTGGAAACCTTCACTTTTTTTATGAATTCTCAATGTAACTAGGCGGCAGTGTTCCCCCAAAGCACATTTGAGCAATCTTTTTCAGATATTTTCTCATATTTTATAGCATGGCGTATCATTATGTGGATTTTTAAGGTGGCGTATCTTTTTGTGTAGAAGGATTGTCTCGTTTTGTCAATAGTTTGTAGCAGCTTTGTGAGGAAAATTGCGATTCAGAAGGCCATTCCCTAACCAGCTGCACTGTTCCCCCAAAGCACGCACATTTGAGCAATCTTTTTCAGATATTTTCTCATATTTAAAGCATGGCGTATCATTATGTGGATTTTTAAGGTGGCGTATCTTTTTGTGGTAGAAAGATTGTCTCGTTTTGTCAATAGTTTGTAGCAGCTTTGTGAAGAAAACTGCGATTCAGAAGGCCATTCCCTAACCAGCTGCACTGTTCCCCCAAAGCACGCACATTTGAGCAATCTTTTTCAGATAATTTCTCATATTTTATAGCATGGCGTATCATTATGTGGATTTTTAAGGTGGCGTATCTTTTTGTGTAGAAAGATTGTCTCGCTTTGTAAATAGTTTGTAGCAGCTTTGTGAAGAAAATTGCAATTTTCAGAAAGGCATTTCCTGGAATTTCAGAGACAACACGCAAGACTCGTAACTTCTGAAGTCGAGTCCCGACGCCGTCTCGATCAGCTAGACATATTAAGCAAAGTGCACAAAACTAACGGTTTATCTTTCCTCAGCTCCTTCTGATTCCTATTGTTCTGCGTAGTTTCTTGTTGCGATGCCAATTCTGATGCCTGTTTCTGTGATAGTGATGTCTCGTCGCTGTGAGTTCGCTCTCTGGAAATGGAAAATTGTTGTCTTAAAAAGATTGCTTCCGGAACTGCAAATGAAAAATCTGCGCTGTTTTTAGCAGCAATTTTTCAGATAATTAGGCCTCAAAGACTTCCGAATAGCGCGCATCGTAGCCAGTACTGGCCAAAAAGGTATTCACAAACAGTTTTTCGAGCATAACTTTTCTGAAACTTCCCGGATCAATCTGATATTTTAAGACAAAGTTTGAAACGGTAAAAAAGTCCTTGGAACATCCACTTCTGAAGCCGATGACGATCTTTCCTTCCGAGGTGTCTGACCATGTCTGTAAACCGTGGGAACCAAGCCAACATTCTTAGAAACTATAATATCCAAAAATGTTAAAAATTGAAAAAATTGAAAAAAAACTGTTTTTTTCTGAAAATGATGCAATTTCCTTGTACACAATTTATCGTCACCGTGTACGACATGCAGAGTAAAATTTTCAGATCGATCCCTCAAATTTCAGCAAAGTTACTCTCAAAAAACCGTTTGTGAATACCTTTTTGGCCAGTACAGTACTGGCTCCGGAATTTCGAAATCCGACATTCCAGAATATTTCGCAGTTCCGGAATTCCGAATTCCGACATTTTGAAATATTTTGCAGCTCCGGAATTCTGAAATCCGACATTCCAGAATATTTCGCAGTTTCGGAATTCCGAATTCCGACATTTTGAAATATTCTGCAGCTCCGGAATTCTGAAATCCGACATTCCAGAATATTTCGCAGTTTCGGAATTCCGAATTCCGACATTTTGAAATATTCTGCAGCTCCGGAATTCTGAAATCCGACATTCCAGAATATTTCGCAGTTCCGGAATTCCGAATTCCGACATTTTGAAATATTCTGCAGCTCCGGAATTCCGAAATCCGACATTCCAGAATATTTCGCAGTTCCGGAATTCCGAATTCCGACATTTTGAAATATTCTGCAGCTCCGGAATTCTGAAATCCGACATTGAAATCGTGGGGGGGGGTGACTCTGGAATCGTGGGGGGTGATTCTGGAATCGTGGGGGGTGATTCTGGAATCGTGGGGGGCGATTCTAGAAGCGTACATACGCTACCTGGATGATGCCACACGTTGGGCACACGACGTGAACGAGTAGACTGAAATGAGAAGAAGTGTGATGGAGAGAAGACGTTCGATAATAGCGTTAGTCAAGATTAAGAAGAGCATTTGTTTTTGGAATTTTAACTTCTAGCAGAGAAATAAAAATTCTGAAAAGGTTTTTGGAAAAATGAGAAAAAATCGAGGCAAGTGTGATAAGCCACGTAATATAATAATATAATAATAATTTCGTTTCAGATTTTTCAGAATCAATTGATGAAACATTCGCGTTTATTGAAGAAACTGGGATTCTTAGAATCACGCAAATTGACCCCCCCCCCCCGAGTATTCTGTATATGTTCATTTTGAAGTGTGAAGCGAACACTTCTGGGTAATTTTACAGAATAATTTTTCCCCCCCCCACAGTTATGTTTTCAATTACTTTTGGATGTGGGGGACTATTCTGTGAGATATAAATATCCGAATTGCCCCCCACCTCTTGATGTGGGGGGTGATTCCGGAAAAGAGGTAATCTTTCACAATGATCCCTACATTACATCTTTGTTCTCCCCCACTGGAATAACCGGAATCACCCCCTCCTTCACGATTTTAGAATCGCCCCCCCCCCACGATTCCAGAATTACCTCCCACGATTCCAGAATCGCCCCCCACGATTCCAGAATCATCCCCCACGATTCCAGAATCATCCCCCACGATTCCAGAATCACCCCCCCCCCACGATTCCAGAATCGCCCCCCACGATTTCAGAATCACCCCCCACGATTCCAGAATCGCCCCCCACGATTTCAGAATCGCCCCAAACGATTTCAGAATCACTCTCCACGATTCCATAATCATCCCTCCACGATTCCAGAATCACCCCCCACGATTCCAGAATCACCCCCCCCACGATTCCAGAATCATCCCCCACGATTCCAGAATCATCCCTCCACGATTCCAGAATCACCCCCCACGATTCCAGAATCACCCCCCCCCCACGATTCCAGAATCATCCCCCACGATTCCAGAATCATCCCCCACGATTCCAGAATTACCTCCCACGATTCCAGAATCGCCCCCCACGATTCCCGAATCATCCCCCACGATTCCAGAATCACCCCCCCCACGATTCCAGAATCGCCCCCCACGATTTCAGAATCACCCCCCACGATTCCAGAATCGCCCCCCACGATTCCAGAATCGCCCCAAACGATTCCAGATTCATCCCCCACGATTCCAGATTCATCCCCCACGATTCCAGAATCATCCCCCCACGATTCCAGAATCACCCCCACGATTCCAGAATCACCCCCTCCCACGATTCCAGAATCATCCCCCACGATTCCAGAATCATCCCCCACGATTCCAGAATCACCCCCCACGATTCCAGAATCATCCCCCACGATTCCAGAATCACCCCCCCCCCCCACGATTCCAGAATCGCCCCCCACGATTTCAGAATCACCCCCCACGATTCCAGAATCGCCCCCCACGATTCCAGAATCGCCCCCCACGATTTCAGAATCACTCTCCACGATTCCATAATCACCCCCCACGAGTCCAGAATCACCGCCCACCATTCCAGAATCACCCCCCCCCCCCCCCACGATTTCAGAATCACCCCCCCCCCCCACCATTCCAGAATCACCCCCCACGATTCCAGAATCGCCCCCCACGATTCCAGAATCACCCCCCCCCCCACGATTCCAGAATCACCCCCCACGATTTCAGAATCACCCCCCACGACTCCAGATAACACGTTCATTTCAGAACTAATTTTTGAAAATTTCCCCGGGATTCAATCGGAATCGGAGTAATACCGAGGTTTGTGGATGGGGGGGGGGAAATACAGTTATAATACCCATTTCTGTAATGAAAAATCAATAAAAAATGTTTATTCATGTGATCGCCTCAACGCAGAATTTAGTTACATCTGCTTAATCTCCAATGAGCTGCTGTCCATCCATCTGAACAGATAACGCTGATTATTCGGAAGAGTTACAGTCTTTCCATTCTTCAAGTTCTCTTCAAGAAGTTCGGAGCAAAGTCCATTAATAGTCGGGTGCTGAAAAAACGGAGGATTCTTACAGAAACTTGAGCAGGAAGTTCGGATTCAAAAATGAGCTTTAAATCCATGAATTCCTTGGAGTTTCACGATCATTCGTTTAGTTCTTCATGGCTAGAACTACAGCAGTGTGTCGTTTCGAAACATTATTTCTCGAAAAATGAGTTTTTCGAAAATTTTCCGAAAAATTCTCGAAAATTTCTTGAAAAAATGTCTCGAGAAATCACGAAAAATGATTTGAATGAAAATACGATAAACACCGCGCTTTGCGTTATTTCGGAGTGTCGTTCGAACTAGTTTATTATTATTTTTTATCGAAATGTTTTTTTTTGAGAATTTTCGAAATTTTTCGGAATTTTCTCAAAAAATTTTTCGAGAAATCAACGAAAAACATTTCTCGAGAATTTTTCGAGAAAATTTCTCGAAAAATTTCTCGAAATGCTTTCGAAACGACACACTGAACTACAGTACTTATTTTCAGAATTTCTCAAGAGCACTTGCTCAATTTAAATAAGTAAAAGTAACCTTTATAAAGACGGTGGCATACATTCTTATAGGAGCACCTGCCGGGACCACAACGTATTTTTTAGCCGAAAAATTGAATTTTCGACAGAAATAGGTTTCCTTGCGGTAGTCAATAGAAACGCATTGACTGTCCGCGGAGCATTGGGAGCGGCACTCAATCTCTTCTATTCCTAGATGTGTAGCATAGGGATACGTCTCGTTGCCGTGCCGATAATTGTCCCTGAATCGCGCCATACAGTATTGTTGAGCAGTCGCTGCTCCAAATAGGGAGATGAGCACAATGCAGTTGAGGAGGAAGCTCATTGTTAAAGTTAAAGGGGCTTCTTTCTGAAAGAGTCAAACGAAAGATCTCGAACGATCAATGAGTTTGAAAAATGATGAAGAGACGCAGACAGGTTATCTTAGTCTACCCGTCTGCGTCTCTTCATTTTTCAAATGTGTATATCTCCTGATCTGGAAGAGATTTCAGAAATTTTTTGATTGTACTGTACTATAACTGTACTATACTCCAAGTTTCACATTTTTCTAGTTGAACGTCCTTCATCTGAATCTCTTCTAGTTTTCAAGAGATTTCCCCCCCCCCCCCAAAGCTTATTGCACCGAAATAATGAGTGAAAAAATAAAGTATCAACGTCAGAAAATCAAGAACAAAAGGAAACTGATTTTCGAGGCGAGCGCTTCTTCTTTTAACGCATAAAGCCACCTTGCAAAGAGCAATAAAAAGGAGCGCGGGGAAGAAATAATGGATTGAAGAATCAATCAAACATCAACAATTCGCTTTTTGTTTTAGAAATACGTCAAAACTCAAAAAAATTATCTTTGATTGCACCCAATGCGCTAGCGGAAAGTTTGGTTGAGGCTGAGAAAGGAAGATTTGGTTGAGGCTAAGAAAGGAAAGTTCGATTGAGGCAAGCTATAAGAAAGGAGAGTTTTGGTTGAGGCTAGCTGTAAGAAAGGAAAGTTTTGGTTGAGGCTAAGAAAGGAAAGTCTGGTTGAGGCTAGCCATAAGAAAGGAAAGTTTGGTTGAGGCTAAGAAATGAGCGTTTGGTTGAGGGTGACTATAAGAAAGGAAAGTTTTGGTTGAGGCTAAGAAAGAAACTTTTGATTGAGGCTAAGAAATGTAAGTTCGATTGAGGCAAGCTATAAGAAAGGAGAGTTTTGGTTGAGGCTAGCTGTAAGAAAGGAAAGTTTTGGTTGAGGCTAAGAAAGGAAAGTCTGGTTGAGGCTAGCCATAAGAAAGGAAAGTTTGGTTGAGGCTAAGAAATGAGCGTTTGGTTGAGGGTGACTATAAGAAAGGAAAGTTTTGGTTGAGGCTAAGAAAGAAACTTTTGATTGAGGCTAAGAAATGTAAGTTCGATTGAGGCAAGCTATAAGAAAGGAGAGTTTTGGTTGAGGCTAGCTGTAAGAAAGGAAAGTTTTGGTTGAGGCTAGCTGTAAGAAAGGAAAGTCTGGTTGAGGCTAGCTATAAGAAAGGAAAGTTTGGTTGAGGCTAGCTATAAGAAAGGAAAGTTTGGTTGAGGCTAGCTGTAAGAAAGGAAAGTCTGGTTGAGGCTAGCTATAAGAAAGGAAAGTTTGGTTGAGGCTAGCTATAAGAAAGGAAAGTTTGGTTGAGGCTGAGAAAGGAAGGTTTGGTTGAGGCTAAGAAAGGAGAGTTTGGTTGAGGCTAACTATAAAAAAAGTTTGTTTTGGTTGAGGCTAAGAAAGGAAAGTCTGGTTGAGGCTAGCTATAAGAAAGGAAAGTTTGGTTGAGGCTGAGAAAGGAAGGTTTGGTTGAGGCTAAGAAAGGAAAGTTTGGTTGAGGCTAAGAAAGGAAAGTTTGGTTGGGGCTAAGAAAGGAGCGTTTTGGTTGAGGCTAACTATAAGAAAGGAAAGTGGTTGCCAAATATAACACGTGATGGACCTTTTTTGTCCAGATTTTTTGAAAATCGATATGAAAGTTTTGCACGTTCTTTGATAAAATATTGAAACAAGCATATTTTGCGGAATTCCCGTTAATTACCATTTGATTGAGATAGAAGTTCGCAGAATTTACGCAGTTTTTTGGTTGAAGTGAGAAGTGTTTGGTTGAGGATAAGAAAGGAAGGTTTGGTTGAGGCTAAGAAATCAAAGTTTGGTTGAGGCTAACTATAAGAAAGGAAAGCTTGGTTGAGGCTGAGGAAGGGGTGTTTGGTTGAGGCTAACTATAAGAAGGGAGAGTTTTGATTGAGGATAAGAAAGGAAAGTGTTAGCCAGCTATCAGTCTTGATATCGTATTTCCTGTGATTTAGTGATGGAAATGACTGAAAATAATTACGCGATCACTTAAAAGCCGGTATACTTCCAGTCCAGAAAAAAATATCATTATTGGGATCTAATCAAAGAGAACATCGGTAGCAGAACCTAAGAATCACCGATCTACGGCAAAAATCCGGCATCACAACCACCGCGAAGTACCGTTGGACTGGCCGCGTCGTACAAAAGAATCGCACTTTATTCCGCAACAAGATGGTTCGATGCACTGAAAAAATTTGATGCCCCCGACCGCAACTCGTTCCAAGCCGCGCAGCAAGACCGAAACAAATGGAAAGAGACGGCTCCCGGCGCTGAGAACATCCCAAGTACCATATTTTTATGTACTTTTTTCTAAATTAATATGGAAACTTTGAATTTTTTTGGAAACAGCGTTTTTGGTTGATGTAAAAAGGTTTTTGGTTGAGGATAAGACCAACTATCACTCTTGGGAAATAGAAAAATACGTTATTCTTATGGTTTCCCTATGGTTTCAATGAATCCTTGTATGTGGACGTCTGGTCATTCTGGACGTAAACCAGTTTGAAATTGATCGGGAATTATTTTCAACCATTTCTATCACAAAATCATTAGCCTCAACCAAAAACTCTTTAGCCTCAACCAAAATTTTCACGCGTGGTGCCTACTCGTGGCGCGAAAACCACGATTCGATTTGAAAATCCGGAGCTTTCATCTATGCATTCCGCACTGTAGAACAACAAGCAGCGGTGGCCGAGGTGGGAAGATGGAGGGATGGAAATCTGTGAGTGTGGGTTCGATCACCCTCCCCGGCGCAGTTTTTTTGCTTTTTTTTTAAGAGTTTTTCAAAGATAATGACAAAAGACAATAAATTAAATGTGATGAAAGTGGAAAAACCAATTACCACCCCCCCCCCCCCCCATCAAAGATAGCGTCTGACATCTTTCTTTCACGGCAACAATCACGTCAAAAAAAGCGATATTGACGTCGTTTTTGATATCAAAGGCTGCTTTCTCAAATTGATTTTTGGATCTGCACTCTTTCGCACATTCGTCAGATGAACTAATGGAGCCAGTGGCTCAAAATAAATGAATTCTTCATATATTGCTCTTTTCAAGCGGACCTGTGTACTTAAAAAGATTAAAAACAAAACAACTTTGTTTCTTAAATTCATAAAAAAAAACATTTGCTCGGACGCCGACACTATTTGTGGATTCTAAAGTGATTCTGCTTGTTTCAGCCATACTGTTCTCTATCACTTGAAATCTTCAATAATCCACATCGATAGTGTCGAAATCTTTCGGAATCCCTTTCAGTTGTTCAGTTGGAGCAGTGATTTTGTCCGATTTAATGATCTCGATCACATTTGACAGAATCAACGATGAGAAGCTCATCATTCGGAGTATTGCTCTGGTCTCGGAGCGGCGGAGAGTCGTAATCAAAGTCGGTGGCTGAATATCGCTGCAGAGAAGTGTAGTTGAGGGAAGGCGTCCGTTCCGAAGAGCGCCGATCTATAACCAAGTGCTATTTAGGCTTGAAAGGATTCCTCAACTCACTGAGCTTGAAAACCTGCGGATTGTTACCGTAGTGGCTCTTGATGGGTAAAATTGAACCTGAAAATCGATCTTCTGAGTTCTTCTGAATCGTCTTTCTCTTTCGAAACAAACCGGTATGACACCTGAATTCGGGCACGCAGAATGCCATCAGTGAACAATTTGCTTTTTTCATTGCAAATTGTAGCAGCTAAATTATTCGTTTAACATCTGTGAATTCGATTTCGTTTATTGATTGATTGGAAGAGTATCAGGCATTTTTATATCCATTTTATCAAATGAAATCAGGGAATTGGAGCATGTTGAGTATAGGGCATTCAGGCGTTTAAAGAGAGCTAAGCGTAAATATTCCAACAGTGCAAAGCTGAAACCTTACAGATAAAGCGCCGTAGGCGTCTGAGCAAAGTCTGAGCAACGCCCACTATTAATAAGGAATTTTGCGATATTCCAAATAAAATTATAATGGTGCATTGAGCATTGTACGTAGTTTCATGACTTTCATGCCTTGCCACAACCTTGTTTGAAACTTTTAATTTATGTATTTCCTTTTCGTATTTTTTATAGCATAGAAGCGGTGGTACGACGTTTCGCTCTCACTTCTGGATTGAATGTACTGTTTGGTTTTTTTGGTTTTGGTTTTCTGCGTCAAACTGTTGGAACAGATACAGAAACAAAGAATGCTAACAACAGAAACTGAAATTCTGTTTTAATTTTTGGTTTTTTCTCATAAAATCACAAAATTCCTTTTCATTTCTTAGCCTCAACCAAACTTTTCTTTCTTAGCCTCAACCAAACTTCCCTTTTTAGCCTCAACCAAAACTTTTCTTTCTTATAGTTAGATTCAACCAAAACTTTCCTTTCTTAGACTCAACCAAACTTTCCTTTCTCAGCCTTAATCAAAACTCCCCTTTCTTATAGTTAGTCTCAACCAAAACATTCCTTTCTTATAGTTAGCCTCAACCAAACCACAATGCTGCGCTCTCACTTTTAAGTGCAATTGTAGATTTGAGATCTCGTGAGATCAATGTGTTTTTTTTTTGAAAATTGATCCGGAAACCCTTTATTTTGTTGGATACTATGTGCAACCAAAATCGTCAAAAATCAAATTTAGTAACCAGCAAATCATGGGAATTCAATTAACCATTTTCCAGTTCTCAATTTTTTGCCGCACGCAAAATAAGAATATTGTTTTACATGTCCTCCAAGATTCCAAAGTCGGTTTGCTGTATTACAGCTCAACATTCCTCTGATTTGAAACAGATTCTCGGCAAGCTGAAAATAATTGAAACAATTAATGAATGCAAGGAGGATTACTGTAGGTTTCATGATTTCCGGCACTTTAAATAATCTGAAATCTGCAAACTCACAACTTCAAAAGTGTCTTTATTGCCATTCAGAATTCCGACGATTGCAGCCTTCTCTACAAGACCCACATTAGTGTTTTGGCACGTCAGAAAGACAGGTTCGGAGCAGACGAATTCGAACATTCGAGGTGATACATTATCCGCCCTTACCGGGTATGCGCAGCAATCTGTAATTACAGATTTGAGATCTCAAGAGACATATCTATACAATTCATACTATTAGGTGATGCTTGAGTAGAATTGATAATTGCGGCGAGAAGAATGAAAGAGTAGATGACGTTGAGAAGGAGATTCATCTTGGCTGGTTAGAATACAAGAGAAGTCACGGCTCCCTTCCCTTTTATATCTCTGAATCTTCATTTTCTCAAGAAAGGAAACATAGATAAAACATGGAATATTCCCATTGTTTATCGGTGTTTCAGAACCGTTTATTTCTGCTTTTAACAGCGGAGAGAGCGTGTTGTCCACTTATTTATTTTGAAGATTCTTGCAGAAGGTTTTCGGCTCTGCACCATTTCGCAATTGACTATGATGACCAGAGTTGGGCGGAATTGGATTTTGGGAACTCGGAATCCGGAATCCGGAAAACGGAATGTATAAAACGGCGGAATGCGGAAAACGGAATTTCAACCATTAATGAGGAAATATTTATTCTGAGTCAAAAAACAAAAAATGATGTAAATGCGCTCTGTTCGCAAAAATTTTTAAAAATTGAGAATAAAGTATTAAAACTCATAATTGGGCGGAATTGGATTTTGGAAACTCGGAATCCGGAATTCCGCCCTTCCCTTCTCTTAGCGGGAGGCTTACAATCATCTTCGCGTTTTAAGAAATTCAAGCGACACCTCAAAATTTTGGGCGTGGCAAGAGAAAATCTGAATCGCACTTGGCAATACTCGAATCGAATTATGTAGTCAGCTGAATCTAAGATTGAATGGAATTGTTTGATTTACTTTACAGGAACCCTCTGTGGAATTCGAATTATTTGACACCGATATCGATTTTTATTTCTTTATGTATCCGTCGACAAGATTTGGTCATAAAATAATTATATTATATCTAAATTGTTAAAAACTTGAATTTTTCAGATTTCCGTATATCTGAAACTTCATTTTTGTTCGATGGGAACCAGGGAGAAGATGGCAAAACAAGGGAACAATGTTTTGCCATCATTTCAGAATTTTTTCTAAATTTGCTCATTTATAGTTTCGAATACGGGCTTTCTCGTGGTGTATTTGGTTTTCTGCACAAATTTCTAGAAGTCTAAAAAATTCCATCTGAAAATTTACTGTATTTTGCTCTCCTCCTTCCTTTCCACTTTCCCCCCTTTCCTCTATACATTCTCCACCGTGTAAAATCCGAGCAAAAGTGGCAGCACAGGTAAAACGGGGTTAGCGAAGAATTAGTAATCAGTGTGCGAGTGATTACTGAGGCGTAGACAATCGGTTGTCGAATGAATTCAATAATTGATTACTAATCCTTGAGCAATCGACTGCTGCGCAATCCTTCAGTAATCGTGTTTTTTCACTTGATTATTGAACATCAGTTTTTTTTAAACTTGGTTTATTCAAAAACAGCAACAAATGGGGCAACAAAACAAGGAAAAAGATAGAGCAAAAGGAATAAAGAAAATTTTAATCGACGTTATCAGAGGAGACGATTTCTTGATTGTTGATGGGATTATTCTCAGACGGAACTTCATCATCCGAGAAGAGTGCCTGTTCCTCCGGAGCACTGTCCACGTTTTCCATGACGTTTAGGTAAAGTTGGAAGTTATTGTCTGTGAAATGATGATGTTTGGATTGAAACGCAATTCGAAACTCACTCGGCAAAATCCTCTTGGAACTCTTTGAATCGCTTCTCCGTTTCGGCGAGGCACTTTCCACGACGCCGATTACTGAAACAATGAATTCAAATTGATAATATTTCTAATTTCCTCTCACATAAAGTTCCCGATGATGCTTCTCACGTGGGAAGTAAGAGCGGGATTCCACTGCCCATTAGTCGATTGCTCAACAGGGTCGGATGACTGAGCGGCAGTGACGGTCAACCGGAGTAGGTTAGCATCGAATGGACCTGGTGGTGTTGTTGATATCTCCACATAATCACTGCAATATTTCAATAAAAAAAATATGGGCTATTTCTGGAAAAACTATGGCTAGTCGATAAAAACTTTCATGACAACATTTTTTCGCTTTTTATCCAAACCGATGTAATTGAGGATTTATAAATTTAGATTTATTACTGACAGAGAAGCAGAAAAAAGAAAAATCATTGCGCCGCGTTTTAACTCTTAAAATTCACAATACGTTAACTAAAACTTACTCAAGCTGAGTATCGATGTTTCGCCGTTTAGAAATGGCTTCCTCGCGTTTATCCTTCCGAATGGAAACAACCTATAACGTATAAAGTTACGACGGTACCACCAAAATGGGGAGAATTCAAGAAAAAATCAAAGATAGGTTATTACAAAAATAGGAAATTTTTGTCGATAATGATACAAGAATGTAAAGAAGCGTGTCGCGGTTGACACGCAGCGCGTTCAGTGGAGCGCGCTTACTAAAATATAATTTACGAACTGTCCGCGGGTGAAATAATGAAAATTGAAAATTAATGAATAATCAATCCCCAGAAGAACAAAAAAGCCTTCACTCCCAAACAAGAAGATCGATGATTTCTAATCAATTTTTTTCTGAGGAAGAAGTACGCTAAACTAGAACTGAAAAATTATTTTCATTAAAAGAAAAGAAGATAGTTTTTTTTCTATAATAAATACTTACTTACTTAGTTACTTAGTCGATCTATAAATACACAAAATTTTATAAAAATTTTGAATGTCGACTTGAATGGAAATTTAAAAACAGTGTAAACAATTTTAGTTTCAGTGTTGTTAAATCCGATGAAAAAAAATCGATTTCGACGTTTTAACTAAAAATGTCTGCAAATGTTCAATCTTTTTATTTTTCAACGGAGATAGTTTAAATTCCATCTGTTTTCAGCAAAGTTATAGTCGACTGAATCTTTTGTGAATAACTCTATAATAAAGTGTCACATCAAGTTACAGAATTCATTACTTAATTTTAGAAAATAAAATATTTAACTGAGACTGCAAACACATGATAAAATAAATTAATAACAAACGAATATGCTAAGAAATTTATTAGACAAAAATTATCACGATAATTTACGAAAAATAAAAAAGAAATGAAAAAAAATCACAGTAATTATGAAATCTCAAAAACGCTGCGTCCCTCTAAAAACGGTCCGTAAATGACACGTATTTTATCCGCGGGTATATGTTTCCTCATTATTAAAGGTTTTACGTACGACCCATATATAGTCCGTATATAATCTGTATTTCACTTATTTCTTATTTTATTTCGAGTTACTGCCCCCGTGTAGTCGCTGACAGTCTTGGAAATAGACTTCGATTTGATCGCATCACAGTGTATATTAAACTGTCTATAAAAAGAGTCACAAATGTATGTACAAAGTGAAGATAAAACGCAAAAACTGTGCAAAAAAAGGCAGAAATGATTTAGTAATCATTCAACAACTGTTCAACAATTTCTCTGGTCGCCAATCGCTTAGTAATCACTCGCAAATTCGGACCATATTCAGCAATCGTTCGGTAACCCTTCGCTAATACAGCACTTTTTCGGTAATCATTCGCTAACCCCGTTTTACCTGTGAGAGTGGATAGTGGGGATGAATAGGAATCACAAGTTTGAGGTTCCATTCCGTCATTGTCAATTTTCTTTTCTCTTTTTTTTTCTTTGATTTTGGAAGAACCAAAACAACCAAAACTTTCCTTTCTTATCCTCAACCAAACCTGTTAGCCTCAACCAAAACACGCTAGCCTCAACCAAAACATGACAGCCTCAACCGAAACCTGTTAGCCTCAACCAAAACCTGTTAGCATCATCCAAAACCTGTCAACCTCAAGCAAAACCTGCTAGCCTCAACCAAAACCTGCTAGCCTCAACCAAAACCTGTTAACCTCAACCAAAATTATGCGCGCCCACTTTTAGATTAAAAGTATTGAAATTTGGTTTTCTGCGTCAAACTGTTGGAACAGATACAGAAACAAAGGATGTTAACAACAGAAACTGAAATTCTGCTTCAATTTTTGGTTTTTTTTTTCTCATAAAATCACCTAGTGCACACCCTTCCAAACGAAACAAACATGCTTCATCGACAATTCGTTGAAAGCAGAAAATAAACGGTTCTGAAACACCGATAAACAATGGGAATATTCCATGTTTTATCTATGTTCCCTTCCTTGAGAAATTGCAGATTCAGAGGTATAAAAGGGAAGGGAGTCGTGACTTCTCTTGTATTCAAACCAGCCAAGATGAATCTCCTTCTCAACGTCATCTACTCTTTCATTCTTCTTGCCGCAATTATCAATTCTACTCAAGCATCACCTAATAGTATGAATTGTATAGATATGTCTCTTGAAATTTCAAATCTGTAATTACAGATTGCTGCGCATACCCGGTAAGGGCGGATAATGTATCACCTCGAATGTTCGAATTCGTCTGCTCCGAACCTGTCCTTCTGACGTGCCAAAACACTAATATAGGTCTTGTAGAGAAGGCTGCAATCGTCGGAATTCTGAATGGCAATAAAGACACTTTTGAAGTTGTGAGTTTGGAGATTTCAGATGATTTAAAGTGCTGGAAATCATGAAACCTACATTAATCATCCTTGCATTCATTAATTGTTTCAATTATTTTCAGCTTGCCGGGAATCTGTTTCAAATCAGAGGAATGTTGAGCTGCAATACAGCAAACCGACTTTGGAATCTTGGAGGACATGTAAAACAATATTCTTATTTTGCGTGCGGCAAAAAATTGAGAACTGGAAAATGGTTAATTGAATTCCCATGATTTGCTGGTTACTAAATTTGATTTTTGACGATTTTGGTTGCACATTGTATCCAATAAAATAAAGGGTTTCCGGATCAATTTTCGAAAAAAAAACACATTGATCTCACGAGATCTCAAATCTACAATTGCACTTAAAAGTGAGAGCGCAGCATTGTGGTTTGGTTGAGGCTAACTATAAGAAAGGAAAGTTTTGGTTGAGGCTAAGAAAGGAAAGTTTTGGTGGAGGATAAGAAATAAAAAGTTTGGTTGAGGCTAACTATAAGAAAGGAAAGTTTTGGTTGAGGCTAAGAAAGGAAAGTTTTGGTGGAGGATAAGAAATAAAAGGTTTGGTTGAGGCTAAGAAAGGAAAGTTTTGGTTGAGGCTAAGAAATAAAAGTTTTGGTTGAGGCTAATAGTAAGAAAGGAGAGTGCTTGTCAAATATAACTCGTGATGTTTTAGAGGTTTTACGGTAGATAAAGCATGGAATAATCCCATTGTTTATCGGTGTTTCAGAGCTGTTATTTTCTGCTTTCAACGAATTGTCGATGAACTTTTCGTTTGGAAGGGTGTACCAGTTGTTTCCAGTATATTTATTACATTTTTTTGATTTTATGAGAAAAAACCAAGAATTAAAGCAGAGTTTCAGTTTCTGTTGTTAGCATTCTTTGTTTCTGTATCTGTTCCAACAGTTTGACGCAGAAAACCAATAATTACAATACATTTGATTTAACTGTGAGTGCGCATAATTTTGGTTGAGGTTAACAGGTTTTGGTTGAGGCTAACCGGTTTTGGTTGAGGCTGGTAGGTTTTAATTGAGGTTAACCGGTTTTGGTTGAGGGTAGCAGGTTTTGGTTGAGGCTAACAGGTTTTGGTTGAGGCTAGCATGTTTTGGTTGAGGCTAACCGTTTTTGGTTGAGGGTAGCAGGTTTTGGTTGAGGCTAAACAAATGAAGCGGTGACCGACTATCTCAATTGTGATTGACACAAAACAGATTTTTCCCTATACTTTTTGCCTTTTTAATCGTTTATCGTTCACATAGAATTTAATAAATATCGAATATCATTATTTTTGTAATGAAAAAAAGCGAAAAAGTTTGTTTTCTCTTGTTTTTTAGATTGATTTGTGACAACAGTAACATTATTACATTGAAATTGATCTTCATTGTATTTGCAAAATTCAAAATAGGAAAACAAATAATAAATATAATACAATGAATCAATTGAATAAATTTATCACAAATCTTCAATTTAAGCCTTTCTTGAATCATATAGGCACGAACGTCAAAAACCAGCGACTTGGATTTGATGCATTCAACAAGAAGAACTGATCATTATCCCACTTTTTCATCAATGCGTCATCGAGAACAACGTTAATATCTGGTGTGACAACGTACAAAAGCAGTCCAGTACACCGCTGGCCGCAGAAATTTTGAAGAGCTACTTTCAAACGAGACACGCAACGTTGCTCAATTTTTACCATAAAGTAGAACTGCTCTTCTGATGCATCATTCAGCGACACAAAACACTGAAAATGGATGGTTGGATCTGGGACGTTTCTTGGGCTCAGGTCTAACGACGGATCCCAGAGTCTATATAATTGCATTGCAAGTTCTACAAGTTCATCATCCGATGAGTTTTCGCTTGGATTCAAAGTTGAATTATTGGCGGCTGGCGGATGTGTGGAGGACGACGGCACACAGCTGGGCGTTGACGATGGAGAAGTGGTCTGAAAATTATTAATTTGAAAATAGTCGGCTATAATTGACTTGGGCAGCCAAATTGACCACCGACGCTCTCGCCCCTGCCCCCCCCCCAATTCGAGCTCAATTTTTCGACACCATCGTTCTTCCCGCGCTCACATACGAATCAGAAACCTGGACCCTTACACAGAATCTCGCTGAAAGACTCCGTATGACGCAGTGCGTCGTTTCGAAAGCATTTCGAGAAATTTTTCGAGAAATTCTTGAGAAATTTCCAAAAAATTCTCGAGAAATTTTTCTCGTTGATTTCTCGAGAAATTTTTCGAGACTTTTTCGAAAAATTTCTCGAAAAAAAACATTTTTGATAAAAAATAATAATAAACTATTATCGCCGTAAAAAAGTTCCGACATTTTAAAGTTCCGACAGAGCGCATAGCAAATTCGCTCTGATGATGAAATGGGCGGAGCCTCTAAATTCAAATCCCGATTTTCGCGGGCTCGAAAAAATGTCGGAACTTTTTTACGGCGATGATAGTTCGAACGACACTCCGAAATAACGCAAAGCGCGTTGTTTATCGTATTTCCATTCAAATCATTTTTCGCGATTCCTCGTGAAATTTTTCGAGAATTTTTTCGAGAAATTTCCGA
Source organism: Caenorhabditis inopinata (assembly GCA_003052745.1). Lineage (NCBI taxonomy): Eukaryota > Metazoa > Nematoda > Chromadorea > Rhabditida > Rhabditidae > Caenorhabditis > Caenorhabditis inopinata. The sequence continues at coordinate 2,509,127 of AP018154.1, read as the reverse complement.
AAAATTTTTCGAGGAATTCTCGAAAAATTTCGAAAATTCTCAAAAAATTCGAGAGAAATCAACGAGAAAAATTTCTCGAGAATTTTTCGGAAATTTTTCGAAAAACGCATTTTTCGAGAAATCATTTTTCGAAACGACACACTGGTGTGACGCATGCATCACTAGCAAGAAGATTAACTGGAATGACCCTCACGGAACAGAGCAACGCCAACGAGACTTACACCGCGAAGACATCCGAAAAATCTCCCACTCAAATATGTACATCAAAAAGAAAAATTTAGGATGCGCCGGGCACATTATGTGAAGAACCGACGGAAGATGGACAAAACTGATACAAGGATGGATTCTTCGAGACCAAAAACGACCTGTGACCGCATGGCCACGCCCCCCTGAGATGGTCGGATCCACTACGTAAAGAAGTCTCAATATACCAAGGAAATCGATTGATAACTTCATGGACAACCATCGCGATCGAGAAATTCTCGAAAAATTTCGAAAATTCTCGAAAAATTCTCGAGAAATCAACGAGAAAAATTTCTCGAGAATTTTTCGGAAATTTTTCGAAAAACGCATTTTTCGAGAAATCATTTTTCGAAACGACACACTGTCGGCTATAACTGACTTACCACTTGTGAGCCTTCTTCATTCATCGGAGCAGATGAACTTTGCCCTTCTGATATTGAATTGATAAACGAAATTATAGGTGAAGATCTCGAAGTTACAGATGTAGTGTCCTTCTGTTTTTTCAGTTCTGATTCCTTTTGAGCCGCTTCCCTATTCACTCGTTTTCTGATCTTCCTCCGCTCACTTTGATTAGCTATTTCGTTAACTTGATACACGTGATCTTCTATGATTGCTGATGGATCTAATCCATAAAGTTTGATTTCGTCGTCTGATGCTTTGGCATGATTGTGCTCATGAACAAAACGCTCTTTTACTTTAACGTCGATATCCGTGTGCAGTCTTGCATTGCAAGTATTTTTGAACTCGCACCTCCAGAATATCCTTTGTCTATCAGTAGACATCTTATCAAAGGTCAGAAAATACCCATTGATAAAGATTTTGGAGCGAGTCCTCTTTTCTGCTCCGGCTCCTGCTCCAGCTTCTGCTCCGGCTCCGGCTCCTGCTCCTGGAGACGACACTATCCTTGGAAGCGATGCGATTCTCTGATAGTTCCTGAATGCGTCTAACAGATTGGAAATTGCACGATTCTCGAAACCCGACAAGCCATTGAAAAGAGTAGGACGAGACTGAAAGCAGGATCATAAATTTGGAGCATTAGTGTCAGGCGAAAATGATTTTTAAGAATCGATTTTGGTTCATGGAAACGTACTTCAGATGGTGCGACTTCCCTTGGGACTTCTACGCCTTGAAGATCACTGAGTGACGATACAGTCGGTGATTGTAGTCGAGAACGATTGGTGCTCATACTGTCTGAAAGAGAGAATTGAGGTATGTGAAATATATGGAAAAAAAGATTGAATCCATCTAGAAGCACGTCTTCTTTTCAGCTAGAAATGGTCCGAAAAACAGAATAATGGGAATATCGACTGCCACCAGGAACAGTCTCGAAGAGACAATGAATACGCGGCGAGGTGGCCCGCAGGCCCTCTCAATCAATGGCAGAGTGCTCTTCTGCGTCTCTACGACTTCCACAATATTTTGTTTGCTCAACCGCGTCGCGCGTAGTACTGTGGGGAGAGGTCAGGTCACTAGAATAGAGCCATATTCAAAGGTACATTTGGAGCAGATGGACGACGTCCGCGTCAGTGTGTCGTTTCGATAATTTCTCGAAAAATGCGTTATTCGAAAAATTTCCGAAAAATTCTCAAGAAATTTTTCTCGTTGATTTTTCGAGAATTTCTCGAAAAATTTTTCGGAAATTTCTCGAAAAATTTCTCGAAAAATTTCTCGAGGAATCGCGAAAAATGATTTGAATGGAAATACTATAAACAACGCGCTTTGCGTTATTTCGGAGTGTAGTTCGAACTAGTTTATTATTTTTTTTTTAACAAAAATGTTTTTTTTCGAGAATTTTTCGAAAAATTCTCGAAAAATTTCTCGAGAAATTTTTCTCGTATTTTTCGGAAATTTTTCGAGAAATTTTTCGGAAATTTCTCGAAAAATTTCTCGAAATGCTTTTGAGACGACACACTGGTCCGCGTGAGCACATAAAGAATGGAAACTCTGAAAAGAGCTCATTTCACGTGTAATACTTTAAATCGGATTTTCTTAAAATCAAGGGAATAGTATTTTTCATTTATTTCACTTGCAATTAATATCGAACAAAAAGACATTAAAATCAGCAAAAATGCAGTTTCAGATATACGGAAATCTGAAAATTTTAATTTTTTAATAATTGAATTATAAATATTAGATTGATGACGAAATGCATCAGAAGTTACGATGTACAGTACAGTCTAAAAGGTTGTGAACGATAGGTTTTTTAGCCATAACTATTTTTTTGAGAGCCGGTATCGAGTCAAAATTTTTACCGGATGTTTCTAAGAATGTTTGACGGAATGTGGCCAAATTTCATACAAAAATATGAAAAAATAAATTTTTTAGGACAAAAATTGAATTTTCGAAAAAAAAATCCAATTTTGACCCCTGACTTGAATCCCATTGAATGTGGGATTTGTGGGATTTTGTGGGAAGAGCTGGAGAGAAGATTGGCAGGAAAAAAAGCGAAAAATGTGGACGAGAAGTATCAAAAACTGGAAGAGGAATGGAAGAAGATCCCACAGTCCGTAATCGACACTTTGATCGACTCTATGCAGTGCAGATGCCAGGCTGTAATTAATTTTCGTGGCTTTGCTACAAAGTACTAGACCCATTTTGTTAGTTTTTAGATGTTATGTGTTGAATAAAAAAGTTTTTCGAAAGTTATGATTTTTTGAAAAATTAAGATCAAAATTGGATTTTTTTTTTCGAAAATTCAATTTTTGTGCTAAAAAATTTATTTTTTCATATTTTTGTATGAAATTTGGCCACATTCCGTCAAACTTTCTTAAGAACATCTGGTAAAAATTTTGACTTGATACCGGCTCTCGAAAAATAGTTATGCCTAAAAAACCTATCGTTTACAACCTTTTAGACGGTACTGTAGTTGAGCTTCTTGTGTATCAAGTTTAATAAATACATTTTTATAGTAAAAATGGAGAAAAAAAGTCAGTGAAGCTCGACATTGCATCAGAAGTCACGATGTATGTGCCCGGTATTGATCAACAGAAAGGTGTCAATTCTTCTCCACGATAATGCTCAGACAAACCGACCCTGCAAAAGCTGAACGAATTAGGCTATGAGACTCTACCTTATCCATCATACTCACCGAACCTCTCGCCCACCGATTACCACTTTTTCAGCTTTTTTCGACAGCTTCCTTCGCGAGAAATGCTTCAAAAGCCAAGACGATGCCGAAAATGAGTTCGTCGCTTCCAGAAACTCGGACTTCTACGCTACCGGCATAAAAAAACTTGTTTCTTGTTGGCGAATATGTATTTATTCTAATGGTTTTTATTTCGATTAATAAATTTGATTTAAAAAAAAGAAATGGTCATTTAAAGTTGAAGGTTTAAAAAACGCAATAACTTTGTGTTCAAATATTTTATGACCAAATCTTGTTGACGGATATCTAAAGAAATAAAAAGCAATATCGGTGTCAAATAATTCGAGTTCCAGAGAGGGTTCCTGTAAAGTAAATCAAACAATTCCATTCAATCTTAGATTCATTTGACTACATAATCCGATTCGAGTATTGCCAAGTGCGATTCAGATTTTCTCTTGCCACTGTAATCATCCGATCCTTTAAAGAGATCGGGTGATTGCATGTTTCATGAAGAAGCAGCAGCCGAATTCATAAAAACTTCTCAGCTGATCGCATGCGCAGTTAGAAGAGGATTGGATCTGAAGTTTTCAGAATTTTTCTATAAACAGTATTCTTCCGATTTGATATAACACAGCTCTGATGCTTTGAGATTTCCAGAGTTTCAGAATTTGAAAAGCCCAAAATTTTGAGGTGTTGCTTGAATTTCTTAAAACGCGAAGATGATTGTAAGCCTCCCGCTAAGAGAAGGAAAGGGCGGAATTCCGGATTCCGAGTTTCCAAAATCCAATTCCGCCCAACTATGAGTTTTAATACTTTATTCTCAATTTTTGTGAAAACTTTTTTGAACTCCCGCAAAAATTTTTGCGAACAGAGCGCATTTACATCATTTGATTTCCTCATTAATGGTTAAAATTCCGTTTTCCGCATTCCGCATTCCCGATTCCGCCGTTTTTTACATTCCGTTTTCCGGATACCGGATTCCGAGTTCCCAAAATCCAATTCCGCCCAACTCTGGTCATCATAGTCAATTGCGAAATGGTGCAGAGCCGAAACCCTTCTGCAAGACTCTTCAAAATAAGTGGACAACACGCTCTCTTCGCTGTTGAAAGCAGAAATAAACGGTTCTGAAACACCGATAAACAATGGGAATATTCCATGTTTTATCTATGTTCCCTTCCTTGAGAAAATGAAGATTCAGAGGTATAAAAGGGAAGAGAGCCGTGACTTCTCTTGTATTCTAACCAGCCAAGATGAATCTCCTTCTCAACATCATTTACTCTTTCATTCTTCTCGCCGCAATTATCAATTCTGCTCAAGCATCACCTAATAGTATGAATTGTATAGATATGTCTCTTGAGATTTCAAATCTGTAATTACAGATTGCTTTACAATTGCACTTAAAAGTGAGAGCGCAGCATTTTGGTTGAGGCTAAGAAATGAAAGTTTGGTAGAGGCTAACTATAAGAAAGGGAAGTTTTGGTTGAGGCTAAAAGAGAAACGTTTGGTTGAGGCTGAGCAAGGAAAGTTTGGTTTGGTAGAGGCTAAGAAAGAAAAGTTTGGTTGAGGCTAACTATAAGAAAGGAACGTTTTGGTTGAGGGTAAATAGTTGTTTGTTGAGAAAAACAAGTAAATTTATTTAAAATTAAAACCACTTTAAAATTGTACTATCTTTGCAATTGCAAGTGGGCTCCTTCAGATTTAACGTTAACGTGCATTCCGACCGTGTTTCATAAGTATCCAATCGAAGGACATTATCAATGATAGCATTGCCAGTTTCAATGCTATAAGACATCATCGCTTCCAGTAGAGAATATGGATTGGTTGTCACTGAAACTTTGTAAGTGGGCCGGTTCTTGGAATACGCGTATTCGATGACATCTACCTGAAACTTGGAAATCCATTTGTGAAGCACTTTAGGCTGAAAATCTGGAAAATCTTCTGGAAAACTTGCCTTTTTAATTATATATTCATGGCACAACGATGTCAGATTCAATCTCTCAAACTTTCTATGCACATGGTCTAGAAGCTTCTCTCCCAGACGAGTATTGAGCTCCTCACTGAAAATCAGACATTTCTCAATGGGGCGCGCCTGCACATTGCCCTACTCGGTAATCCGATACTTTTCCACCTGACAAATGCAGTATTGCCTCGGAATCGGAAGAGTCGCGCACGTTCTCGGGAAATCTGGCTGCCGTCGCAAAAGCGAGTGCCCCTTTTCTTTTGGAATCTCAATTAAGCCACGATCCTTGAATTTGCTCAGTGGTTGGTACTAAAAAATTAAGAATTAACGCCGTGAAGACACGACAGACGACTCACTTTCAGAATATCCAATAGAGTGGCTCTAGTGTCAAAGTGCGTTTGTAATTTGCCTGAATTCTCTTTTAACGTCTTCAGAATTCCATATTTCTCATCGCGAAGATACTTCGGAACAGAAATTGCCAAATAGGGGTTCGACGCCTCCAAAGTTCCGAGCGCCGTGGCTACGTGTGCTCCAATTCGGAGTCCGTGATCCCCCGCAAAAATCACAAACGCATCGTTAAACATTTCACTGTTTCGATTCGCAAACTCCACAAGATAGTTTTCGAATCTGGCGACGCCGTCAACAGAGCCATGAGCCAGGTTACTTTCCCATATCCAGGAGAACAGTGGACGGTCTGGAATATTACAAACTATAAGTCGGTGAGGCTCTCCAGGAGAGTTTCAGAATCGGAGGAGCACACTAGACACTCTGAAAATGTGCAAGGTGCTGAAATCAAGAGAAAAAACATTGATTTTAGCAACTCATGGCTCTTGAAATAGCCGGGAACTGGAGAAGCGTTGAAGGGCTGAAAATTTGTGCAGTTGTGACCAGTGTATCGATTCGAAAGCATTTCGAGAAATTTTTCCGAAAAATTCTCGAAAAATTTCCGAAAAATCAACGAGAAAAATTTCTCGAGAATTTCTCGAGAAATTCTGGAAAATTTTCGATAAAAAATAATAATAAACTTGTTCGAACGACACTCCGAAATAACGCAAAGCGCGTTGTTTATCGTATTTCCATTCAAATCATTTTTCGCGATTTCTCGAGAAATTTTTCGAGAAATTCTTGAGAAATTTCCGAAAAATCAACGAGAAGAGTTTCTCGAGAAATTTCGAAAATTCTCGAGAAAATTCGAAAATTCTCGAAAAAAAAATTTCGATAAAGAATAATAATAAACTATTTCGAACGACACTCCAAAATAACGCAAAGCATGTTTTTTTATCGTATTTCCATTTCCATTTTCGCGATTCCTCGAGAAATTTTTCGAGAAATTTCCGAAACATTTTTCGAGAAATTCTTGAGAAATTTTTCGAGAATTTTTCAGAAATTTTTCGAAAAACGCGTTTTTCGAAACGAAACACTGGTTGTGACCTCCAAAATCCAAAATTCTCGTCTTCTCTCGACTTCTCAAATCTAAGGCGAAATTTCGGTCTCGTCTTGAATTCGTCTGCTTTTTGTATTGCGTAAGACGAGTGCAAGACGAGCTGAAAGACAAACAAAGACGACGACTCTTTGTCTTCGTCTTTGAGTTCCTCAAAAAGGAGGCACAGAGAAGCCGGCAGAGTGCAAACCTCCGTAATAAGTCTTCATCGCTTGCTCAAGCCATTCAAATTGTGCGTGATAGCTTTCTCGACACAGATGCCCATCCAGATGCTTTAGTGTAGCATTTTCGCCTTTTGAAAAGTGAACCACGCTGAATGGACGATGGAAGTGATGAACAAACTTGTGCTGAAACCCTTTACATGCCGGGTACGAGTCCATCGTCATATAAATGTCGTTTTCCGAGTGTAGTGTCTGTAGTGTGTCAGAAAATTAATAACGTCGCGGAGAATCTGGATTCTTTTCTTTTCTCCTGGAAAAGGAGGAAGTGAGGAAGAGACGCAGACACACTAGCTTACTCTAATTCTCTGCGTCTCTGAGGGAACCTCGAAGAGAAATCTCCTTAACTTCTTCTGAAAATTCAACCACAAATACTTTCGACTACATAGAATTCAATACGCATAGTGGCTACCCGCGAAAACTTCTGGAAATCGAGATATTTTGATCTGAAAATCCGCAGCTCCGCAGTGTAGAAAAAACAAGCTTTTTGCGTGTTTTAAAAGTTTAATTGGATAATGAGCACATTTTTGCTCAGAAAAACACATTTTCTCTGCTTTTAGTTTGAAAATTGCTTTCTGGCTTCTCCTGGAAAAGGAGGGAGAGAGGGAGAGACGCAGACACACTAGCTTACTCTAACTCTCTGCGTCTCTCCGTATAGAAATCTCCTTAATTTTTCCTGAAAATTCAACCACGGATACTTTCGACTACATAGAATTCAATACGCATAGTGGCTACCCGCGAAAACTTCTGGAAATCGAGATATTTCAATCTGAAAATCCGGAGGTCCCCTTCCCTCGCCCCCTCTTTCTTATATGCATTCTACACTTTTGAAAAATTTTGCAGCGGTGGGCGAGTGGTATCACCGGTGAAGAGGGATCGATGGGAATCTTAGGAGAGTGGGTTCGGTTCCGCTCAACGGCAAATTTTTTTTTTCTACACTGCGGAGCTGCGGATTTTCAGATCAAAATATCTCGATTTCCAGAAGTTTGCGCAGATAGCCACCATGTGTACTGAATTCTCCGTAGTCGAAAGTACCTGTGGTTGAATTTTAAGAGAAAGTTAATAAGAAAGGGAAGTTTTGGTTGAGGCTAAAAGGAAAGGTTGACTGAGGCTAACTATGAAAAGGAAAGTGTTGGTTGAGGCTAAGCAAGGAAACTTTGGTTTGGTTGAGGCTAAGAAAGTAAAGTTTGGTTTGGTTGAGGCTAAGAAAGTAAAGTTTGGTGTGGTTGAGGCTAAGAAAGTAAAGTTTGGTTTGGTTGAGGCTAAGAAAGTAAAGTTTGGTTTGGTTGAGGCTAAGAAAGTAAAGTTTGGTGTGGTTGAGGCTAAGAAAGTAAAGTTTGGTTTGGTTGAGGCTAAGAAAGTAAAGTTTGGTGTGGTTGAGGCTAAGAAAGTAAAGTTTGGTGTGGTTGAGGCTAAGAAAGTAAAGTTTGGTTTGGTTGAGGCTAAGAAAGTAAAGTTTGATTTGGTCGAGGCTAAGAAAGTAAAGTTTGGTTTGGTTGAGGCTAAGAAAGTAAAGTTTGATTTGGTCGAGGCTAAGAAAGTAAAGTTTGGTTTGGTTGAGGCTAAGAAAGTAAAGTTTGGTTTGGTTGAGGCTAAGAAAGTAAAGTTTGGTTTGGTTGAGGCTAAGAAAGTAACGTTTGATTTGGTCGAGGCTAAGAAAGTAAAGTTTGGTTTGGTTGAGGCTAAGAAAGTAAAGTTTGGTTTGGTTGAGGCTAAGAAAGTAAAGTTTGGTTTGGTTGAGGCTAAGAAAGTAAAGTTTGATTTGGTCGAGGCTAAGAAAGTAAAGTTTGATTTGGTCGAGGCTAAGAAAGTAAAGTTTGGTTTGGTTGAGGCTAAGAAAGTAAAGTTTGATTTGGTCGAGGCTAATAAAGTAAAGTTTGGTTTGGTTGAGGCTAAGAAAGTAAAGTTTGATTTGGTCGAGGCTAAGAAAGTAAAGTTTGGTTTGGTTGAGGCTAAGAAAGTAAAGTTTGATTTGGTCGAGGCTAAGAAAGTAAAGTTTGGTTTGGTTGAGGCTAAGAAAGTGAAGTTTGGTTTGGTTGAGGCTAAGAAAGTAAAGTTTGATTTGGTTGAGGCTAAGAAAGTAAAGTTTGGTTTGGTTGAGGCTAAGAAAGTAAAGTTTGGTTTGGTTGAGGCTAAGAAAGTAAAGTTTGGTGTGGTTGAGGCTAAGAAAGTAAAGTTTGGTTTGGTTGAGGCTAAGAAAGTAAAGTTTGGTTTGGTTGAGGCTAAGAAAGTAAAGTTTGGTTTGGTTGAGGCTAGGAAAGTAAAGTTTGATTTGGTCGAGGCTAAGAAAGTAAAGTTTGGTTTAGTTGAGGCTAGAAAAGGAAATTTTGCTCAGAAAATGTGTTCATTATCCAATTAAACTTATAAAAAAACGCAGAAAGCTTGCTTTTTCTACACTGCGGAGCTCCAGATTTTCAGATCAAAATATCTGAATTTCCAGAAGTTTGCGCAGATAGCCACCATGTGTACTGAATTCTCCGTAATCAAAAGTACCTGGGGTTGAATTTTAAGAGAAAGTTAAGAAGATTTCTATACGGAGAGACGCAGAGATCTGCGTCTCTCTCTCTCACCCTCCTTTTCCAGGAGAAACCAGAAAGCAATTTTCAAACTAAAAGCAGAGAATCTTACCGCATATCCATGTTGCTCAAATTCCTTAAAGAGATGTGTCTCATTGTCCAAATATCTCTCACAGAACTCGGCGTAGCCCCAGTCGGCCTTTACCGCTTCCCACGTGACTTTCCGATATCCGCCTTTAATAGTTTTGCCGAACCAAAGCGCGTGAGCATTCGGACAACTATTTTCACCCACTTTATTGACATATGGGAACTCAACTGCCTGGAATTTGGTCTGAAAGTGCGAAATGAACTTGGGAAGGAATCTTCTCGCCATTCCCGTGTCCATCGAGTCGATCATGATGACATAAACACTGGGAGGGTTAGCAAATAGTGTTGGCAACGGAGTAGGCGATCTGAAAGTGCACAATGAGTTCTGGAGCTGAAACTTGCAGAGCCAACTTGGGTATAATTTGTGTGTGAATATTCCCATATTCGGTTACTCCATTCATCCCACAAATCACTTCAAGGAATTCACATTCCACGCGTCCTGGTGGAGTCCATTCATCAAAAAGGACAGAATTCGAAGAGCCCACACCATAGAAGCATCTGGAAAACGAATACAGTACTGGCCAAAAAGGTATGTATTCGCGCATAACTTTGCTGAAATTTGATGGATCGATCTGAAAAATTTACTGTATATGTCGTATGTCGTACACGGTGACGACAAATTGCGTACAAGGAAATTGCATCATTTCCAGAAAAAAACGGATATTATAGTTACTAAGAATGTAGGACTCAAAACCAGAGTAGGGCGGAAAATGGAAAACGGAAAAACAATTTTTTCTCGGAATCTGAAATCCGGAAAACTGAAAAAAACACTTTTTCATGAAGTCTGGAATCCGGAAAACGGAATGTAAAAAACGGCGGAATCCGGAATGCGGAATGCGGAATTTCAATCATTAATGAGGGAATCAAATGATGTAAATGCGCTCTGTTCGCAAAAAATTTTTGCGGGAGTTCAAAAAAGTATACTTTTCACAACAATTGAGAATGAAGAATTAAAACGGAATAAAAACGCCATATCGCGGAATCCGGAATGCGGACAACGGAAAAATATTTTTTTTTCACGGAATCTGGAATCCGGAAAACGGAAAAAAATATTTTTTCACGGAATCTGGAATCCGGAAAACGGAAAACGGAAAAAATTTTTTTTCACGGAATCTGGAAAACGGAATTTAAAAAACGGCGGAATCCGGAATGCGGAATGTGGAAAACGGAATTTTAACCATTAATGAGAGAATCAAATCATGTAAATGCGCTCTGTTCGCAAACATTTTTGCGGGAGTTCAAAAAAGTATACTTTTCACAACAATTGAGAATTGCGGAATCCGGAATGCGGAAAACAGAAAAAAGTGTTTTTTCACGGAATCTGGAATCCGGAAGACGGAATGAATAAAACCGGAATTCCGCCCTTCTCTGCCCAAAACCAACATTCTTAGAAACTATAATATCCAAAAATGTTAAAAATTGAAAAAATTGAAAAAAAAACTGTTTTTTTCTGAAAATGATGCAATTTCCTTGTACGTAATTTGTCGTCACTGTGTACGAAATTTACAGTAAAATTTTCAGAAGGATTCCTCAAATTTCAGCAAAGTTACTAGCTAGTTGCTAGTGGAGACGCAGACAAGTAGAGCACGCTGGCTTCTCTGCGCTTCTCCACAAACCTATGCTAAAAGAGATTCTCTCACCTTGCCTTGCAATCCGCTCCCTTTTTAACAATTTTCCACGTGGAATTGACGAGTTTCGTCCATGGCCTAAAGTCCTCATCACAGCCAAGCGTCGGATCTTCCCAACGCATCCCTTTTTTCAATTCCTTGTACCATATATCATATATCGGAAGGATGCACACGTTCTCAATATTGTTATTCGAATCCACTTGTAAGAACGGACTATCTGGAAGCGAATAGGATGGAGAAATCTGAAAATGCAGAGATACAGTAACCTACCGATCTTCTCTTTACTGATGTTGTTGGCGATTGACGTGGAAGATTCTGGAGAAAAATGGGTCAACGATCAACGAGATCAACGATGCTCCTCACTTATTTCCAGGGTGGATTGATCGGAAGATTGCGGATCGATCAGCTGCTCGGTGTTATTCAGCGATTCAAAACGTCCGAAAGTCAATGCTTTTTTGGGTTGTCGCAAACTGTAGGCTAGCAAATTAATGGCCACGAAAAGAAGTAAAACCATGAAGAACACGGCATACCTTCTGAAATTACAGTAGCCCGGAAGCTCTTGAAAACAAATGACTTACTTCTTCATTTCTGCGCCCCCAGCGGCTTAGAAACTAAAGAAAATGAGAAATAAATGATGCGCGGCGAAATGGAACGCGTCAATTCACGTGCCATTAGAAATTGCGGTGGTATTCCGCTTCAGGTCACGTAGAAATTCGATGGAAAATCGATTTTTTCTTGACAATTTTTGTGACAAAACGCAGACAGTTAGAGAAAGCTGTCTTCTCTGCGTCTCTCCTTTTGTATCAAGGAGGATCTCGTCTTGCATTCGTCTTACAACAGATGAGTTCTAGACAATGACGACTTTAAATAATTCTGAGGATCTTGAAGATAAAGAAACTAAGGCTTCCTGTCTTTTGTCTTGCATTCGTCTTACAACAGACGAATTCTAGACAATGACGACTTTAAATAATTCTGAGAATGTTGAAGATGAGGAAACTAAGGCTTCCCGTCAAATTCTGAAATTTCAGAAGACCTTATGGCTTCAGAAATCTGTGATAATGCAGAGTTCCGGGAGTTCTACCATGAGAACTACAGTAGTTTTAACTAAACGTCGTCTTTCGTCTCGTCTTCCTTCGTCTTGCATTCGTCTTACGCAACAAACCCAAGATTTCCGGAAGTCAGACGAATTCAAGACGAAGACAAAAACAAGACAAAGGCGGTCTTATTTCGTCTTTCGTGGAATTTTGGGATTTTGGAAAACAATTTATTTTTATACTTTTCTGAAAGTTTTCAGCAAGCTCAATTGAATGAAGCGCTATTTTCATAGTTTTAGCTGAACGTCGTTTTTCGTCTCGTCTTCGTTCGTCTTTCAGTTCGTCTTACGCAATAAACGCAAGACTTCCGCAAGTCAGACAAATTCAAGACCAAGACAAAGACAAGACAAGACGGTCTTATTTCGTCTTTCGTGGAATTTTGGGATTTTGGAAAACAATTTATTTTTATAATTTTCTGAAGCTTTAAGTAAGTTCTATTTTCATAGTCTTAAATAAACTTCGTCTTTCAGTTCGTCTTGCATTCGTCTTACGCAACAAACGCAAGATTTCCGGAAGTCAGACGAATTCAAGACGAAGACAAAGACGAGACAAAGACGGTCTTATTTCGTCTTTTGTGGAATTTTGGGATTTTGGAAAACAATTTATTTTTATACTTTTCTGAAAGTTTTCAGCAAACTCAATTGAATGAAGCTCTATTTTCATAGTCTTAGCTGAACGTCGTCTTTCAGTTCGTCTTGCATTCGTCTTGCGCAATAAACGCAAGACTCCCGCAAGCCAGACAAATTCAAGACGAAGAAGAGACAAAGACGTCTTATTTCGTCTTTTGTGGAATTTTGGAATTTTGGAAAACAATTTATTTTTATACTTTTCTGAAAGTTTTCAGCAAACTCAATTGAATGAAGCTCTATTTTTATAGTTTTAGCTGAACGTCGTCTTTCGTCTCGTCTTCGTTCGTCTTTCAGTTCATCTCGCATTCGTCTTACGCAATAAACGCAAGACTTCCGCAAGTCAGACGAATTCAAGACGAAGACGAGACGAGACAAAACGGTCTTATTTCGTCTTTCGTGGAATTTTCGGGATTTTGGAAAACAATTTATTTTTATACTTTTCTGAAAGCTCTCAATTGAATGAAGCGCTATTTTCAGCGTTTTGAAAAAACTCCGTTTTTTGTCTTGTCTTCCTTCGTCTTTATGTTCGTCTTGCTTTCCCAAGACTTCCGCAAGTCAGACGAATTCAAGACGAAGACGAAGACGAGAAGAAGACGGTCTGATTTCGTCTTTCTTGTAAGACGGATTCTAGGATACAGAGATGCAGACAGTCAGAGTGTTCTCACTTCTCTGCGTCTCTCATTTGTCGTTTTCCATTGTTGTCGAATTGCTCCATTAAAGATGCGATTTTTTTTTAGAAATTGCCGTCTATCAATATTGTTTTAATCTTCAATCTCTTTCTCATTCGATTCTTTCGCATCCCCGCCAAAATGTCTGATAAACTGTTCTCCTCCGTCTTCTTTTTCGTCTCTCTCATCGTCTGCGTCTCTCTCTCCATCGCTCTTATCACTCAGTAAGTTTCTCTGCGTCTCTCACTTTCTTATGAAATCTCATTGGGAGGGGGGGGGAAGATTTTTCGAAAGGTTATTTGCTGTGTACTGTTCTTAAGATAGAGGCGTTTAGTTAAGGGAAGAGAGAGAGCGAGAGAGCGAGAGAAAGAGAGAACTTCTCTGCTTCTCTGCGTCTCGCTCTATCGTTTATCTCTAGTTCAAATCACACTGGAGGACAGTTTTTTTTCTGATTTCTCACCTTGTTTTGTCGAATTTCTTCTGTGCTTTTATTAGAGGTAAAAATTGAGTTAATTGTGCACTCGAAATTTTATTGAAATGCTCCAAAAGGTTGCTCTTTTGTCCATTTTTTTCACCTTGTTGAGAATGGTTTCAATTTTGGTAATGAGCGTGTCGAGACCCATAGTTATGAAAAGGCTTCATGCGCCTTTAAAGTACGGTTGCTTCGAGTGGATTTTCAGATTTTCTGAATCCAAAAATCTGAAACTATCTTCAAAGATTCTTTCCAGAAATGCTTGGTGGTGTCTCGCAGAGAAGGGCGGAATTCCGGATTCCGCAGTTTTTTTTCATTCCGTCTTCCGGATTCCAGATTCCGTGAAAAAATTATTTTTTCCGTTTTCCGCATTCCGGATTCCGCGATATGGCGTTTCTATTCCGTTTTAATTCTTTATTTTCAATATTGTGAAAAGTATACTTTTTTGAACTACCGCAAAAATTTTTGCGAATAGAGCGCATTTACATCATAAATTTCCCCTCATTAATGGTTAAAATTCCGTTTTCCGCATTCCGCATTCCGGATTCCGCCGTTTTTTACATTCCGATTTCTGGATTCCAGATTCCGTGAAAGAATATTTTTTCCGTTTTATGAATTCCAGATTCCGTAAAAAATATTTTTTCCGTATTCCGTTTTCCAGATTCCGTGAAAAAATATTTGTTCCGTCTTCCGGATTCCAGATTCCGTGAAAAAATATTTGTTTCCGTATTCCGGATTCCAGATTCCGTGAAAAAATATTGTTTCCATTTTCCGTTTTCCGCATTCCGTGAAAAAAATTTCTTCCGTTTTCCGTTTTCCGGATTCCGAGTTCCCAAAATCCAATTCCGCCCTACTCTGGTGTCTCGCCAAGAAGACTACAGTAGTCCTCGTGGTAGCTCTCAGTTAAAGACATCGCATCGAATTCTTACAGAAGAGAATAATTTGGGTCTCACCACGATGGTTACTGTAGTTTTCGGGTTGGGCGATTCTGTGATATTACGCATTTCTGAAAGCTCTCGAATTCCAGAAAAACCGTTTTTTTCAGATTTTCACAACCGAAACCTACAAGATGCGGACATGATTGTATATTCACTAATTCAATTAATTCTTTATGAACTTCTGTTTCCAACGGTGTGCTCATTTGGTACCGTATGCATTGGGCTCTGCCATTGCGTTGGCGACGTCGTCGATTGCTCGTCGTTAGATCTTGCGGACGTTCCAGCGTCGGTGCCGAATAATACACGCATTCTGATATTGTCGGATAACGAAATTGAGGCGATCGATAAGACGAAGTTGAAGGGATTCTACTTTTTACAGACATTGTAGGTGTTTTCAATTGAGTTTATTGAGAAATAATTCTAAAATTCCATGAAAGACAAAATAAGACCGTCTTCGTCTTGTCTTTGTCTTCGTCTTGAATTCGTCTGACTTGCGGAAGTCTTGCATTTAAGACGAACTTAAAGACGAAGGAAGACGAGACGAAAGGTGACGTTCAGTGTATAAAAATAAATTGTTTTCTAAAATCCCAAAATTCCACGAAAGACGAAATAAGACCGTCTTCGTCTTGTCTTTGTCTTCGTCTTGAACTCGTCTGACTTGTGGAAGTCTTGCGTTCAAGACGAACTTAAAGACGAAGGAAGACGAGACGAAAGGTGACGTTCAGTGTATAAAAATAAATTGTTTTCTAAAATCCCAAAATTCCACGAAAGAAGAAATAAAACCGTCTTCGTCTTGTCTTCGTCTTCGTCTTGAATTCGTCTGACTTGCGGAAGTCTTGCATTTATTGCGTAAGACGAATGCAAGACGATCTTAAAGACGAAAGACGAAGTTTAGCTAAAACTATAAAAAGTGAGCTTGCTGAAAACTTTCAGAAAAGTATAAAAATAAATTTTTTTTCCAAAATCCCAAAATTTCAAGAAAGACGAAATAAGACCGTCTTCGTCTTCGTCTGACTTGCGGAAGTCTTGCGTTTATTGCGTAAGACAAAAGCAGGACAAACTTAAAGACGAAGGAAGACGAGACGAAAGACGAAGTTTAGCTAAAACTATAAAAAGTGAGCTTGCTGAAAACTTTCAGAAAAGTATAAAAATAGATTTTTTTTTTTCAAAATGCCAAAATTCCACGAAAGACAAAATAAGACCGTCTTGTCTTGTCTCGTCTTCGTCTTGAATTCGTCTGACTTGCGGAACTACGTAATTATTAGAGATTTCTGAAGCCATAGATCTTCTGAAATTTCAGAACTATTTTTTTTTGCAGAGACCTCTCCAATAACATCATCCGAAGCATAGATCCCGAGTTTTTCCTTCATTTACCAAATCTGAAAGTTCTGTAAGTGTTTTTTTGCTGAAAATGCTCTTCGACTTTATCGGTTTCAGCCAACACATTCCATTTAGCCATCATTCTCGTGATGCGTTTTTTAAATCATAAATTCCTTAGTGATAAAGACGGAAAATAGTTTGTTATCAGTCGTGAGCACTCATGACTTTCAGACGGAAATCGGAAACTGAAAACTTTGGAATCAAGTAGTTTTTGATCAAAAAAGTGACATCTCTGAGTCATTATATTCGAGGATTACTGTAGCTTTCAAGTTTTCCAGCAGAGTTGGGCGGAATTGGATTTTGGGAACTCGGAATCCGGAATCTGGAAAACGGAAAAAAATTTTTTTTCACGGAATCCGGAATCCGGAAAACGGAAAAATTTTTTTTACGGAATCCGGAATCCGGAAAACGGATTGAAAAAAAGCGGAATCCGGAATTCCGCCCTTCTCTGATAAAAATGCCATATCGCGGAATCCGGAATGCGGAAAACGGCAGAAAACTTTTTTCACAGAATCCGGAATCCGGAAAACGGAAAAAAAATTTTTTACGGAATCCGAAATCCGGAAAACGGAAAAAAATTTTTTTTACGGAATCCAGGATGCGGAATGCGGAAAACGGAATTTTAACCATTAATGAGGGGAAATTTATGATGTAAATGCGCTCTATTCGCAAAAATTTTTGCGGTAGTTCAAAAAAGTATACTTTTCACAACAATTGAGAATAAAGAATTGAAACGGAATAAAAACGTCATATCGCGGAATACGGAATGCGGAAAACGGAAAAAATATTTGTTTTTTGGGACGCATCGGATTACTGTAGTTGTCGCGGTGAGACCTAATACACGACCTTCTTTCCTGCGTTTTGAGACACATCGGATTACTGTAGTCATCGCGGCGAGACCTAAAGTGAAGGGAAACAGCAAAGTAGGGCGGAATTGGATTTTCGGGAACTCGGAATCTGGAATCCGTAAAACGGAAAACGGAAAAAAAATTTTTGACGGAATCCGGAATCCGGAATACGGAATGTAAAAAACGGCGGAATCCGGAATGCGGAATACGGAAAACGGAAAAAAAATTTTTGACGGAATCCGGAATCCGGAATACGGAATGTAAAAAACGGCGGAATCCGGAATGCGGAATGCGTAATTTCAACCATTAATTTTTGCGATAGATCAAAAAAGTATACTTTTCACAACAATTGAGAATAAAGTATTAAAACTCATAGTTGGGCTCATAATCCGGAAAACGGAAAACGGAAAAAAATTTTTTTACGGAATCCGGAATCCGGAAAACGGAAAAAAAAAAGTTTTTTCACAGAATCCAGAATCCGGAAAACGGAAAAAAATTTTTTTCACGGAATCCGGAATTCCGCCCTTCTCTGTTTTCCAGGATGGCATAGAGCGAAACCTTTAGAATAGAATTTTCACTAAAAAATGAATTGTCTGAAAATTTTTCATTTTCAGACAAGATTACGGTATTCTGAAAGCGATTCTGACGTGAATTTCAAGAAAAATTCAAAGAAACCTGAAAATATTTCAGGAATCTCCGAAAAAATCGATTGCCACGGATTCCAGAAGGAAGCAGCAAGCTGAGGCATTTGGAGAAGTTGGATTTGTGAGTTTCAGAGATGAATTGAGCAGAAATCGCCGATTTCAGAAGATCCAACTTGATTGCCACGATGACGTCAGAGGATTTCAGCCATTTGGCATCGATCCGATCAGTAGATTTGTCTAGAAATCTAATATCGTACCTGCCAAAACCAGTGATCTCATCGAAAGTGAATATTGAAAAATTGTCGGTTTTTTATTGCTTCAAAGGCTAGAATTTCAGCATTTTTTTCAGAGATCTTGCGTCGAACTCGATCACTGATGTTGGCACTGATTTATTTTCCGCTTTCACCAGTTTAATTTCTCTGAAACTTGCCAGAAATCATATTCAGTCACTCAGACAGTTCTCATTTTCAAGATTAAAGAAATTGGAGTCGATGTGAGTTTTTCTAAGATTCTTTTAAAATATTAATTTTCAGCTCGTCGAGAGCTTTCAGAAAAGTATAAACACGACCTACTTTCCTGAACTTTTGGGCGCATCGGACTACTGTAGTTGTCGCGGCGAGACCTAAAGTGAGGGGAAACAGCAGAGTAGGGCGGAATTGGATTTTGAGGACTCGGAATCCGGAAAACGAAAAACGGAAAAAAATGTTTTTCACGGAATCTGGAATCCGGTAGACGGAATGAAAAAACTGCGGAATCCGGAATTCCGCCCTTCTCTGGGAAACACGTCCTCTGGGATTACTGTAGTGGTCGCGGCGAGACCTAAAGTGAAGGGAAACAGGTCTTCTAGGATTACTGTAGTTGTCGCGGCGGGACCTAAAGTGAAGGGAAACGGCAGAGTAGGGCGGAATTGGATTTTGGGAACTCGGAATCCGGAAAATGGAAAACGGAAAAAAAAAATTTTCACGGAATCTAGAATCCGGAAGACGGAATGAAAAAAACTGCGGAATCCGGAATTCCGCCCTTCTCTGGGAAACAGGTCTTCTGGGATTAAACTCGGAATCCGGAAAACGGAAAACGGAAAAAAAATTTTTCACGGAATCTAGAATCCGGAAGACGGAATGAAAAAACGGCGGAATCCGGAAGACGGAATGCGGAATCCGGAAATCCGCTCTTCTCTGGGAAACAGGTCTTCTGGGATTACTGTAGTTGTCGCGGCGAGACCTAAAGTGAAGGGAAACAGGTTATCTGTGTATATTTCAGTTAAAATAGCTTATTTTACTTTCTGAAGCTTAAACACGACCTTCTTTCCTGCATTTTGGGACACGTCGGATTACTGTAGTTATCGCGGCGAGACCTAATACACGACCTTCTTTCCTGCACCTTGAGACGCATAGGATTACTGTAGTTGTCGTGGCGAGACCTAATACACGACCTACTTTAATGCATTTTGGGACGCATCGGATTACTGTAGTTATCGCGGCGAGACCTAAAGTGAAGGGAAACAGCAAAGTAGGGCGGAATTGGATTTTCGGGAACTCGAAATCCGGAAAACGGAAAACGGAAAAAAAATTTTCACGGAATCCGGAATTCCGCCCTTCTCTGGGAAACATGTCTTCTGGGATTACTGTAGTTGTCGCGGCGAGACCTAAAGTGAAGGGAAACAGGTCACCTGGGATTACTGTAGTTGTCGCGGCGAGACCTAAAGTGAGGGGAAACAGGTCTTCTGGGATTACTGTAGTTTTCGTGGTGGGACCCAACGTGAAAGCTCCCTACAAACTGAATTCCGCTTGACTTCTGAATTTTCAGAGATTTAACGAGAAACATGATTCGAGAGGTGCGCTTCCTGGCGTTCAACCATCTTCCATCCCTTCAAAACGTGAGTTTGGCCAAAAACGATGTCTACCGATTGGACGACGGAATGTTTTACGCGTGTGAAGGGCTCACCCGGCTCAATTTGTCCACGAATCGAGTGCAATCCGTCACCGAGGGATGGATGTTCGGCTTGACTAGTTTAGAGATTTTGTGAGTTTCAGAAATTGAAGTTTTGCTGAAAAGAGACGCAGACGGTGAGAGCACTCTAGCCTGTCTGCGTCTCCGCAAACTTTAGTGCAAGATGAGCTGAATTATAGAGATCTTTCCTACAACCAAATCCAATCATTCCACACGAGCTCATGGAGCCATACACCAAAGTTGAAATGGCTGTCACTTCATTCCAATCGGATTCAATCACTTCCATCCGGCTCTTTTCGGGCTCTTCGGCAGCTCGAAGAGCTCATTTTATCTGCTAACTCCATTGATAGTTTGCACAAATTCGCATTAATCGGAATGGATAATTTGCATAAGTAAGAGGGCTCAGAGAGAAGAGACGCAGACAGACAGACTACTCTCGCCTGTCTGCGTCTCTTCAATCATCAAGACTTATCGAATCAACAATATTTCAGATTAGTATTTCAGATTAGACCTTTCATCGAACACGTTAGCAGTTTGCGTTGAAGACGGAGCCGTCCTGTACAATACCTCAATGCCTTTCCTAAGATCACTCAGATTTACGAACAATCAGCTGCGTGTGATCCCCAAAAGAGCATTTGAGAGATTTCCGGCGCTAGAGGAGCTCGATTTGATGGATAACCCCATCGCGACAATTCATCCAGAAGCTTTTGAGCCATTAGAGCTGAAAAAGTTGTGAGTTTTTTGGTTTTCAGTGATTATCTGGGAAACCTGGAGAGTTACAAGAAAGTTATCTGCAGGAATTTTTGTGCATTTCATTAGTTGGAAGCTTTCCGGTAGCTTTGCCGGTTTCAGAGATAAGCTAGTTTCTAGCTCAGACAAGACATTTTTATTAGATGACCGTGCTTTTAGCCGTTTTATCTCAAAAACTAGACACTGCAGAAAAAAGTTGTAAACTACAGTAATACTAATCTGGAAATTTTCTACATTTCATTAGTTGAAATAATTCCGGTAGCTTTGCCGGTTTCAGAGATATGTCAGTTTCTAGCTCAAGCATTTTTTTTTCTGACTTTTTGAGAGGAATCCGTGTTCTTTTAGAAGTTCTAGAGAGGCGCAGACAGTTAGAGTGCTCTCGTTTCTCTGCGTCTTATATTGCCTAGATTTCATTAGTTGGAATCAATTCTTTAGCTTCTCTAATTCTCGCGATATGAGCTTCAATAATCCAAAAAAGACATTTTTACTAGATGACCGTGTTTTCAGCCGTTTTATCTCAAAAACTAGAAATTGCAGAAAAAAGTTGTGAACTACAGTAATACTATACTGGTAATTTCCTGCATTTCATTAATTGTGAGCTTTCCGGTAGCTTTGCCGGTTTCAGAGATACGTCAGTTTCTAGCTCAGACATTTTTTTTCTCGCTTTTTGATAGGAATCCGTGTTCCTTTAGATGTTCTAAAGAGGCGCAGACAGTTAGAGTGCTCTCGTTTCTCTGCGTCTTTTATTGCCTAGATTTCATTAGTTGAATTCAATTCTCTAGCTTCTCTAATTCTCGCGATATGAGCTTCAGTAATCCAAGCAAGACATTTTTACTAGGAGACCATGTTTCAGCCGTGTTATCTCAAAAACTAAAAACGGCAGAAAAAAGTTGTAAACTACAGTAATACTAATCTGGAAATTTCCTACATTTTATTAGTTGGAAGATTTCCGGTAGCTTCGCCGGTTTCAGAGATACGCCAGTTTCTAGCTCAGACATTTTCTGTGTTCTTGTATAAGTTCTAGAGAGGCGCAGACAGTTAGAGTGTTCTCGTTTCTCTGCGTCTCTTATTGCCTTGATTTCAAAGGGCTCTATATGCAGTGAAAATGAGAAGAACTAGAAAAGAAAATTCCAGAATAATGAACTCCACATCGATCCTTTGCGATTGCCAAATCTCATGGCTGGCGGCGTGGATATACCGTCTGAAACTCGACAAATCGTCGATAGTGGCCAAGTGCTCGTACCCGTCACCGCTGGCCGACCTCGACGTGCTCGCCATCGACACGGCGAACCTGACGTGCCACGACGACTCGCCGCGCGCCAAAATCGTCCGCCAACCCGAAGAAGTGAAGGCGTTGCTCGGAGAGCAG
The DNA here is from genome assembly GCA_003052745.1 of Caenorhabditis inopinata. Taxonomy (NCBI): domain Eukaryota; kingdom Metazoa; phylum Nematoda; class Chromadorea; order Rhabditida; family Rhabditidae; genus Caenorhabditis; species Caenorhabditis inopinata. The sequence continues at coordinate 2,487,147 of AP018154.1, read as the reverse complement.
GCGCGCTTCACCTGCAACGTCTATGGGGCGAGCCCGTTGAGCATTGAGTGGAGGGTCATGGAGAATGGTCAGCCGAGGGTGCTGGTCCAGGATTCCGTCACGTTTTTAAGCGTTAATACAACAGCAGGTTCGTTGAGTTTTTTTATAGAGAAGTGTCTCTGAAAATCCATTTTTTGCTCAAAAAAAAACTGAAAATTAATGGTTTTTTTTTAATTTAATTCAGTTGTAAACGGAACTTCTGATGGCCGAGAATTAGCTGCCGCTGAACTAGTTTTGGATAATGTAGCAACGACAGACAACTCGGAATATCAATGTGTTGCTCGAAATCGGTTTGGGTCGGACTTCTCGTCTCATGTCAGGCTTTTTGTGAGTTTTTATTCTTTAATTTTGCTGAAAATGAGATCTACATCTATTTTCCTTCATTTCATTAGTTGGAATTTTTCCTCTAACTTCTATGGTTTTCGAGATACCGTAGAAGTCTCTTCCAGCTTCCATAGGACGCTGAAAGTTCTTTATTTTGTAAGAATGCGTGCCAGAATGCGTTGGCTTCTTTTGATGTCTGAAACTATCTGAAATTGGTTAGAATCATTTCAGGTTTACCAATTCCCGCGCTTCACCTATACGCCGTCGGATCAAACTCTTCTCGTCGGTCAAACGGCGAAGTTCCTGTGCGCCTCCACGGGAACTCCGCGGCCCGAGGTGAAATGGGCGTTCGAGCGGATTCCGTTTCCAGCCGCAGAGGACAGAAGGCTCTACGTAAAGCCAAATGATGATCACATTTATATAATGAATATAACGAAAGAGGATCAGGGGAAGTACACGTGCCACGCTACGAACATCGCTGGACAACGACAGTATAGCGCCGAGTTGAGGGTCTTCGGTGAGAGCTTTTCAGATGCTTTTAGCCTTTTTCAGAGAATTTTTCTGAAAATTCGGAATAATTTTCTTTATTCTCCTTATTCTCCTAACTTCTCCAGTTTTTCAGAAGAGGTCTGCTTAAACAAGTTTATCTCTGAAACCGTAAAAGTTAGAAAGAAACTTTCAACTACAAAAGTAATCTACATAAAATTTCCTACATTTCATTTGTTAAAAGTTTTTCCATAGCTTTGACGGTTTCAGAGATACGCCAGTTTCTAGCTCAGACATTTTTTTTCTAATTTTCTGATAGAAATCCGTGTTCTTTTAGAAATTCTCGAGAGGCGCAGACAGTTAGAGTGCTCTCGTTTCTTTGCGTCTTATATTGCCTAGATTTCATCAGTTGAAATCAATTCTCTAGCTTCTCTAATTCTCGCGATATGAGCTTCAGTAATCCAAGAAAGACATTTTTGCTAGATGACAGTGTTTCAGCCTTTTTATCTCAAAAACTAGAAATTGCAAAAAAAAGTTGTGAACTACAGTAATATTATTCTCAAAATTTTCTACATTTCATTAGTTGAAATATTTCTGGTAGCTTTGCCGGTTTCAGAGATATGTCAGTTTCTAGCTCAAACATTTTTTTTCTGACTTTTTGAGAGGAATCCGTGTTCTTTTAGAAGTTCTCGAAAGGCGCAGACAGTTAGAGTGCTCTTGTTTCTCTGCGTCTTATATTGCCTAGATTTCATTAGTTGAAATCAATTCTCTAGTTTCTCTAATTCTCGCGATATGAGCTTCAATAATCCAAAAAAGACATTTTTATTAGAAAAACCTGCTTTCAACCGTTTTATCTCAAAAACTAGAAATTGCAGAAAAAAGTTGTAAACTACAATAATATTATTCTGGAAATTTTCTATATTTCATTAGTTGGAAGTTTTCCGGTAGCTTTGCCGGTTTCAGAGATACGCCAGTTTCTAGCTCAGACATTTTTTTCTGACTTTTTGAGAGGAATCCGTGTTCTTTTAGAAGTTCTTGAGAGGCGCAGACAGTTAGAGTGCTCTAGTTTCTTTGCGTCTCTTATTGCCTAGATATCATTAGTTGGAATCAATTCTTTAGCTTCTCTAATTCTCGTGATATGAGCGTTAGTAATCCTAGCAAGACATTTTTATAAGATGAGACCATGTTTCAGCCGTTTTATCTCAAAAACTAGAAATTGCAAAGAAAAGTTGTAAACTACAATAATATTATTCTGAAAATTTTCTATATTTCATTAGTTGCAATCAATTCTCTAGCTTTTCTAATTCTCGCGATATGAGCTTCAATAATCCAAAAAAGACATTTTTACTAGATGAACTTGCTTTCAGCCATTTTATCTCAAAAACTAGAAATTGTAGAAAAAAGTTGTAAACTACAGTAATACTATTCTGGAAATTTTCTATATTTCATTAGTTGAAATCAATTCTCTAACTCTTCTAGTTCTGGCGATATGAGCTTCAGTAATCCAAGAAAGACATTTTTATTAAGTGAACCTGCTTTCAGCAGTTTTATCTCAAAAACTAAAAATTGCAGAAAAAAGTTGTAAACTACAGTAATATTATTCTGGAAATTTCCTACATTTCATTAGTTGAAATCATTTCTTTAGCTTTTCTAGTTTTTGAGATAAGCGTGGAGATGTTCGGAACAGAGAGAAAGAGTGGCAGAGATGCTAGACATGTCTGACTCTCTGCGTCTCTCTCTCTCTCTCTCTCTCTCTCTCTCTCTCTCTCTCTCTCTCTCTCTCTCGGGTTCTATCATTTTCAATACATTTCTAGAATATTTCCAGAAAACCAGTTCGTCCAACCGGAAAACGCGGAGCCAGTTCTTGTAAAAAAGGGCGGAGCATTGCACATTGACTGCTCCTGTGACTTGATTGAATCAACGCAGCGAATGATTTGGAAGAGAGATGAACAAGTGATTTTGTTTCTGAAAAAGGCGAAATTCGCTGAAATGAATCAGATTCTGACGCTAACCCAGACAACGTTCTCTGATTCTGGAGAATACTCGTGTGAACTATGGGTTGAAGATTCAATGTTGATGAGGAAGGTGACGACGGTCAAGGTGTTGAGTGAACATGGTTAGTTAGCATGTTGCCTTGCCCACCACCTGCCCAAGGGCAAACTGCCCAAATGTGAAGTGTACCGTTTCAGAATTCCCTTCCACCGACTCCACGTTCTCCCAGCGTGCTCAGGAGTTCCGAGCGATGGCCGCAAAATGGGCTGAAAACATCAAATCGACTGGAAATGGATTCTATCTTATGGCTTCTTGCAGTGCTTTTGGATTGTAAGTTGGAGATCACCAGAGGAAGACGGAATTCCGTATTCCGCATTTTTTTCATTCCGTCTTCTGTTTTCCGGATTTCGTGAAAAAATTTTTTTCCGTTTTCCGCATTCCGGATTCCGCGATATGACGTTTTTATCTCAGAGAAGGGCGGAATTCCGGATTCCGCCGTTTTTTCATTCCGTCTTCCGGATTCCAGATTCCGTGAAAAAATATTTTTTCCGTTTTCCGCATTTCGGATTCTGCGATATGGCGTTTTTATCAGAGAAGGACGGAATTCCGGATTCCGCATTCCGCCGTTTTTTTCATTCCGTCTTCCGGATTCCAGATTACGTGAAGAAAAAATTTTTCACGGAATCTGGAATTCGGAAAACGGAATGTAAAAAACGGCGGAATCCGGAATGCGGAATGCGGAAAACGGAATTTCAACCATTAATGAGGGAATATTTATGATGTAAATGCGCTCTGTTCGCAAAAATTTTTGTGGGAGTTCAAAAAAGTATACTTTTCACAAAAATTGAGAATAAAGAATTAAAACGAAATAAAAACGCCATATCGCGGAATCCGGAATGCTGAGAACGGAAGAAAAAATTTTTCACGGAATCTGGAATGCGGAATGCGGAATCCGGAATTCCGCCCTTCTCTGGTAATCACCGTATTTTTCAGATTTTTCAGATGATTTTGAGAATTTCAAAAACTGAAAATTGCGGTTTAAGATTACTTAGTATTTTCAGTTCTATGAGCACACTTTAATAGGCTCATCACAAGGATTACTGTAGTTTCCTCTTTCTTACAGAATGATCCTTGGTGTGCTCACTTCAATCTGCGTATGCCTCATCAAAAATTCGCGGAGAAGAGACCCGGCTCTCAAGATTCAACCGGTTCATGTATAGTGTCTACCGTAACCCATTACTGTAATTATTTCCGTTTTAAACCATTTTTTTTCGTAATTTTCGCACATTTCTGTCATTATATTTCCTCCTTCCACCGGTACATGTTCATGTTTTCAGCGGGTTACAAATCTTTGAGTTAAAGGGACAAATAAAGCATTTTTTCGCTTCGAGACCCGATGATCTGAAATTAGGGAAAAAAATGAGTTTATTCAGAGAGAAATTGAAATCAAAATGTTGTATTTTCAACTGAGATTGGCACATTGGGATTCGTAAATAAGCAAACGACAGTAATTTTTCAAAATTTAAAGGGACATGGCCTGATTTTGTTTCTACAGAAACAAAATCAGCATGGTAGCAAGTTGGCAGTAGGGAAAGCTGGATAATATTTTTAAAAAAAATGAGAAAAATTCATTTAAAAAAAAGGAGGGGGGGGGGGGAAAGAGTGGCTGATTTAGCATCTCTCCCGGATCTCTCCTTCTTTAAGACCAAGGCATTTGCCCCATTCTCTGATGGAGATGTTTCCGTCGTTGTTGGCGTCGCATCCCTCCAAGAATGGCTTGATGCACGACTCCATTGGGATGACTGGAGCGGTGATTGGGATCAGCTCGTGGTGGGAGACAGACTGAAAAACGGGAAGATCTGATTAGGAGCGTGGAAGTTCGGTATAGCCCCCCACACGCTTTTCAAAGAAATACATTCCGATTCTTCGGTCTGGAATCTGAGAAGCTGACTATGAGTTTTGAAGTTTGGTATAGCCCCCCACACACTTTTCAAAGAAATACACCGGAAGAGTACCCCAATCTGGAATCTGAAGCTGACTATGAGTTTTGAAGTTCGGTATAGCCCCCCACACACTTTTCAAAGAAATACACCGGAAGGGTACCCCAATCTGGAATCTGAAGCTGACTATGAATGTGGAAGTTCGGTATAGCCCCCCACACGCTTTTCAAAGAAATACACCGGAAGAGTACCCCAATCTGGAATCTGAAGCTGACTATGAGTTTTGAAGTTCGGTATAGCCCCCCCACACACTTTTCAAAGAAATACATTCTGATTCTTTGGTCTAGAATCTGAAGCTGACTATGAGTGTGGAAGTTCGGTATAGCCCCCCACACACTTTTCAAAGAAATACACCGGAAGGGTACCCCAATCTGGAATCTGAAGCTGACTATGAATGTGGAAGTTCGGTATAGCCCCCCACACACTTTTCAAAGAAATACACCGGGAGAGTACCCCAATCTGGAATCTGAAGCTGACTATGAGTTTTGAAGTTCGGTATAGCCCCCCACACGCTTTTCAAAGAAATACACCGGAAGAGTACCCCAATCTGGAATCTGAAGCTGACTATGAGTGTGGAAGTTCGGTATAGCCCCCCCACACTTTTCAAAGAAATACACCGGAAGAGTACCCCAATCTGGAATCTGAAGCTGACTATGAGTTTTGAAGTTCGGTATAGCCCCCCACACACTTTTCAAAGAAATACACCCAATCTGGAATCTGACGCTGACCATGAGTGTGGAAGTTCGGTATAGCCCCCCACACACTTTTCAAAGAAATACACCGGAAGAGTACCCCAATCTGGAATCTGAAGCTGACTATGAGTGTGGAAGTTCGGTATAGCCCCCCACACACTTTTCAAAGAAATACTCTGGAATCTGAAGATTATAAGAAGCTTACATTGTCGTGTGGCTTGGTGTCAAGCTCGCAGTACTTCCAGATGACTGGGTAGACGTGCTTCTTGCTGTCGTCGTTCTCGGCATCTGCGAGAAGCTCCTCCCACTCGAGCTTGTGGAGCTCACGTCTCTTCTTCAACTCTTTCATGACCTGCAACGACGCACTGCTTTGAATCGACACCTCCGCCTTACCTGGAAGAGCCAGTCAGCCATACGCTCCGGGAACTGAGCCATGTGCTCTTCGGTGCACTCGTTGAGCTTCTTGCACTGTCCGAGGTACTCCAAGTGCACTTTGGCGTTGCTCGCCTTGGAGCACTCGCTCGACTTTCTTTTGCAGAGGCATCGCTCGCGGTAGAGATCGCACAGCGAGGTGAACGTCTCATTGTTGTTAGCGCACACCTGGAAAAGACGATTATTGAGGAGACGCAGACAGGCTAGAGCACTCTAACGATCTGCGTCTCTGAGAAATTGAAGGGTGCGATGCCTACCTTATCCATCGGGTCGCCATCGAGCTCCGGGCACTTGGAAATGCACTCGCACGTCGGCTCTCCCTTCTTTCCAACAACACATTCCTTTCCCCATCCGCATTGATGATCCTCGCATGGGTTTTTCGGTGGGTCTACTGGAAAAATGATTTATTTTCGGCATTCCATTCCGTTTATTAGGATCCTTTGTGCACCACACCAGGCAGGCAGGAGCAGCAGGCAGCAGCTCTTTAACATTACACATGAAGCTCCTGGAGCCCAGCTTTACACATCCCCCCCCCCCCTCGCCGACAGACACAAGGGAAATAGTAGATGAGAGAGAGAGAAAGACGTAGAAAAGACGGACGGAGCGATAAGATTGATCGGAAGCGATGACGACGGGCGGTGAGTATAGAAGTTTATGAATTATCTCAAATATTTTAAACTTTTTCTTTATATTAGAGAGATGAAGATTGATTAGAGCGAAATCAGGCTTTAGCTGAAACTACAAACTACAAAAAGCAATTCTGAGTAAGCTTCTGAAGGTCGGACTACAAATTTCTGAATTCTAAAGTCAGAGCTAGCGTTGATTCAAAGTAGGTCAAAGTACAAACTACAAGCCGAGGCTTTTCCGCTTCCAGACTTGCTTACCGCTCTTCCTCTCCTCATCCGCATCGATGTTATCGAGAAGCTCGCCGAGCTCATCGTCGGCCACCTTCTTTTTCTGAAACACCGTTTTTTAGAGTTAGAGCGTCTACAGAAGAGATACGGTATGGACCCACCTTGGCGTCGACGAACGACGAGGCTGTCAGAAGCAGAAGACAGGCGACCAGAGCGTAACGCATCTTGAACTCCGAATGGTGAGCTGGTTGGGGGGAGCACCGATGAGCAGAGAGACAGAGAGAGAGAGAGAGAGAGAGAGAAAAGTGGGCGTGGTCCTGTGGTGGGGGGCTCGGTGGAGCTCAGAAGCTCAGAGAGCTGATGAATCATCCTGATACGATGTTGCACAATCGGATGGGTCGAGCGGCTTAAAAGAGGACATCATCATTAATATCTTTGATGCTGCTGCTGGACACGACTGATGGGCAGGCCTATCTTAAAGGCGCAGGGATCGGGGAGCATCTGGTTTCTGGAAGAATCCTTTGACAAATATTAATGGGATGTCCGGACGCACTATTATATCCGTCATGTGTAGTGTTCTGTCTGTCTGGCGGTTTGTCGCATGTCGTCGATGAGCCCACATAGCTGATGGGCAAGATGCCGAGAAGCTCATTGACCAAATGCCCAATTACTGCCTAGCAGAGTTGGGCGGAATTGGATTTTGGGAACTCGGAATCCGGAGTTCGGAAAACGGAAAAAAAAACTTTTTCACGGAATCCGGAATCCGGAAGCTGTTAATAGTTGATGGGCAAGATGCCGAGAATTTGGGCATTCTTAGCTCATTGACCAAATGCCCAATTACTGCCTAGCAGAGTTGGGCGGAATTGGATTTTGGGAACTCGGAATTCGGAATCCGGAAAACAGAAAAAAAAATTTTTCACGGAATCCGGAATCCGGAATGCGGAAAACGGAAAAAAATATTTCACGGAATCCGGAATCCGGAAAACTAAAAATTTTTTTTTCACGGAATCCGGAATCCGGAAAACGGGAAAAAAATTTTACACGGAATCCGGAATTCGGAAAACGGAAAAAAAATTTTCACGGAATCCGGAATCCGGAAAACGGAAAAAAAATTTTCACGGAATCCGGAATCCGGAAAACGGGAAAAAAATTTTTCACGGAATCCGGAATCCGGAAAACGGAAAAAAATTTTTCACGGAATCCGAAATCCGGAAAACGGGAAAAAAATTTTTCACGGAATCCGGAATCCGGAAAACGGAAAAAAAAATTTTTCACGGAATTCGGAATTCGGAAAACGGAAAAAAAAATTTTCACGGAATCCGGAATCCGGAAAACGGAATGTAAAAAACGGCGGAATCCGGAATTCCGCCCTTCTCTGATAGAAACGCCATATCGCGAAATCCGGAATCCGGAAAACGGAAAAAAATTTTTTTCCACGGAGTCCGGAAAACGGAAAACGGAAAAAAAAATTTTCACGGAATCCGGAATCCGGAATTCCGCCCTTCTCTGCTGCCTAGTTCCTGCCGGTTTTCGCACACTTTTCGTCACACAGCTAGTTGGGCAGCCTGCCCAAATCCGGAATTCCGCCCTTCTCTGATAGAAACGCCTTTTCACGAAATCTTTCACGAAATCCGGAATCCGGAAAACGGAAAAAAATTTTTTTCCACGGAGTCCGGAATTCGGAAAACGGAAAAAAATTTTTCACGGAATCTGGAATCCGGAATTCCGCCCTTCTCTGCTGCCTAGTACCTGCCGGTTTTCGCACACTTTTCGTCACACAGCTAATTGGGCAGCCTGCCCAAAGCAATTTTCAGTTGCACTGAGCATTTTTTATTGGCATGGCTGAGGATTTTCTCGGCCACCAAATAAGAAATTGTGCTCTACATGAATTCCACTAGAAAGAGCTACTTGCTGCTCTAATTCCGGCGGGAGAAGACAAGATAAAGGAGATGCTCAAGGTCAGATGCTCAATGAGCTATTTTTATTGGCTATCAGTGGCTTCATTTTCGAGTCGCGACGCACCATATCATAGCAGAACCTTCGCTTCTTTTTTCGTTTTTCCCGCTGACCGACAGCTATCGAATTTCCTAGCGGAGCAGCAGAATGTGTCATCGTACTAACCAGCAGCTGCCCGTTTGCTCGCAGCAACCATCTCCCCCCCCCCCCCCCGACCCGGTCTTGTTCATATTTTCTTCTACAATCATTTTCTTCTTCATCTGTTTTCATCTGTCACATTTTGCGGCATAGTTTCATTGGAAAAAAGAGCAGTTGTTGCACTTTTATAAGAGGAGATCAGAGATGGGGAGCACGAGGACATCTGGAAGGACATCAGAGTTAATGGAGCTTCACTCAAATAGTCCAAGTAGTGGCCAGATGTCCATTAGCTGCCAGTTAGCTGCCGAATGGCTGCCCACCTATAGGATTGTCAATGGGTAGCCTGATAGATGGACTTTCTCGAAAAAATTCTCGAAAATTTCCGAAAAATCAACGAGAAACATTTCTAGAGAATTTCTCGAAACATTTTCGAAAAATTTCCGAAAAATTCTCGAAAAATTTCCGAAAAATTCTCGAAAAATCAACGAGAAACATTTTTCGAAAATTCTCGAAAAATTTCAGAACATTTTTTCGAGAAAATCTCGAGAAATCAACGAGAAAATTTTCTCGAGAATTTTTCGGAAATTTTTCGAAAAATCAACGAGAAACATTTCTGGAGAATTTCTCGAAAAATTTCCGAAAAATCAACGAGAAACATTTCTCGAGAATTTCTCGAAAAATTTCCGAAAAATTCTCGAAAATTTTCCGAAAAATTCCTCGAAAAATTTCCGAAAAATTCTCGAAAAATCAACGAGAAACAGTTCTCGAGAATTCTCGGAAAATTTCCGAAAAATCAACGAGAAATATTTCTCGAAAATTTTCGAAAAATCAACGAGAAACATTTGTCGAGAATTCTCGAAAAATTTCCGAAAAATCAAAGAGAAAAATTTCTGGAGAATTCTCGAAACATTTCTCGAGAATTCTCGAACATTTTCCGAAAAATTCTCGAAAAAAAAATTTCGAATAAAAATAATAATAAACAAGTTCGAACGACACTCCGAAATAACGCAAAGCGCGTTGTTTATCGTATTTCCATTCAAATCATTTTTCGCGATTTCTCGAGAAATTTTTCGAGAAATTCTCAAGAAATTTCCGAAAATTTTTCAGAGAAATTCTCGAGAAATCAACGAGAAAATTTTCTCGAGAATTTTTCGGAAATTTTTCAAAAAAACGCATTTTTCGAGAAATCATTTTTCGAAACGACACACTGGTTGTGACCTCCAAAATCCAAAATTCTCGTCTTCTCTAGGTTTCTCAAATCTAAGGCGAAAAATTTCGGTCTCGTCTTGAATTCGTCTGACGACAACTGTGTTTGACAGTTTTTTATTGCGTAAGACGAGTGCAAGACGAACTGAAAGACGAATGAAGACGACGACTCTTTGGTATGGAGCAAGAGGGTTTATTGCTCTTGGCGTAATATTGTTCAGCTTCCCCCACAGTTTTTCCAATAAAGTGCCCTTGCCCTTTGGCTGCCCATCCAACTAGTTAGCCCTAACTGTTTTTCTTGGCTCGGCCTGAGCACTCGAAGCGTCTAGATTTCCTTCAGCGCCTCTTTAACTCGGGTCAGGGGACAGCTGTCTTTCGTCGTCTTTACTTTATATAATTCTGAATTGGAAAATGTCAGAGAGAGGGAGAGAGGGAGATGATGATGACAGCTGTTGAAGGGAAGGAAAGATGGAGAATGCACAAAAGTATATACAAACTTAGACCGGGTGGTGGGGGGGGGGGTGGATGCGGAGAAATAGACAAACTGGCGGACAGACAGACGCAGTACGGTGGAGTAGATGTTATTTATCACATTATTTATGATGTTTATTTTAGAAATACACACATCAGAGTTCTCTGGACTACATACAGAAGTTCTTGCAATCGTTATACGTGGCAAAGTTATTCGCGTTTCCGTCACGTCCGTAAAAGGTGAACAGCATACAGTTGTTGTAGGCCTTCGAGAAGAAATATCTGAAAATTTCAGCATTTCACTGTAGATTCTTAAACATCTGAAATTCCAGCATAGAATTCCTGCGTCTGTCTTTGTATCTTTCTGTATGGATGTCTGGACTTCCAGATTTCCATTGAAAGGTAATAGTTGTTCAGAATGAGCTTTCAGCCTCTTCCCCGATATCCGAAAATCTGTATTTCTATCTTTCTGTCTGTTTGTCGGTTTGGCTGAATGCTTATAGCTGCTTTCAGATGTCCGCCTACCTTGGAGTGTGTTTTCCGCTGGAGCCGAACTTTCCTGCGTCGTATTGAAGGCTGCAAGTGTGCTCTGAAATGAAAAATGCATTACTGGACTGTTCTCCACTCGGACTTGAACATTTTGGAGGTATTAATATTTTGAGCAAACAAAACTATGCTCATTGGTTCGACGACTCAAAGGATCCAGTGACAAAAGAGCAAAAAGAGCCCAAAAAACAGATGATCACTTCAATAACTCAATAGGTTTTCATGGGATTCTTCTGAAGTACAGTACCGGCCATAAAGGTATTACATTCATATCTTTATGGCCGGTACTGTAATTCTAGATTATCTGAAAATTTAGAAAATAATTTTACAAAATTTGGTTTTCTTTTTTCTAGCTCTAAATCCCTTAAAAAGTTAGAATTAGTTCGCGAATAAAGTCAAAAAAAAATTTTAAAAATTTTTGATTAAAAATCTGAAAATTCGGCTGAAATGTTGTATTGCTCACTGAATTTCAGAGCCAATTAATTTCAGACAAATAAGCTATTTTGCTTCTGATTACATTGCCTAAAAATCGCCTTCCCGCATTGCTCTTCTTGCCGGTGCTCACTCATTCCACCGGCCATAAAGGTATTATATTCATACCTTTATGGCCGGTACAGTATTTCTAAATTGTCTAAAAATTCTGAAAATTATTTTTAGAAAATATTGTTTTTTTTTCTAGCTGCAAATCCCTTAAAAAGTTAGAATTAGTTCGCGAATAAAGTCAAAAAAAACTTTTTAAAATTTTGACTTAAAAAACTGAAAATTTGGCGGAAATTATTTAGGCTGAAATCTTGTATTGCTCACTGAATTTCAGAGCCAACTTCAGAGCCAACCAATTTCAGACAAATTTTAAGTACCTTTTGTAGGGCAACACTGTGTCCCTTGACACTCATATCCATGCGGACAATTGCTGCAAGCTACTGTTTGTCCGGATGTCGCGCCGGCTGGGTAGGCTCCTGATGGGCAGACGGCTGAAAGTCGAATAATGGAATCTTAAAGGCAGGACAGAACAATGGAAGAGAGGCTTACGGACTGACGGACAAACAGATGTCCGGATCGACTGCCAGGCAGTAAAGGCTGGCAAATCGATAGAAAAGGACCGTATCAACAAATTTTGAGAATTTCGACGGACAGACAGATAGACAGACAGACTTACAGTACGACAAGTCTCCAGAATCTTTGGAATTCTGACAAGCGGCCTCACAAGCTTCCTTCGATAAGAATCGGTTGCCATTCCCGTCGCAACCCTGGAAACAGAGCTGTTATAGCTAGAAAAGAGCTAGAAAACTGGAAATTGAGGATTCATTGAGGATTTTCACTGAAAATAAAGCTAAAAATCACAGCTTTTTGTCTGAAATGTTCAGATTTTTCGCTGCCTTCTTAGAGAGATGCGATTAGGGCGGAATTGGATTTTGGGAACTCGGAATCCGGAAAACGGAAATCGGAAAAAAAATCTTTTACGGAATCTGGAATCCGGAGAAAAAAGGAATGTAAAAAACGGAATTTAAAAAAAAGACATGAACTGTTGGGAAATTTTTCGAAAAATAAAGCATGATGTAAATGCGCTCTGTTCGCAAAAAATTTTTGCGGGAGTTCAAAAAAGTATATTTTTCACAACAATTGAGAATAAAGAATTAAAGCGGAATAAAGACGGCGGAATCCGGAAATACCTGATAAAAAAACGGCTGGCATGTCCTCGTATTCTTGTGAAAGTAAAATGACCGTGCTCCCTGCGCTGCTCCGCATGCCGAATTTCCAGTATCCCGCGCCAGGAAGCAGTCGGAATTCTGGGCGGCGGTGACCATGGTGACCGCCAAGAATATCACAGTGAAAGCGATCATTGCACTGCAAATTTTCAGCTGATTTAAGGGTTAAAAACGCGAAAAAATTTAGCAATCTAATAGTAAGGTTTATGGGCTGAAAGTCTTGAATTTTCTTCATATTCTGAAATAAAATGCCGTAAAAAAAGTCTTGAATTTTCTTCATTTTCTGAAATAAAATGCCGTAAAAAAAGTCTTGAATTTTCTTCATATTCTGAAATAAAATGCCGTAAAAAAAGTCTTGAATTTTCTTCATTTTCTGAAATAAAATGCCGTAAAAAAAGTCTTGAATTTTCTTCATTTTCTGAAATAAAATGCCGTAAAAAAAGTTTTGAATTTTCTTCATTTTCTGAAATAAAATGCCGTAAAAAAAGTTTTGAATTTTCTTCATTTTCTGAAATAAAATGCCGTAAAAAAAGTTTTGAATTTTCTTCATTTTCTGAAATAAAATGCCGTAAAAAAAGTCTTGAATTTTCTTCATTTTCTGAAATAAAATGCCGTAAAAAAAGTCTTGAATTTTCTTCATTTTCTGAAATAAAATGCCGTAAAAAAAGTTTTGAATTTTCTTCATTTTCTGAAATAAAATGCCGTAAAAAAAGTCTTGAATTTTCTTCATTTTCTTAAATAAAATGCCGTAAAAAAAGTTTTGAATTTTCTTCATTTTCTGAAATAAAATGCCGTAAAAAAAGTCTTGAATTTTCTTCATTTTCTGAAATAAAATGCCGTAAAAAAAAGTTTTGAATTTTCTTCATTTTCTGAAATAAAATTCCGTAAAAAAAGTCTTAAATTCTTTTCATTTTCTGAAATAAAATGCCGTAAAAAAAGTCTTGAATTTTCTTTATTTTCTGAAATAAAATGCCGTTAAAAAAGTCTTGAATTCTCTTCATTTTCTGAAATAAAATTCCGTAAAAAAAGTCTTAAATTCTTTTCATTTTCTGAAATAAAATGCCGTAAAAAAAGTCTTGAATTTTCTTTATTTTCTGAAATAAAATGCCGTAAAAAAAGTCTTGAATTCTTTTCATTTTCTGAAATAAAATAAATAAAATGCCGTAAAAATAGAAGAATCTGAGCAATTTTATAGCGAATTTCGAATTCCTCGGAGAGTATTTATATTTACACAAATAGAAAAAAAAGCCGAATCAGTAGGTGGAAAAGAATTGTTTGGTCAATCAGAAATGTACTAAATACACACATACCTACGCCCGAATACAAATGCCGGGAGCTGTTTATAACTTGTCATTTGGCCGTGTGGCTTCCCGCAGAGGAGTACAAATATTCGGCTGAAAATCTAAAAACCAGAAGGCGTTCTGAAAATCACTGAAAGCAGTCTGCCGAACAAGGTGAATGATTTCCTATCCGCCGCAGCCGTCAATCAGTTCCATTGGCAAATTGATAACAAAGAAAATTAAAGATGGAAGGGAAGGGATAGAACTGGTTTTCATTGTATTGTTTTATTGTTCTTTTTCTCGAAAATCGAAAGAAAAGGTATAGAGAAAAGGAGAGAGAGAGAGATAGAGAGACACTGAGAAAGAGAGAAACCTCCACGCCACGTGGCGCATTTTTCGAAATCTGAAATACGAAGGCTCCTCTGGAAGCGGTGAATCTGGAAGTAGTACTCTTCTAAAATGTTCTTTATTTTTCCTGAAAAAAGCGCTTTCTCGCTTTCAGAACTTCTAGCAGCATAGGCGTCGTTTTTATTCTTTCTGTCTGAAAAAAGCGCGCTTCAAATGAAATTATTATCTGGAATTCTGAATTTTCTATTGCTGGAAGCCTTCAGATTCTTTGTCGCATCGCAGTTTGCCTTTCCTTTCCGCCGGCGATTTGTTTTACTTCATTTTTCTCTGCCGCCCTCCACCCACTTGCAGTGCTATTTCGCTCCTCGTAAACACATGCTCTGCCCGTCTGCGACTCTCGCTGTCTCTCATTTCTATCTGCATTCATCGGTTTACACTTCTGATGCTCTCGCCAAAGTGAATCGCTGGAGATTGTAAGAGAGATGTGCCACCCACGGGAAGCTGAGGATTTTCATATTATTTAATTTTAAGAAAACTTTAAACCTTACTTATTTTATTAAATATATTTATTTTTCCCTCCAATTTATTTATTCGTTTCGCAATTTCCAGTCGCAGCCATGTCAACGTTAGGGCGAAGTAAGACGCCGTCACGTGATGACCAAAAGAAGACAAGTGTCTTCGAAAAGCTCTCAGGGACCTTGTCAAGAAAGAAGAAGCTTCCTGACGATGAGCACGGAGCACACAGCGCCCCACAGGGAACCGATGAGGATGAGGTTTTGGAGGTAAGCCATGCTCAAATAGCTCAAATTTTCTAAATAACCATTTTTTTAATATTTCAAATTACAATTCCAGCTAGAGCTTGAAGGACGAGATGCTCTGGACTCTTCCCTGGTTCCAGTTCTAGCAAAAAACATCTGGCTGGAGGAAGGTATGCTTAAAATCGTCTCTTTATCTGTGAAATAATATTTGTTTCCAGGCGAAATCCGCCGCTATCTAACGAAAGAGACAGCGCGCGACCAGAAGCTCTCTCAAGTCGTCGACCTTCTCATCTACTGGCTCAACGAGGAGCTTGCCGACCAGCGAATCGTCGTTCGTCACATTCAGGAGGATATCTATGATGGGCAGATCATTCAGAAGCTGTTAGAGAAGTTGGAGCAGATTAGAGTGAGCGATTAGGCTTTTTCGTTTTGAAATTCAGAAGATAATTTTGTTATACTGCAGATTGAAGTTCCTGAAGTGTCTCAATCAGAAGAAGGACAACGTCAAAAGTTGCAGATTGTCATTCAGACAGCCAATCGAGTTTTGGGACAGCCTAGAGATCAGGAGAAGTGGTCTGCCGACCTGATTCATCAAAAAGTAAGGTGCTCTAAAAATCATGTTGCTGAATCCACTGCTGCCTGAATTCGCGAGGATTGAAATGAATTTCTGGAGCAGACGGCTTCCAGTGATTTATAGCACGCTTTCTGGCTTTTTAGAAATGTAGAATTCAAGACAATTTTCGATTTTCAGCCTTTAAATTTGCGGCGAAAATATAAAAAATTAAGCAGCGCGTTCCCAAGAATAAAAATAAAATCAAATTTCGCATTAAAAATTGTCTTGGCTAATCGCCATCTTATTTTTTAATAATAAATAAGGTTTAGTAGGTGAGAAGCTATCCAATTAACTGAAAACGATGCGTTAACGTCTTCTCTGTGTGTAGTTTGTAGTTCGTAGTTTCAGTGTCTTTAATAGCCGTCTGACTAGCGTTTAAAATATTTATATTGAATCATTGCAGGACTTCACCGCTATCATCCAACTCCTCGTATTCCTTGCTTTGCATTATCGCGCTCCTGTCCGTTTTCCGGACAACGTGACGGCGAATGTCGTGGTAGCGCAGAAGGAGCACGGACAGGTGAAAACGCATCGGATAACCGAGCAAATCACCACAGTGCAAACCGAGCTGGCGCCCAAAGGAACTCGCGACGCCTTCGACACCCTCTTCGATTATGGGCCTGATAAGTTGGCGCACGTCAAAACCTCGTTGCTGGCATTCTGCAATAAGCATTTAAACAAGATTAATTTAGAGGTAACGACTCTTTGAATATTAAAAAAAACGTTAAATTCCGAGGCGAAATTTATAAAATGTTTAGGTTTCCGACTTGGACAATCAATTTCAAGATGGCGTGTTCCTGGTTCTGTTGGTTGGTCTTCTTGAAGGCTACTTCGTCCCTCTCTATCACTTCAACCTTCAAGTGCAAAACCATGAAGAGAAAGTGAAAAATGTGCAGTTCGCGTTCAAACTGATGGAGGACGCAGGTCTGGAGAAACCGAGAAGTCGTGTTCAAGATATCGCAAATGGAGATGTTAAGGTGATTCAAACTTTCTTTTCTAACCTGAAAAAGTACCTGAATAGACTAAAAATACGTTTCTTTCAGAGCACTCTTCGCCTTCTACACCTGCTCTTCACCAAATACAAGCATATTTAAATTAGTTTTCAAAAAAGCTTAATAAAAAACTTCTTAAATAAACTGATTAATCTGTATTTTTAATTGCTCAACAACTATGGTGCTTTAAATAACTTTATTTTTTAATAATTTTGTCTTTCTACTTTTTATTTGCATTTAAAATTGTCTTCCTGCATATAAATATTTTAAATTTTGAATTTACTCACTTCAATTTTTCTTTTTCAGATATCTGTCCAGAAGAAGGATCTGAAAACGCTATTCAGTTTCCTTAATTTCTCATTTAACCCGCTTTTTCTCAGTAGAGCGCATTTTCATTTACCTGTTTTTCTTCTTTATTCCATCGATTTTTTTTCTAATATTAAGTTTTCTTTCGAATTTTTCAGCAAAATAATTCGCACAAAATGCCTCTTCCACCAGCACTACTTGCTCGTCTTCAAAAACGTGGAATTATCAAGCAAGAAGAGGAGGTGATCGCCGAAAACTACGAAAAAGAACCGGAGAAGAAGCAATTCGCAGAGAAATCGGCGGGCGCTCCTGGTTGTCCAAATAGGTACAATCAGTATCATGTTTGCGTCGAATTCTGCTATGATCATTGGGGAGATGGCACTCCTGAATATAGGTTAGAATATTTTTTTTTCTAAAAAAAAACTTATAATTCTCTATTTTTCAGACTCCCCGAAAAGTACGTGCAGAACAAAAATCGCATGCTTGCCAAGTTTCCTCTTCCGGAGAATTGGGTAGAGGTATATGACGAAGGAATCGCCAAATACTATTTCTGGAACAAAAATACTGATGAGGTGGGCAAAAACATCAAACAGAGTTTCCTAAAATATCTGATAATTCAAGAATTAAAATAAAATTTAAGCGGTACTTCTAAAACAAGTTTCCTCCAATTTTCAATAAAATATATTATTTTCAGGTGTGCTGGTACTCGCCACGTCATCCACGTGCCATAATCAGCGATCCGGCACCAAGGATAGCCAAGGAGCAGGCAGCTGCTTTATTCGGAGAGCCACACATATCAGAAGTGAGAATTTTCTGGCAGAATCTGTGGAAAACTGCTGAATTTAAACTGAAAAAGCTTCGACACTAAATTTATAGACAAAAAATTGCTTATGGGCTTAAAAATATTGAAAATATCGAGCATTTTTTGTAATTTTTCTGCCTAAATTGACGCATTTTTAGCTAGAAATTCATGCAAAAACTGTTCAAATTTGCATCAAATCGTGCCAATTTTTTGCTTCCAGGAAGACAACGCTGCCCGTCGTCGTCCCGGGCACAAAGGCAGAACTGATGAGAAGCCACGTGGCAGTAGTAATCAACAAGAGAAGAAGAAACGACGTGGCGATCGTGATCCGATGGCGTCAAATGATCCGGATTCAGATGAGGAACAGGTTCAAGAAATGAATAACAGAGACAGACTGAAACGAGCAAAACGAAAGGGAATCGATCCAATGGACCCGGCTGCTTATGGCGATGCTCCTGTGTAAGTTTAATGAAATTCTAAGAAATAAAAACCAATTTTTTGCTTTATTCAATAAGCAAATCAAGAATTAATCGATAAAAATTCATTTCAGCGGAAAATGGTCCGACGGGCTTCGCGTTGATCAGGTGACTGGTGCCGATGTCACCGCCGGTGGCCCACTATTCCAACAGAGACCGTACCCAGCACCAGGAGCAATATTGAGAAAACAAAAACCACAAGATCAGGAAGAAGACTAATTTTTTGCCATATATGGTTACTTTTCAGTTTTTAAATTATAAATCAAAATATAATGAATTCTGGCGGAAAATTTAGTGAAATAAGAGAGTTTTTCAGCCAAATTAGATGAAAAGCTCGAATTGTAATAACAATTTTTACCTAGATTCCAATTTTTAGCCGGAAATTTCGAAAATATCTACTTGTGTATTCAGTTTTCACGGCACAATTAGCAGAATTCATTTGAATTTAAGCTTCATCTCATAATGCTTCGAAGATCATCAATATACGTGTATTTTCAGATATTCATCATATTTCGCTCAAATTTTTCCAAAATTAATTTTTATTTCTTTTATTTGTCTCACAAAAATCAAAATCTTTTTAAGCTCAATCACCTGTTAACAATATTTTCTTTCCGCCATCGTTTTTATTTGTTTTGCATTGTATTTGCATTTTGCCTTGCAAAGTGCTGCATTGTAAGCATTGTAGACTTCTTAATTTTTGCTGGTTTCAATGTATTTCCTGCATCTCGCTCTCCTATTCCTTATCTGTTTTGTTTTACAAGACATTTCATAAATTTCTGAAAAATTGTCCACTTTTTTTCATTGATTTCTGATTGTTTTTTAGTGATAACGACCACTTTTTCGCATTCTTATCACTCGAAAATTTCCTTTTTTTCTTTAAACTTTGTAGCTGATTTTAAATGCTTTTTTTATTTTCCGTGGTTTCGTCGTCCTGACTCCAGAAGTCGTGTAGGTAATTGTCGTAAATCAAGTGACAGATGTGACAATGACTCAAGTCGTTCTGATTTGCGAAGTGGTTACCTATATTATCACCGAATGATTGATAGGCAGCACACCTGGCTTTCGACATTGTGTTGCGGGTTGGAAAATGAATAATCTGTAGATAATTTCAAACTGAATTTTCGGTAAAGCGCAATTACATTCTAGGGGAAAATAAAGGAGACCCGCCGAAATAACTTCGAATTAAAAAGTTTATTTTTTGGAGGTGTAACAGAAATTGAGGATTTTAAAAATTATTACTGAAATGAACCCGCATTTGAAAAGGCGCAATGTAGATTAACGTAAATTCAGTCTGTTGAATATTTAACTTTTTT
Organism: Caenorhabditis inopinata; assembly: GCA_003052745.1. NCBI lineage: Eukaryota > Metazoa > Nematoda > Chromadorea > Rhabditida > Rhabditidae > Caenorhabditis > Caenorhabditis inopinata. The sequence continues at coordinate 2,467,417 of AP018154.1, read as the reverse complement.
CTTTATTTTTCGTCGCTAATAAAATTCGCAAATGCGAAAAAAAAAATCAAAACCGATGCCTAGAAATGTAAATTTTAGACTTAATACTTTTGCAAATCTTGAGCAGCTGTTTGCTGTTTTGCTAATATAAAAGAAGAAAATTGAAACATTATTTAATTTTAATTAAAATTATCTGAATTATTCATGCTTTAAAAATGCTCCACTTCGGCAGTTTACTGAGGCGAACATCATTTCTGAAAGTTTTAAAAAAATTGAAAAGACTCACAAAAAGGCTCGACAGTGATAGTTTCCATTAAACTTAAATTAATTGATATATTTAATTGAATTTCAGAATTTCAATGGGCAGAACTTCCATCTATTTTCCGAAAAATGGAAAAAGGTTAATGCATCATTTAAAACAAATTAAATTAAAATTAAAACAATTTTCTGTCGTTAGAGCGTATTTGCACCTTGAAAATTTGCACTGCAATGTACTGATTATCTTTTCACTTTCTTACTAACCTATTTTCGAAATTGGGGAGAAGCTATCACATCATTTATTCTATTTTTTTCCAGAAAAATGTTGGCGATCAAAAACGCGGCGGAGACTGCCGTGGATTTAACAAAAATGCACTATCACATGCTCAACGATAGGTAAATATGATGGCTCAAAATGTCTTTAAAGCTTAGAGTTCATATACAAATTTTCAGACTATCAGACTACGATCCGGCGGTTCTTGTGTTGGTGGCGTTTGGCGGCACGCTAGTCTACATAAAGGCCGTTCATGTGTACCGAAAAAGTGAGGATCCGGTGTTAAAGCGGTATATTTAAATTTTTATAAAAAAGAACACGTGCCCTAATGAGAAATTTCAGTCTGCAAGCCTTTGGATTCAGCATTATCCGTAAATTGCCGGCGATCCGAAAGCACATTGAAAAGGAGCTGGCCAATGAAAAGCCAAAATTGATTGCATCAATTCATAAGGATGATACGGATAAGAATTTCATATCCGGTGAGTAGGTCCTTTTTAATAGTGTTGACAGGGTCTAAAACTGAAAATCCTCCTGGGTTAAAAATGCTTCCTTCTTTTTAGCTCTTCCGATTTCCCCACTCTCCCAGGATTCCATTATGAAGTTGGCTGAAAAATACGAAAATTACAACACGTTCAATATTGACGGTGGCCGGGTCTCGGGAGCAGTCTACACTGATAGACATATTGAGCACGTCAAATTACTCGGAAAGGTAAGCTCGCTCTAAAGATAATATTCTGCCACCAAAACGTTCATAGTATTCGACGACATTAGTGGAAACCGCAGATACCTAGAAATATGAAAAAACTTCGATGATTTACTGTACTTTAGGTGTACGAAAAGTACGCCTTCTCGAATCCTCTCCACCCAGATGTGTTCCCTGGAGCCAGAAAGATGGAGGCCGAGCTTATCCGCATGGTTCTGAATCTCTATAACGGTCCAAAGGAATCTAGTGGAAGCGTAACGTCAGGAGGAACGGAGAGCATTATTATGGCGTGTTTCGCTTACAGGTAAGCTAGCTCTATTAAGAAAAATGAGAAGTGGTCGTGGATTTTAGAATGGCTAGTCTAATATACTAATGAAAATCCGCTGAATTTAATATAATAGAAACCTTCGTGAAATGCGCAATTTCATTAAAAATCCACAAAATCTCCTAGTTTTTCTAGAAAAAAATACTAAAATGATAACGAATGCCCATGTTTTCTGTTCCAGAAACCGCGCTCAATCACTTGGCGTCGAAACTCCGGTGATTTTGGCTGGAAAAACAGCCCATGCGGCATTCGACAAGGCCGCTCATCTTTGTGGAATGCGTCTTCGTCAGGTGCCAGTAGACTCCGACAATCGAGTCGATTTGAAAGCTATGGAGAAGCTAATCGACAAGAATGTGTGTGTTCTCGTCGGCTCTGCCCCCAATTTCCCATCTGGAACGATTGATCCAATTCCAGAGATTGCGAAGGTTTCCAATTTTTCAGTTGTAAATTTAGCATACTTCATTTTTGCAGCTCGGCCAGAAATACGGAATTCCAGTGCACGTGGATGCTTGCTTAGGCGGTTTTATGATTCCGTTCATGAATGACGCCGGATACTCTATTCCAACCTTAGATTTTCGGAATCCAGGAGTCACATCGATTTCTTGTGACACGCATAAGGTGAGAGCGAAATGAGCGAAAAATGAACAGAAATACTAAACTAATAGAATGAATTACACAAAAATCGCAAATTTTAATAATTCACGTTAATTTTGGTGTTTTTTTTTTCACGAACGGTATAAAATTGAGAAGCGTGTCTAGAGAACGTCAAAAACTGAACATCTGAAAGTCATTATTTCAGTACGGATGCACTCCGAAAGGCTCTTCAATCGTGATGTACCGCTCCAAAGAGCTCCACCACTTTCAGTACTTTTCTTGTCCCGACTGGTGTGGCGGAATATATGCCACGCCCACCATCGCAGGATCTCGTGCTGGAGCAAATACGGCAGTCGCGTGGGCAACACTTTTGTCGTTTGGAAGAGATGAATACGTGAGAAGATGTGCACAAATTGTGAAGCACACTAGAATGTTAGCGCAGAGAATTGAGAAGATCAAGTGGATTAAAGTTAGTAATTAAATTCTCAGAGCACATGTTTTTTCCCAAAATTTCAACCGCAGCTCCGGCCACAGAATTCCTTAATTACAACCCCTCATTTCCAAATATTTCCAGCCTAGGAGACTGAAAAACCTGCGCTTATTGGAAAAATTACAATTTTTCTGAAAATGTAATATTCTAGGGCATGGCCGTCTATCACTAAATGCTCTTCGAAACTTTTGATGGAAAATTCGTTTTCAGCTTTACGGAAAATCAGATGTATCGCTTGTGGCATTTTCCGGAAATGGAGTAAACATCTATGAAGTTTCGGACAAAATGATGAAGTTAGGATGGAACTTGAACACTCTTCAAAATCCGGCCGCGTAAGTGATAAATTTGGCGAAGCGTCGTCGTCAAAAGTTATATACTGCAAGAGAGAAACTCTGAAATCCCACTACGAATCCTCACAAAACGAATAATTTGTTCTAGAATCCACATCTGCCTGACAATAAACCAAGCGCGTGAAGAAGTCGTCGACGCATTCGTCGCAGATCTCGAGCAGACGTGTGAAGAAGTGGCGGCTAGTGGAAACGGAAAACCCGACGGCGGTATGGCGGCAATGTACGGAATGGCGACACAGGTGCCGAAAGCCGTCGTCGACGAGGTCATTGCTCTCTACATTGATGCCACGTATTCTTCTCCGCCCATAGTACCTGAATAGTGTGGCTTTGAAATGTTTTGCCTCATGTTTTTATTGTAATTTCTCACAGTTTTGTATTTTAACAATTTTATTGCAGGAAATTGAGAGTATATGTGCATCCAAAAGAATTGTGATAGATAAATGTGAAAAAAAAACATCGTCGAAAATTCATTTTGCACTATTTAAATACCTAAAAAAAAAGTGACGATTGAAAAAACTAATATAATTTTAAAAAATAATTGCAATATTTTAAGTTAAGCCTTTTTCAATTTTTCCTTAAAATTATTAAAAGAAAAACTTCCTTTGCTTTAAATTTTTAAAAATATTTAAAGGCGCATAAAGCTTCTGAACTTTTGTGTCTCGCAGCGAATAGAAGCAAATTTAAATTCAAAGTTCTGACTTTGTTTACTTGTTTTTTTATAGCTTCCGGAATTTTTCTTTTAATTCCTCGTTTTTTTCGTATATTTTTTATTTCTTTGGATACTGTCGGCCGGATATTCTAATTTTGCTTAAAAATGTAAAATTTCGTGAGATATTTGTTGCAATGTAATTTTAACAGTGAATTTTATTTTAATTTTATCGCAAATAATTTCAAAAATGAATCCAAATTTTAGGTATCTTTTATTTGCTTGATTTTTTTGTTGGAAATTAGGCGTGATTCTCTGGTGTTAATCCTAGAATTGCTGGAAATAATTAGATTCTTTTTATTCTAATGATTGATTATTGTACACAAGACTGCCAAAGAAGTATTTATCTGAAAAATTCTAATTTTTCATCGCTGAGAGTGTTCGGAAGCCCTTAGAAAGGCATTCAGTAATTTCCATATTCCTTTCGCTTCGAGACCCTTATCGTCAAGTAACCATTAAATTTGCTTTCATGTTATTTTTTCTATTGTTTCCACTTTTCCACTTGTTATCAAAGAAAAACTCAGCAAGAAAAAAGAAGTGAAAAATCACCTGCGGTTTGAACAACCTCTATACGCAACCACAAGATCCCCCAAGCTCTGCTCCCATGCGTAGATCATGAAAAACAGAGAGAAAAAATGGGCGTGGATTGTAATATACACGCATCGAAAGATCTCCCTCCTCAGCTCTAGAAGCACGTAAAAAGAGATAGAAGGAGAAGAAAAGGAGGAAGACAAATCGATTCAAGAGGTTTCAAGATGGGAGAGAAAGTGTCAGGTGCTCGATTGGCTCGAAGATTCATCGGATCATGGATACGCAGACATTCATCGTCTCATCTGTCTTGGCTCCCCTCCCCCCCCCAGCCGGGACCCCGTTGATGACGAGAAGAGTCTTGTTTTTCTCTATCCGCTGAATTTTGTAGCGTCTTTACCGCCAACAAGATGAATATCTGTATTTCTGAAATTATCGGAAGACAAAAGTCGGTTTATTCCCTCCGCTTGTTATCGAAAGAATGCGAATTATTCTAGATTTTTATCTATTATTGTTGCTATTCATCATCCGTGCCCTTTTTAACTTCTTGAGATCACATTAGATCCGAGAATATTCTTTTCTCCACTTCTCAAACCTCCGTCAGGTATGTATGTGCCGCCACGTAAAATTGTGAATCTCGCTGTTGTGAAAATTACTGTATGTTTCATTTGTAGTGTTGTCTACTCATGCTGCATTTATAGATTTGGCTTCTGAGATTTGGGTGTATGCCAATTCTTCCTCCCGATGATCCGTTGATTTTTGAAATTTGCTCGTTGGTAACTGTTTCTCGGCTTCCTAGCATTTCATTTTGTATGAAAAGTCAAAAATGGGAATTGAAAAAGTGTTAATTAAAATCTTAAAAATCCTAGTAACAAAGTATAAATTTAATTTAATAATTGTGAAACCCGCAACCGCCCACTCGTGGTTTTCCTTTCGTTATCATGGATGACGCATTTGTCTAAAAATGAATCAGGCATTTTTTTAAAACATATTTTTGTTGTAATAATAAGCAAAATTCGGTCATTCCCTCTTCTCATTCAAAACTTTTGGAGTCAGTGTCGCCATTAAACTAAATAAACATAGAAAAAAGTGATTCAAAAAGAAGAAGAAGAGCACTCTCCTTCTCAGGAATCATGCATTTCCATATCTTTCAATGTCTGTCTCTCTCATTTTTCAAAGAACTGTCTAATTTCCTTCACTGTTGCTGATTCCCCCGACCCGTATTTATGGAAAATAGATCGCCTTTTCGTGTGTTCTGAGAAGTTTTGCAATTTCGTTTGCCTGCGCCTTAGATGCATAAAAGTTTCGTGCCAATGGATTTTTTTTCGTGTTCCTGACAATGTATCGAATGAATCGTGTTTATGTTTGTGGAGAACTGAAGTGGTTTCGTTGCCCAGAAGTGTATGTATATTGCGATGGTTTGATTTGTGACCCAATTAAAAAAATCACTGTTATAAAGAACGTTCTTTTGGAAATAGGGGTTTCTAAATTTCTTTCTCTAACATTTCTAGAAAATTCAATTGGTCACTCTTCATATGTATCTTTTTAAAAGATATTTTACCTATATTTATACTCTTTCATATCACTTAATACGTTTTAAATGTTTAATGGGGTTATTCATAAAAAGCACAATTGCATTTTAATGCAAAAAATGCCACTTTAATGTTATTCACGATTGCATTTCAATGCAAAAAATGCACTTTTTTGCATTAAAAGGCTTTCGTGCTTTTCTTGAATAACCCCATAAAAATGTAAAAATTCGCTGTCTCGATTCCCGCTTAGTTCAGTTTCAAAATGGCCTAAATACTTAAAGGCATTTACTCAATCAAAAATTACTTTACCAAATATGTTGGAAGAATGCATTTTTCTGCCAGATAAGTTTTTTTTTTCTAAATTAGTAATTTCCGCGCTTTTAAGGTTCTTTCAGCGATTTCGGTTATTTCTACTTTTCAGTATCACCGGAGAAATATAATTTTTCGCTGAATTCTCAGTTTCCTGACAGTTTTCATGCTTATGGGGTTATTCATGAAAAGCACGAAAAGCATTTTGATGCAAAAAAATGCATTTTTTTTGCATTAAAATGCAATCGTGAATAACATTAAAGTGGCATTTTTTGCATTAAAATGCAATTGTGCTTTTCATGAATAACCCCATTAGAATATGGACTAATACTCAGAATCTACATATTTAACCTGAAATCTCTAAGACATACCACTTATCTTAAAACAATTTTCGCACTTTACCGGAGAAATATTAGGCAACACGCGTCACTAGGTTGATCCATCTCCCCGCTTGTCTACATCGTGTTCTCTTCTGCCGTCCCCCATCCCACTCGCTCCTTACGACGTCGAGGTGACCTTGAAGGCGCCGCGTGTAGGTAGGTGCATAACCACTTGAGAAAGTTATACATTTCCATGGATTTGGCATAATGCCAATGGAACTCTGATTATGCGATCTTTCTCCCTGCTTTTGGTGCGTTTGAGTCATGTTTTTTGTCGTTCTGAGCCTACAAAAGCATCGATGATAAAACAAAGGCAATATCGCAATAAGATGATTCAGAAGGAGAAATGTTCTTTTGAAAAGAACGCCTCGAAAACGCCCCAACAAAAGTAACGAAAATGTTTTTAGCTATCGACACACCCTTCTTCGTCCTTTTTTCAAGAGCCGTTTATTACTTTATCACATTTTCATTTCGAAAAGAAATGAGAATGGTAATTAAATCTCCTTCATTGTCTGCGTCTGTGATATGTGGCTGTAAAAGGGAAATGGAAGGTGATGAATGTTCGTAATTTATTGTTTCTCCTTTTTGTGACCGCCACATGTGTCCTTTTTAAGCTAGTGCTCCAAAAAGTGGACAGGGCCAGTAATTCATCTACGTTTTATGTGGAGAACTGTGATTTTCCGATCATTGTGTTATTTTGATTTCTAATGCATAATCAGCTTTACCATACCACTTCGAAGATAATTTAGTTAAATTTTAGTTTCTTCGTAGATTCCTAAAACGTTTAGGCGTTTCTACCGGAAATCTTAAAGTTCTCATAGTTCGTACTCCCAAATCCACGTGCATTTCTATTAATCTTGCGTCGCAAATGGTGAACCAAGATTTATTCACAACAGATTAACATGAAATTCTCGCGGAGTAACAACCCAACAACCAAATCGCATCGTATGATAGTGTGAACAATGTGTAGGTCGAAAAAACACTGTCTGGTTCTCTCGGCTGTTAACATGTTGTCCCGATTGGATTTCGCTGTTTACAAATTAGTTTTCATCGTGATAGTTGCTTTCAACCACATCCTTAGTCTGCACTTTCGTTTTTGCCATTTAGGTTTTTCCGCTGAGCTCGTTTTGCCTTGACGGAAGAAAATCTGGATTACTGTAGATACTCACCACCTCACCACCTAAACGCGCGCACCTAATTTGGAGCGGACTCATTTCAACTTCTTCAAAATGAATGATTCAGCGTCCGTTCTCTCCACAATAACTTCCATTCAAAAGAGCAATTTTCATTTAGTATTTGTCATTCGCCCTTCGGCCATCTACCGTATCCCATCCTTGCACTCCTCCTTCGTTTCCATCAGAAGCTGTCCATCCGTATCGTTTGTTTTTCTCGTTCCTTTCCGTCTGCTTTCAGTTTTTTGTTTCTTTCAACAGAAAAATGAGTCATTCAGGCGTGTATCTCGGCCGAATCTTTGCTTTTTCCTTTTTTTTTGTATTTGATTTTTAATATGATTCTCGTCGTTCCGCTTCAAGGTTTCTCACTTTTTAAAAACATTTTTCATGTGAAAATTCTCTGAAATCATTTAAATGCCCTTTTTCCACATCTACTTCCCTTTAGAATGTCCTAATTGTTTCAGAAGCGAAAATATAGGACAGCTAGAACAACTATCATTAATCAACGTCAAATAATGGCGCAACCAAAACGCCTTGACCAGGAAGAAGAGGTGGTACCGGCGATCCGTCACGACGATGCCGAATGGAAGCTTATCCAGCAGAACACATTTACCCGATGGGTCAACAATCACCTTCAGAAGGCCGGAGAGTCGATTAGTAATTTGGTGAGTTTTACTGGAGCGGGTATTCTCGAAAATTGCAATTTCACATTAATTTAAAAATTAATGTGAAATTGCAATTATGATTTCATTTTCAGCTTAAATATGGGTTGTTTGAAAAAACTGGTGACACGCTGGAAGGTTATCAGAGATATTAATATTTCAAAAACTAATGGAAAGTTTTTTCAGGAGACAGAATTTTCCGATGGACTGAAACTGATTGCGTTGGCTCAAGTGCTCTCTCATAAAAATGTCGGAAAGTTCAACAAGAAGGTTGCCTTTCGTTCCCAGAAACTCGAAAACGTTTCCTTGGCTCTGAACTTCTTCCAGAATGAAGAGAATATCAAGATTATTAATATAGGTATGAGAAATATGCAATTGTTAGCCGGAAATTTTGGTAAAATGGTCAAAAGTTTGTCGTAAAATCTGAAATTGTTATTTATTGAAAGCTTTTAGTTATATTTTTCCTCTAAAAATTAAAATTATAGTTTTCATTACGAAAAAGTGTACCCTTGCATCGATTTTAAATTGATAAATGTGATGTTTATCTGTTTTTCCATCTAAATGAGTGAACATGTTTAGCTTAGCTCTTATTGTTTTTTAGGTGTTAAAACAATCGGCGTTTTTTTTTCATATTTCTTAGCCAGTGAATCGCTTCCGATCATCCCTTCTTTAAAGAACCCATTTCCACGAAAAACGGTGGTCAACTGAGTGTCGGGTGTTGTTTCCCATTCGTTTTCGTCGTATTAATTGTGTGTGAGAGTTCTGTTGGGTTGCTCGGTGAGCGAACCATACACTCCGAACCATACACTAAAAACAAACAAAAACATGTTTGACCTACGGATTCGTCCTTTTGAACTCGCTTGCTCACCGTCTTTGAGCTCCAAACTATCTTTGCTACACCGTTTTTGCCTAGAAATAATTGTTTTGTCGATATTCATAATTTTTGGAGACATCCGATTTTAATAATTTCTCAATGTCATGTCTTAAAGTTATCTTTTTCTGCCTCAGAATTACGTTTTTCGTATTCAAAAATGTATCATTAATTTAGCCACCTAAATAATTGAATTGCACGGTTTTGAAACTAGTTGTACTGTAGGAATGACCTTGAAAGTTGTAATATATGGTTCTAAATTTAAATAAATTTCTCATTTTCCGCTGTACTTCGCTCTTCACATGCCCCTTTTTTCCAGACAGCACACACATTGTCGATCACAACAAGAAATTAATTTTGGGTCTCGTGTGGACACTTATCCTTCACTATTCCATCTCGATGGGATGGATTCAGGAGAAGCGCGATGACGGTGCTCAAGAGGAGACGCCGAAACAGAAATTGCTGACCTGGATTCGAAATCGTCTTCCGGGAATGCCGATTTCCAATTTCACATCTGACTGGAATGATGGAGTGGCTTTAGGAGCGCTCGTTAATTCTATGGCTCCAGGTGAGAAAAGCAAAGTTTTAATATTTTCCAGAAAATTGGGCCTGTAATGTTAAAACCCTTGCACCAAATTGTTCAAGGAAGAATTTCTTTAATTTGTAGGTGTACTTGAGGACTGGGAGAATTGGTCTCCAAATGAGGCGCTCGAGAACACCGAGAAAGCAATGGAAACTGCTCAGGACTTGCTCAAAGTTGCTCCACTCATTGCACCATCCGAAATGATTCATCCCGAAATAGATGAGATGTCTGTCATGACTTATTTATCACAGTTCCCTGCCACGAAGCCTGTGATTGTCAAGCCAAAAGTGCAGGCGACAATTTCCAATTTGGATAAGACACTTCTTGTCAATGTGCCGCGTGAATTCGAATTGAAGCTTTCCAAAGAAGGATATAAGCCGAAAGTGACGATCAAGGATGTAGATGGACAAGAAGTCCATTTCACCTTGAAGAGTGTTGACAACTCGGAGACCGCACACAAAATCAAGTTCACACCGACGAAAGTGGGAGATCTCCACGTCGAAGTTGCTGCAGCCGATGTATTGACTTTCGAGACACAAACTATACCGGAAGCCTCTACCGTTTGTCAGGTAATAATTAAATAGCTGAACAATTTGTTAAAAACGGTTAGAAATAAGTGAATTCAGCACATTTTTAAACTGAAGAAAGGATCGAATGTTTTGTCACTGTCTTCGAAATGAGAAATATATGTTCACTTCGTTTATTTTTAGCCGCTACAGCCAGTTGTTTGACTCTTGTCGATCACTTTTTTTTTAATTTTAAATGAAATTATCGGATATCCCAATTTTATCTGAAATCTCTGTAAATTTATGTATTTTAAGCTAAAATTTATCATAATATATTGCTATCTGAAACAATATTTTCAGGTTGTCCCTGTCGCTCGCCTTCTGGAGTACACCAAGACCGCCAAAGTCGGAGATGACGTAAAATTCACCGTTGTCGACGCCATCGAAGGTCCAGTGGAGGCCATAGTCGTGGATTCGACTGGAAAGGAACACAGAATGGTCATCGTTGAGGGATCGACTCCCGGAGAGCACTCATTCGAATACAAAGTTCCGGGTGTCGGATTGCACAGTGTCAATGTTTTCCATAAGAAGTTACCGTTGACCGGGTCCCCATTCCCACTTCGGGGAAAGGCTAAAAGTTAGTTGTCTCTGCTACTTTTTTCTACTGTCGTTTGCTTACAGATGCCTTCAAAATATGGGGTCGTGGGATCGCTCCAGAGGGAATTAGGAAAAGCGACATTGTCGGAGTCCACGTGGAGTCCTTGGATCCTGAAGAGAACGTCGCCAATGCCAACGTTTCCCTAACAGCCTTGAAGAAAGACGGATCACATCTTCCAATATCTGTTGCCTATGACGAAGAAGGGCGTACGCTGAACTTCGAGTATCAGCCAAAGGAAGCTCCAGAAGACTTGGAAATTGTCGTCAAAGCTGCTGGAGACGTCGTGGAATCCCATAAAGTACACGTGGCTCCATTGAGCTCTTCGATGATAAGAGCATTTGGGCCAGGTTTGGTGGGAGGAATTGTCAACGAGCCATGTGTATTTGATGTTGAGATGAATGGCGAATCGAAGGATCTTTCGTTTGCTGTTGAAGGGCCATCGAAGGCCGAGATTGGTTGCCAAGAGAGGCCTGATGGAAGTGCTGTGCTCTCGTACACACCAACTGCCGCTGGAATTTATAAGGTTGGAGTTATGGCCGATGGAGAGCATATTCAGGACTCCCCGTTCGTTCTTCGTGTTACTGAGCAAATTCCGGGTCTCAAGCCATCTGCTACACGTGTCACGGGAATCGACGAGACGAAGATGTACACTGTAGGCGAGAAAATCCCTTTCCGAGTGGACACTCGCCTTTGTGGAGTCGATTTAGTGCCCAAAGTCGAAATTTTCGATCCCTTTCTCAATAAGGTCGGCTATGGGGCACGCGAAATAACTCCCGGAATCTTCGAGTATCTTTTGATCCCTGAGCACTCTGTCAAGCACAAAATCGATGTCAGTGTGGGCGGAGTCTCTGTTCCAGGAGCTCCATTCTGCATTAACGTTAAAGAGCCGACAGATGCTACAAAACTCCGTATCTTTGGACCTGGAGTTGAAGGGCCAGTTTACTCGAAAGAGCCTACTCGTTTCACTATTGATGCAACTCAAGCAGGTCCAGGTGCCATCGAAGTAGCGCTGGCAGATGATCACGGAGAAAAAGTCGATTTGGATGTGTTGGATAATCAGGATGGGAGTTTCACTGTCAAATATACGGCACAGCGACCAGGAGCATATCAGGTAGAAAAGTTGTGTTGAAATGATTGAATTCCGAGAAATAATAATTGTTGATTCAGTAGTATAGCTTCTATTAAAGTTTTTAATCAAAAACTCTGATCGTCCTAAATATTCAGCTCAACGTAGTGTTTGCTGGGGAGGAGATCTCGCCGATTGCCATCAACGTCAAGCCCAATGTCGACACTTCTGGAATACGTGTCGAAGGACTGGAAAATGGTAGGAGAAGTGATATAATTTGCGTGAAAAGTCGCATGGGTTTATTTCTTATTTAACTAAAATATTAACTCTTGTCGGTTTTCAACTAATTTTCTTTAATATTTTTCTTAATTTTATTTTGCGATTTCCGTTTTTGAATTTATTTTTTTTGCGAGTTGATGTTTTCTGACAGCATGACCTGTTGTTTTTTAGCCGTCTTCTTATCTAAGTCGGTTTTTTCATCTTTCAAATCTCAATTTACAGCTATTGTCACCGTGAACGTCGAGAAAGAGATTCATGTCTTCACCACAGATGGTGAGAACACTCGAATTGTCATCACATCACCGTCTGGAAGAGTCGTTGAGGCAATTATTGAGTCAACGCCGACAGGATTCCGTGTTAGATTCACACCTTCTGAAGTAGGAAATTACACCATTGACGTCACTTATCAGGATATTCCAATCGAAAAATCGCCGTTTACACTTCAATCAGTAGATCCTAGTGGTGTAGAGTACAACGGTGAAACCGCCGCAGATGGGGAAGAAATTGATCAAGGCGCGTCTACTCTCGCTGAAGCAGAATATGTTGTCTGCGGTTCAGGGCCTCCTTGTGCTGATTTGGTTACTGTATCCGGACCGGGACTTGGTCCTCTAGTCGCTCAGCGACCCACATATGTATCCATAGACACCACTAATGCAGGATTCGGAGATATCGATGTTTATGTCGATGGCCCTACTAGGACGCCATTGCATTGTGTGGATAACCAAGATGGAATTTTAAAAATGTGCTTCAACCCAAAACAACCTGGATTGTACTACCTCAGAGTTATGTTCGACAACGAACATGTTCCTGGAAGCCCATTTCAGATTGTTGCAGTGGCTGCTCTGTTAGCGACTGATCAACGGAGCAAAACAGAAAGCCCATATTCATCAATTTCCAGTGGATCTTCTAGTGCACCAAACCCGAATCCTCAAGCTTGTACATGACACTGCTGTCACTTTTGTCTTGACAATTTCATTAAAAAGTTGCTCAATCTATTGTACATAGCGTATCATTTAACCTCATTTTTAAATGATCTCATTGAATTTTTCACCCCTCTTCTATCTCCATGTCTTGTTTCTCTTGTCTTTTAATAAAAAATATCTCAAATCGGTTGCTTCAATTTTTAAGATGTTTACGGGTATTTCGTAGGGCTGGAAACAGAAAGTATTATAAAGTTTTACAGAAGAATTTCTGATCGGCTCACGTCTTCGTCCAAAGATTAATACTGGGAAGCTTGAAGCGAAATCCAAGGGACTCCAGTTAATTGATGAAATTAACGGAAAAAGATACAATATCCCACTAAAAGTCCTACCTGACGGATCATATTCCTCCGATACTCCACTTTTGGAAGTAGGAAAACACAATTTGTGTTTGTTGTTCGATGAGACTCCAGTAACCGAAGCTGTTGTTGAAGTCAAAAAAGGAACTGATGTGAGCAAATGCAAAGCCTATGGTCCTGGATTGAAAGGGGCTGTTGTTGGAGAGAAGACAAGTTTCGAGCTAGATTTAAATGGAGCCGGCGAGGGAGCACTTGCTATGGAGATGCGTGGTCCTGCGAAAGCAGAGTCAAGAATTCACGATCTTGGAAATGGAAAATGTAGTGTTGAATATGTTACCAAGTCGCCAGGTGACTACGAGATGGCTATCAAATTTGGAATTGACGATAACAAAGAGCATATCAAGGGTAAGAATTGCGAAGAACCAGCGGTGAAATTAGTGGTCGCTAGTGCCTGCTACAGCTTTCTGCAGCTTCTAAACTTAAATTTAGTAAAATTATCGAAATTGAAAAAGATATTGAAGAATCAATATCTGTCACTCGATTTTTGATTATAGTTCGTCAAAAAATATCAAGAAGTAAGCGATACATTTTAAAGAATTTAATTTTTGTGATAATGTTGGTAAATAAGAAAATACTGGCCGGATTGTGCGCGTTTTTCATGAATTTTTATTACAAGCTTAAAATGTCTCCTCCAAAACAAATTCTTCCTTCCAGGAAGCCCCTTCAAAGCTGTCGTTGATTACAAAAAAGATCCGTCTCAACTAGTAGTGAATGGCTTGGACAATCAAAGCTACCGACTCAATCAGCCAATCTGCTTTGTCGTTGACACTACGAAGACTCGGGATTTGCCGGTTTCTGCTCGTGTTCTATCAGGCACTTTAAAAATATTCAAATTGAAAACATACAATTTATTTGTTTCCAGAATACGCCCAACTACAGCCAGTCGTCACAAGATCACACACGAATCCACGTCATCACAATGTCCGTTTCGTGCCCAGTGGATCGTTGCACTCTGCCATCCCGATTGAGATCATTTATGATGGAGAAAAAGCTCTCGAGAAAACGATAAATGTCATTCCGGAAGTCGAACCGCAACATATCAAAATTCGTAAGTGTATTATGAAATGTATAGTTTTTTTTCGAACTTTCTGGACTAAAATGTTTTTCTCGTGATTTATGCTTTGTATTTAATATTCAAAAACGTTTCATTTTAGTTGTTAGGCATAAATAGAGAAAAATACAAAGTCCGTACCTTCTGCTAGGTTTACTGTCTGAAACGGATATTTTCTATTCTGAAAAAATACTAGAGCTTGATAGAAACTCTTCTGCGAACAGTTTTCTCTCAATTGATTCTATTGTTCAGTAAGTACATTATCTTTTCTCTGTACAATAATTCCTAGCTAAAACTATTAATGAAATAACTGCGGTAACTTTAAAAAGTTTTGGTTACGAGATCCTGTTTTTCTTTTTATTTTTCTGCCAGGTCGGAAAACAATTTTGGAAAACGAATACAGCCAATTCTTTCACAAAAGAAAACACATTTTTTCACCGAAATGTACAATAAACCGGATTTCGTTTTCGGAAAATTCTTATTGCAATCGTTTTCCAGTGTATTGCATATGGGATCAGAACGAAATCTATTTAAAATATAGTATCATTTTATGTAATTTTAAGTTCTAACACAGTGTTATTTTTGAATAAGAAACCGGTCTGAGAAGGTTGATTCTTACCGAAACTGCGTGTTTTTAATAGGAGCTATCGTTTTTTTTTTAGGTGAATTTAAAATTTCATAGGTTTTCGTGAATTAATGGATGGTGGTGTGTTGTTTGATTTTGAAAAATCAGTGTTTCTAGCTCGAAAGTTTCTGAAATGAATTTAATGTCGCTGAAGTTCAATAACTATCATTTAAGGCTCATTTAATACTAAACCATTAAAATTCCCTCTGAAGTTTATTCATTCATTCAGTTCACGACAAGAAGAAGGATAATTTCACAACGTCCGCCTCTCATGAAGGACATGTTCCATTCGACGTTCGCGAGTGTGGAAATGTCAAAAAAATCGAGGCTCGCGTTTTCGGACCAGACGGAAAAGATCGTATCAGTCATGTGAGGAGCACAGAGAATGCAGGTGTCTACGATGTTTCTTTTCCAACTGATATGGCTGGAGAATACAGCGTCGTTTTCTACATAAACGGTGAAGAAATCGCCATGAAGGTTCCTGTAATGGCTGAAAAAATTGGAAAAAAGGAAGACGTCGTCAAAGATGACGCCATTTTCAATCCAGAAGTTGTTGAGAACTCGCCAAGTACTCTCACTTACTATCATCCTATTGATCAAAAGAAAAAGAAAGCGCACCCATCGATCAGAGTATTGGCTGCTCGTCCAGATGCTGTGAAATTGGAGCATATTCAAGAGCTCATCGATAACGGGCATCGTGTTGCTGATCGTATAGTTTTTACACCGACGAAGTTGGGAGTCAATGTATTAGATGTGTTCTATGGAGGAGAACACATTGATCATGTTGAATATGAGGTAAAATTTGAACGTTTCATAGCTTTCTCGGAATCTATTTCAGTAATTTCATTCTGAAGTTTGTTAGTCTGATTTCCGTTATTTTTTCAGTATTGTCTGGTAACATCCTTTGTTTTGTATGGAAATTCTAGTGTAGCACTCTAAATTCAAGCTAAGTCAAGTACCACTGTATACTCAGTTTGCTCTGAAAGACACACTCATATAAGTGGCATTACTGTTCACACTACCTCAATATTCGCTGAAGTATTCATTTAAGAGAGTACTATAACTGAAGCCTCCAACCACATCGTTGGTCTCATCACCCACACATTGAACCAATATACATGTTAAAACAGCCGTCGTTTTTCGATTCCTAAGTAAGAAAAGAAGCAAACCTTTCAAAAACCTCCGATTTTTTTCATTACTGTCGTTTTTTTTTCAACTCATTACTATTGTTCGTTTCTTTCTGTTTCCAGCTAGTGAAGCGAGAGGGAGACCGAGAGAGAGAGAGAGACAGAGAGTGGTAGTAAACATGAAGTTGCTGTAGTTGAAAAAGGAGGTTCCGCTCTCTCCGCTTCTTTCTCTCGTTTTCAATTCAGAAGTGAGATATTCGAGACGAATGATGGAGACACAGACGACTAAACAAACACTTCTATTCTCCATCTTTTTCTAGTAGAGGGGACTAAATTCCAAGGACATTTTCACTGTAAATATCCTTTTTTTTGTTACCTTATTTAGACGAACGGCGGTCAGATTTTCACTGAAGGTTTTTTTTTGCTGGTTTTTATATTTTTGAGTGACTTGTGAGTTGAATTAATTGGAATTCAGGCGGATCTCTGGCATTTCTCAGATAAAAAAATATGTGTCTGTTTCCATTTTCTTAACTTTTCTCGGAAATTTTCATAGAAAAAATTTGCTTTCGTGTTCGCTCAATTGTAGTCTTCATTTTTTAGAAGATATTTATTATTCTCAAAACAAATGTGTACGCTATCTAGGTCTAACGAATCCGAGAATCATCGTAGCTTCCGTTTTTTTTTCATAACGTTATTCATTTATTCCCCTTTCGATTTTTCATTTCTCTCCATCTATTGTGATGTTGTATTGTTATTGTCCTCGTCTCGCCAATTCTCTAACAGGCGCAGACACAAAGTTTCGTAGTTTCGTTGAACCAACTAATTCACTTCGTCTCTCCCCCCATCACGACGCTTTGATAGCTATTTATTTGTTCATTATTCATTTTACCGTTTGAAAAATTAATCCACAAAACTTGTCTAGTTATAGGCCCATTAACTACATAACGGGGCTTTTAAATATTCACAGAATAGTCCTCACTGGTCACCGGTGATCATTCTCTTCTTTTCGACATCAAGGTGACGAGAAGAAGGTGAACTAGTGATATTCGGTGTGATTAGTGCTATTCAGCGGCGATTTCCGATCAGTCAAGACACACCTGTCGTTCCTGCTCGAAACTCACGTGAGCTAGTTCAACACATCTGGAAGCACTTGAATTTTTTTTATTCTCCCGACGTTATTGGGCGAGATAATGGCGTTTTCTTGTGTCTTAGTGGCTTTCAGTTATTTTTTTTACTTCACGCAATTCTTATTCATTTATTGAGTGTTTCGATCAAGTTCCAGGATCTTGTCGTGCGGCAAAGTTTTTCGCAAATTTTGGTATTTTCTGAGAAAAAAATTAAAAAATAATTTTTTTGTGGGAGAGCCTAGAACTATACGTGCCCAAGTTATTCAAAAAAATTCTTCCGTCAGACAAATTTTACTTTGCGTCACTTTGATCATTGAATCTCATGTACCTATTGAAGTGTTTCTGTTCTTCGAAATTGATGGACCCGTTTTAATCCCAAGTGTTAGTATTTTTAAATGATGGTTTCCATCTATACAATGCTTATGGTAATCTTTATAGCTTCCGCTGTGACATCCCTTTCTCTCCATCTAAATCACTGAACTTCTTGAATAGCCGTAAATAGGGGATCAAAATGATATAGTGTTTTGGCGTTCATGTTACTCATTCATGTCCCCTTCATTCAGAAACATACCCTCATTGCCATAGTTCTGTTTATTACTCAATGGAGCTTCCCTCTTTTTTATTTCTTGCGAAAAGCTCGAAAAACATGAAAATTCCTTCTTCCTCGACGACGGCGGCTGACAAAAATAACAACTGTTTCCGTGAAACTCCCTCTATCTCTTATGTTAGTTATCATTTTCATGAAGAGAGAGAGAGAGAGATTCTCCAATACATTATTTTCTCGTGTTTCTTCTTCAGTTGAAAATATCTTGGTGTGCTTCGACTCTCGGAGCCGCCGAATTGTTCTGCAAGATGTACAAAGATATGTATTTTTTTTTCTATAAATTTTGAGGTTTTCTGGGTTTTCAATACAGTGCGGTCAATATCTGTAGGACCCCCCTCCCCTCTAATTGTGGTTTATCCGGAGAACGGAAGGAGATATCAAAAATCTGTAAGCGACTTTCGATTTAAAATAAAAATCCCCGGGGCCAAAATTTCATGAAGATCAAATTTCCGGAGAACCTCATATCTGCAAACAGCACATTGGCCGCTTGCAGATGCACCTTTTTGTTGTTACAGGGTCAGTGGTACATATTTTCTTGAAATTTTGAACCCGGGTTTTTTGTGTTTAAAATCGAATGACGCTTACAGATTTTTGATATCTCTTTCCGTTCTCCGGATAGACCCCAATTAGAGGGGTGTCCCATAGATCTTGACCGCACTGTATATTAACCGGTTTTTATGTTTCCAAGGCTTTCTATGGCGCTCGGTGCCTTTAAATGGCTATTGAAATCTTACAATGCAAATCTTATCTCGCAGTCTTCTATCAGAAACTATGAATCTATCTCATTTTATGCTCCATCAATTAGTCAAACCGTTATGCGAAGCAGTCCATCAGCTTCATCCCGTCACCGTCATCATCGCCGCACTCGTTGTCTCCTCCGCCTCCTCGCGTTGTTTCGATCGCTCTGAGAAGTCACGTAAGCTTCCGTCGAATCACGTGAAGCTTAGTCTCGACGGGCAGCAGAACAACGGATCTCTGTGAGCCCACATAATAATGATTACCCACTCTTACCTGCCACGTTTTATTTAAGTTGAAGTTTTGTTGTTTGAACTTCAAATTTTGTAAGTAATGCAGAAAGCTATATGTTTCTGGTTATAGGTTCTTTTATACCGAATCACTGAGTTTTTGAAATTAAACATTTCCAGTGGCTTAACATATTTTTCAAATGCTGAGGAAACTTATGAAAACGGTTTTTTCACATTTGAAATAAATTTGAAAACCACAGAAATTCCTGTGTCTTCAACCTATAAATCTCGTTTTATCCGGCGTATTCTCTCTTTTCCTCTCGCCAACCATTGCCGCCATAACATCAATCTGCTTTATCACTTGTTTTTAGCAAAATCAAAGACTTTTTTTTTGAGAAAATTTAAAACATCATCTCAAATTCCTTGAATTCCAGGCAGTCGGCAAGCTCCAGTACGAGCTTATTCAAGCTGAACGCGCAAAAGTCCTTGCCGAGAAGGAGACCGACGTCGACAAGTACGAAAAGAATTATCAGGTGAGCAATTAAAAAAATAAAGATTTGCGAAATTCCTATTTTACTAACCATGTTTAATGGATATTGTGAATCGAAGATTATTTCTTAATTTTGATGTTCTATTACCCCTTGTTTTTCGTGTTTTTCTTTTCTAACCATGTGAGTGTTCAGGACGGGCTCTCCGCTGCAGTTTCCGGAGCTCCAACCAACGGAAAAGAGCAGGTGGCTCCGCAGCAGAAAAAAGAATATCAGCTCGCGCCATCGGCTGAAATCGAACAAAAACCGTTGGAGAAGCATTTTACTGTAAGATTGTTGTTTTTAGCTAGATAATGTGATTTTGAAGTGAAGAGTAGCTTTTACATGAAATTAAAATTCAACGTTTTTGAACAAAAAGCATAGCAATGAAATTAGTTTCAGTTCAACGTTCGTGATTTGGGGTGCCAGCCGAAGGATCTTGAAGCAATCGTGATGCCACCAACTCAGAAGAAGGAAGTCGCGGAGATCGTCGATAACCATGACGGTAAGAAGTATATATTTTATTGCTTTAACTCGCCTAGATAAATGCAAAATAATAATGTAAGCATCAAAAAACGTTTTTTTTTTCCTCAGGAACTATCCTCGTGAAGTACACTCCAAAAGTGCATGGATCACATGAACTATCCATCTTACAAAACGGAGCTCAACTCCAGGGAACCCCTATAAAGTTCTACGTTGACGGATATGGGGACGGGTGGGCTACTGTCTATGGTCCAGGACTTCAAAATGCCGTTGTCGGAGAGCCGGCTACTTTCACCGTATGCGCCAAAGGGTCTCAAGCCAAAGAGCTCTCTGTAAGCATCGAGGGACCAGCAAAAAGTCAGATCAAGATTCATGACAACAAAGATGGAACATGCTCGGCCGCCTGGGTGCCACCGGTTCCTGGAGAGTACAAAGTGCATGTCAAGTTGGGAGGAAAAGCCGTAAGAGACTCGCCATTCAGAGTTCTCGTTATGGGAGAAGGGCAGGTAAGGAAAAAACGACTGGTGCTACGGAAAATTCACTATTCCAAGAGACTAGTGAAAAAGCACACTATAAGAAAATAACTTTTAATTTTGTTTAGAAGCGCTCTCACCTTTCTGTCGGCTCCACTTCAGAGGTCGCTCTTCCGATTACCGAACTGGAGCTTAAGGGAATCTCCGCATCTATCAAATCACCAGCTGGAATTGAGGAGCCTTGCTTCGTTCGTCTTCTTGACGGAGGTCGTCTTGGAGTTTCATTCACACCTCGCGAGGCCGGAGAGCATTTGATTACTGTAAAGAGAGACGGAAAGTTAGTGCCAAAAGCTCCTTTCAAAATCAAGGTGGACAAAACTCAAGTCGGTGATGCTTCTAAAGTAGAGGTTACTGGCAACGGAAAAGCCAAGGGAATTACCCTTCAACCAAATGAGCTTCTTGTTGATACTTCGAAGGCCGGATACGGTGGACTTTCCGTCTCTGTTCAAGGACCATCCAAAGCTGAATTGACATGCAAAGAAGTCAAATCAGGACTCATCAAAGTGCTCTACACGCCTACTGAACCGGGAGTATACGCGATTGCCATCAAGTTCGCTGATCATCATGTCAAGGATTCCCCATTGACTGTTCAATGCACCGGAAAGTCAGCTGGTCGCGTCATCCAAACCATTCAAAAGAAAGTCGATCAGAATACCATCAGCCTTCCAGATCAGGAAACGTTGCTGTATCTGAAATTGGTGAACACCTCTCCAATGGATATTACCGCTCGTCTAATGGATCCGAAAGGACAAACCGATGATATTGAGATGAGAGATATTGGGCAGCAATTTTATCAATTAAAATTCACTCCGAAGTTGGAAGGTGTCCATACTCTGTCGGTTATGCACAAGGATGCTCATGTCAATGGGTCTCCTTTCCAATTCACTGTCGGATCATTTTCCGAGGGAGGAGCTCATAAGGTAAAATATTTTAAAAAGGAAGTGTTAAAAAGATAATTGTTTTTTTTTAATCTTAACCAATGTTGTCTATGTTCTTTTTAAAGATAAAATCTTAGTTTTCCGTCGTATTAAATTTGTCTCTTAGGTGCGCGCCGCGGGTCAAGGTGTCGTTCGTGGAGAGACCGGAGTTCTCAATGCTTTCAATATTTATCACCGAGAAGCTGGAGCCGGAGCGTTGGCTGTCTCTGTTGAAGGACCATCAAAGGCATCTCTCGAGTTCAAGGATCACAAAGACGGAAATTGTCATGTGGAATACAAAGTTGCTACCCCGGGAGAATACGTGGTTGCCATTAAATTTAATGACCAACATATCCCTGACTCACCATTCAAAGTGTTCATCGCACCGGCTACTGGAGAGGTGAGAAAACTCGAGTTGGCTCAATTCCACGATCAAGGCATCCCATCTGGAAAAGCGTTCACATTCACAGTGCTCACTCATCGTGCCAAAGGACATTTGGAGGCAAAAGTAGTCGCACCTAACAACGAGGTCGACACTATTGATATTGTCCCAATTGAAGATGGAGAGAGCTATGCAATGAGATTTGTGCCAAAAGAAACAGGAAATCACTTTATTCACGTAACATTGGATGGTGCTCCGATGAGAGATTCACCATTTAGGTAAGCACAAGTTCTCTATTTCAGCAAATAAAAGTAGTGAAAATAATATCCTATTCACCTAAAAGTAATGCATTTTTTTTCCTCTGAGTCTGTGTTTCTCCGTATGTAGATGAATCGGCTTAAAACAACTTTATTTTGCCACATAAACCGTTACTTTTCCAACAAAATTGACCGTTTTAACATTTTTAATATTAAATATGGGTTTGGAAGAGTTTTTTCTTTTTTTTTTTAGCTTTTAAACTTACTTGGATACTTGGATGGAAAGCTTTTAGACTTGTGTAAAATATTCTCCATTTTCAGACTTCGCGTTGGTGGAAAGGACCTCTGTGATCCAACTGCCATATCAGCCTTCGGAGATGGTCTTGTCAAAGGAGTCACCGGACAAAAATGCGAGTTCATCATCAACACTGCCAACGCCGGAGCCGGTATTTTGACTGTTCAAATGGACGGCCCATCGAAAGCCACGTTAGACGCGTATGAATTGGAAAAGGGATACAAAGTCAGATACACTCCTCTTGCTCCGGGATCCTATTTTGCTTCTGTTAAGTACAATGGTAAGTCGCATGGTGTTTAGAAGAATAACTAAAATAGAATAAAGAATAACTAAAAACAATTCCGAAGGTTTCGGTATCAAATGACTAAAAGCGGTCGACAATTTTTATCTGTTTTGATTATTTCTTTTTCTTATTTTCGTTATTTAGAATTTCAAAAAAAATCATGCATTATTTGTTTTTCAGGTATTCATGCTCCAGGATCTCCGTTCAAGATTCCAGTTGAAGGAAAAGAGCTCGGAGGAAATGGATACAATGAAACGTCACACGTTAAAATCGATGCTGTTGCTAAGACATCCAAGGGAACTGTCGCCGTTGTGCCAGAATATCAAGGAGATGCTACCAAGGTGAAAAATACGAATTATCTGAGAAATTTGACGGAGATGGCCGCCAGTTTATCGATATTATGAGAATTTATTTTAGTTCTGTTTTTCGCCGATTTCTACAACATTTAGGTTAAAATCATAAAAGTTATCATTGAATTCCAGGTCACCGTCAAGGGAGCCGGACTTAACAAGTTTTTCCCTGGTCGACCCGCCGCTTTCCAAATCGACACAGGACTCGCTGGCACTAATCTCCTAATGGTGGGAGTCGTGACTACGAAGGGTCCATGCGAGGAGGTTGTCGTCCGTCATCAAGGATCTGGCCACTACGTATGCTCGTACCGTATTCCGGACCGAGTCAAAGGATTCGTCTTCATTAAATACGGAGACAAGGTATAGCAGCTTGATTTTTATAAGTTAGGAAAGAGCAACTAGAACTGTTAAAGTTTATTTGCATACAGAGGAATGCAATTGCGGTGTAGTATGAGCGATTAAAAGAAACTGTGTGTGTATCAGACTTAATTGATCATCATTAACTTCCGCGAAAGACGAAGATAAGACCGTCTCGTCTTCGTCTTCGTCATCGTCTAGAATTCGTCTGACGCAGATGTGTTGGTACACATGCATTTTAATTGACGACGTAAGACAAGCGCGAGACGAACTGAAAGACGGTCGATTTGTTTCGTCTTTCGTGGAACCGTTAGTTTTCTACTAGATTTCCTTAGAACATGTCAGTCTTCGTCAACTTTACTTATAGTTGTTTACTTTCCGATTTTCAATTGAAAATATTTCTAGGAAACCACACCCTTTTTTATCATTAAAGCTATATTTTCTTCATCTTCAGGAAATCCCTGGATCACCATTCGCCATTGAGCCATAGTTTGCTCATCTCTTCCCAAGTGCTTTATAATTCGTCGACGGTTTTCTCAAAATCCCCCCCCCCCTCCCTCCCATCATATTCTTTTTTTTTCTTTAAATCAAAAACGTTTTGTAAATTTCCGTTTGATATGTTTTAATTGTAATCATCTTTTAAAACAGTAATTCCTTTTTTTATATTTTCTAATTTTTAATCCTAAGCTGCGCCCTCTTCCAACCATAACCGTTGCCATAATGCACCATTTTATCATCCCTACCACGTCCCCGTTAAAAAATCGCGTTCAAATTTTCTATAGCTCTAAAATCAAGCGTTTTCGAACCCCCTCCCAATCCCCATCCCGTCCTATCTCATAATTTTTAATAAAAAGCTGACTTTTTCACATGTTAAATTTGTAGAAAAATTTGAGTTTTTCCCCAGAAGCGCAGCAGCGGCGGGCATTTTCAGTGATAGAACGCTGTTGCTCCAGCATTGGGTCTGGGAGACGTCCAGAAGCCTAAGTAGTGAGGTGTGGAGTAGTCAAAAAGGGTCAAAATAATTTCATTAGAGCGGAAATACCAGTAACTGAGCAAAACGTGTTGAAAGACTAAACGTGGAGTCGGGGGGGGGGGGGCTGGTTGGAGACTAGAAAAAACGTGGAGCAATGTTTTGAAAAATTGAACAATTTCGGTAATGGGAAAAAAAGAGCACCAAATGAAAGAGGGAGTTTTGAGGAGAAAACGTATGGCAAACATTAGACGAGAAACAATTCGTGGATCTTGGAAAATCTGAAACTCTTTCAGTCGTTCGTTTCCTTTTATTTTTTTTTTAAATATTAATTTCAGAGTTCTGTGGACTGCAGATTCGCTGCGGACGACGACGACGTCGGAGGCGGCGGAGCGGGTGGTGGATGATGGCGCGTGGCAATCGGAATTTCACCGTACGCCGGATTTGAGCTGAAAGGAATCGAGTTTTAGCGGATTTTCTCAAATTTTTGGGGTTTTTCAAAAGAGAAAAAAAATGAATTTTTCCCCAAAATTTTTGAATAAAAAACGGTGAAAAAACTCACGTGGATTTGCCACCCCTACCCAGGGTTACGGTATGGACAGCGGATGCTTGTGCTGAAATATGACGCAACTTTCGCTCGTAGTTATTCCTCTGACGACACCAAATGCACATTGAGAATATCGAAATGACGAAGAATAAGAGGACGGCGGTCTGCAATGTTCATTTTCGCGTTGAGACCCGCCGAATAGATCAGTTGACCACCGTGCAGAGGAGTGCGGAATTCCGGATTCCGGATTCCGCCGTTTTTTACATTCCGTATTCCGGATTCCAGATTCCATGAAAAAAAATTTTTTTCCGTTTTCCGGATTCCGAGTTCCCAAAACCCTTGAATTTCGGTCTCACCACGAAGATTACTGTAGTTTTCGTGGTGGGACCCAAAATGAGCTTTCACTAAAAAATCGAAATCCGGATTCCGAATTCCGTAAAAAATGTTTTTTCCGTTTTCCGGATTCCGAATTCCGTGAAAAATGTTTTTTCCGTTTTCCGGATTCCGAGTTCCCAAAAACCCTTGAATTTGGGTCTCACCACGAAGATTACTGTAGTTTTCGTGGTGGGACCCAAAATGAGCTTTCACTAAAAACTCGAAATCCGGATTCCGAATTACGTGAAAAATGTTTTTTCCGTTTTCCGAATTCCAGATTCCGTGAAAACTTTTTTTTTCCGTTTTCCGGATTTCAAATTCCGTGAAAAAATTGTTTCCGTTTTCCGAATTCCGGATTCCGTAAAAAATGTTCTTTTCCGTTTTCCGGATTCCGGATTCCGTGAAAAATGTTTTTTTCCGTTTTCCGGATTCCAGATTCCGTGAAAAAATTTCTTTTCCGTTTTCCGGATTCCGTGAAAACTTTTTTTTTCCGTTTTCCGGATTCCAGATTCCGTGAAAAAATTTCTTTTCCGTTTTCCGGATTCCGTGAAAACTTTTTTATTCCGTTTTCCGGATTCCAGATTCCGTGAAAAAATTTCTTTTCCGTTTTCCGGATTCCGTGAAAACTTTTTTTTCCGTTTTCCGGATTCCAGATTCCGTGAAAAAATTTCTTTTCCGGATTCCAGATTCCGTGAAAATATTTCTTTTCCGTTTTCCGGATTCCGGATTCCGTGAAAAATCTTTTTCCGTTTTCCGGATTCCGGATTCCGAGTTTCCAAAATCCTACTCTGCCACCGTGCTCCACCACGAAAACTACAGTATTCCGAGTGGTGAGACCCAAAATTCCGTGTCCTCCACGTGGATTACAGTAGTTTTCGTGGCGAGACCCAAAGTAGGCGGAGTCCGAATTCGATGAAGATTTTCATAGAAATGCAACTTTTCCTCAATGAGAATCACTAGGATTACTGTAGATTTTTGAAAGCTGCAGAGCTCCAGAGCTCCTGGAAACCACAGTTTGCTTTGAAAAATCAAAATCTGGAAATTTCAGATTTTCTGGAAAACCCGCACCTACCAGAATATAATGCGGTACTTTCGAGGGTATGGGCACCGGTGGGAACGCCTCTCTCAGCCCATAGACACTTCGTAATTGCCTTCTGGATTCTGCTGATGACGTCATCAACAGATTGACTGCACGATCGACGTTAACGAATTGACCGTCACGATCCATGAAGTGGACGAGCATCAGCGTGAAATTCGAATTTTGACGGCACTTGTCGACGATCGTTTGGAGACCCGTAGCGTTCGAGAGGTTACTGTAATTTTGGAGAATTGCGGAAACTCAGGGGATTTCAGAAGGGCGGAATTCCGGATTCCGCCGTTTTTTTCATTCCGTCTTCCGCGTTCCGGATTCCGTAAAAAAACATTTTTTCCGTATTCCGGATTCCAGATTCCGTGAAAAATATTCTTTCCGTATTCCGCATTCCGGATTCCGCCGTTTTTTACATTCTGTTTTCCGGATTCCGGATTCCGTGAAAAAATATTTTTTCCGTATTCCGCTTTCCAGATTTCGTGAAAAATTATTTTTCCGTTTTCCGGATCCCAGATTCCGTGAAAAATATTTTTATCCGTTTTCCACATTCCGGATTCCGTGAAAAATTTTTTTCCGTATTCCGCATTCCAGATTTCGTGAAAAATTATTTTTCCGTTTTCCGGATTCCAGATTCCGTGAAAAAATATTTTTTTCCGTTTTCCGCGTTCCGGATTCCGCGATATGGCGTTTTTATTCCGTTTCAATTCTTTATTCTCAATTGTTGTGAAAAGTATACTTTTTTGAACTCCCCGCAAAAATTTTTGCGAACAGAGCGCATTTACATCATTTGATTCCCTCATTAATGGTCGAAATTCCGATTTCCGCATTCCGCATTCCGGATTCCGCCATTTTTTACATTCTGTTTTCCGGATTGCAGATTCCGTGAAAAAATATTTTTTCCGGACTCCGCAATATGGCCTTTTCATCAGAGAAGGACGGAATTCCGAATTCCGCCGTTTTTTTCATTCTGTTTTCCGGATTCCGGATTCCGTGTAGAAATATTTGTTCCGTTTTCTGAATTCCAGATTCCGGGAAAAAATTTTTTTTTCCGTATTCCGGATTCCGGATTCCGCGAAATGGCCTTTTTATCAGAGAAGGACGGAATTCCGGATTCCGCCCATTTCCGCAAAGTTTTTTTCTTCGTTTTCCGGATTCCGTGAAAAAAAAATCGATGAGTTGTCTAGATTTCAAGATTGTTTTTTTGTTTTTTTTAAGTGAAAGCTCATTTTGGGTCCCACCACGAAAACTACAGTAATCTTCGTGGTGAGACCCAAATTCAAGGGTTTTTAGGAACTCGGAATTCGGAAAACGGAAAACGGAAAAATTATTTTTTCACGGAATCTGGAATCCGGAATACGGAACAAATATTTTTTCACGGAATCTGGAATCCGGAATACGGAACAAATATTTTTTCACGGAATCTGGAATCCGGAATACGGAAAAAATATTTTTTCACGGAATCTGGAATCCGGAAAACGGAAAAAATATTTTTTTCACGGAATCTGGAATCCGGAATACGGAACAAATATTTTTTCACGGAATCTGGAATCCGGAAGACGGAATGAAAAAACGGCGGAATCCGGAATGCGGAAAACGGAATTTTAACCAATAATGAGGTGAAGTTTCCATCTCATTGAGAGCTTCCAGAATAGAACTTCACTTCGGGCGTACCGTACCACTAGGATTACGGTAGTTTTCGTGGTGGGGCTCTCTCAAAGGAAATTCAAAATGACTTACTCTGCGATTTTCTTCTCATTTTTCATAATCAACTCGAATGGAGCATCAAAGACCAATTCCGTCTGTTGAGCATACGTAACCACGGAGATCTGAAAAATGAGAGATTCAATGAGCTATGCCCCCCCCCCCGACTCCTACCAAAACGGAAGCCGTATCCTCATGGCCCGCTCCATCGGTGACGACTACTGTAAACGAGTAGGAGGAGTCTTTCAGCAACTCATTCGCTGTAATTTCTCCGCTTGTCTTGCCAATGGAGATTGGAGATTCTGATGATTTGAAAGTCTGAAAAAAGGCTGAAATTTTAAGGAAAATTTTGACTGAAAATTCTGAAATTTTAAGGAAAATTTTGACACTAAAAATTCTGAAATTTGAAGGAAAATTTTGACTGAAAATTCTGAAATTTTAAGGAAAATTTTGACACTAAAAATTCTGAAATTTGAAGGAAAATTTTGACTGAAAATTCTGAAATTTTAAGGAAAATTTTGAGACTAAAAATTCTGAAATTTGAATGCAAATTTTGACTGAAAATTCTGAAAATTCCACAATTCTCGCTTGCAGCTTGCAAAGAAATATAAGCTCCGCCTACTTTGGGTCTCGCTGTGAAAGCCACAGTAATCCTTAGACAGATTCATACTGAAAGTTCTGAAAGTCTTCGGGCAGTTCTGAACAGTTTTGCAGTTTCGTGTCGAGACCAGAGTAGGGCGGAATTCCGGATTCCGCATTCCGCATTCCGGATTCCGCCGTTTGTTTCATTCCGTCTTCTGGATTCCAGATTCCGTGAAAAAATTTTTTTTTCGTTTTCCGGATTCCAGATTCCGTGAAAAAATATTTGTTCCGTATTCCGGATTCCAGATTCCGTGAAAAAATTTTTCCGTCTTCCGGATTCCAGATTCCGTGAAAAAATATTTTTTTTCCGTTTTCCGAATTCCGGATTGCGCGATATGGCGTTTTTATCAGAGAAGGGCGGAATTTCGGACTCCGCCGTTTGTTTCATTCCGTCTTCCGCATTCCGGATTCCGTGAAAAAATATTTTCCCGTTTTCCGGATTCCGTATTCCGAGTTCCCGAAATCCAATTCCGCCTTACTCTGGTCGAGACCCAAAGCAGTCAGCGCTTTCAAAAATTTTCCGAGTGTAGTACACTGATCCCACCTGACTATGCGACCTAACAAATCCGCGGATACTGTACTTGAGACCGTCCAACTCCTCGTCGAGGTCCGTCGCCTGCACTGTCAAAATGTGACTGCCGCTTGCCACGTGGCCCTGGACTACTGTAGTTGTGTAGATTTTCTCTTGGAACTTCGGGAAATTGTCATTGACATCGATTACGTCGATGAGCGCCACTATTGTCCCATTTATGGGTTTGTGCGGGTCTCGACACGACAGATGACAGTCGAAGGCGGTTATCTGGAAAATTAGAGTGTACAGACACACAGACAGACCTCCTCCCCCCCCCCCCCCCCAAATTAGCCTGAAAATGTTCAAATGTCATTTTGAATTTGAAGAAATAATTATGTGAAATTCCATTTTTTGACATTTGGAGACATCCGGACATCCGTGAGAGACCGATAGACATGCAGAGAAGGGCGGAATTCCGGATTCCGGATTCCGCATTCCGGATTCCGCGATATGGCGTTTTTATCATCAGAAAAGGGCGGAATTCCGGATTCCGCATTCCGCATTTCGGATTCCGTGAAAAAATATTTTTTCCGTTTTCCGCATTCCGGATTCCGCGATATGGCGTTTTTAACAGAGAAGGGCGGAATTCCGGATTACGCCGTTTTTTCATTCCGTCTTCCGGATTCCAGATTCCGTGAAAAAAATTTTCCGTTTTCCGGATTCCAGATTCCGTGAAGTTCCGCCATACTCTGTAGACATGAGAAAACATTGTAAATGCACACGTAGATTCGTAAATCTACACCCAACTTTGTAAATACAAATCTTTCTTCGTAAATCTACACCCAACTTTGTAAATGCACATGTATATTCGTAAATCTACACACAACTTTGTAAATACAAATCTTTCTTCGTAAATCTACACCCAACTTTGTAAATGCACATGTATATTCGTAAATCTACACCCAACTTTGTAAATACAAATCTTTCTTCGTAAATCTACACCCAACTTTGTAAATGCACATGTATATTCGTAAATCTACACACAACTTTGTAAATACAAATCTTTCTTCGTAAATCTACACCCAACTTTGTAAATGCACATGTATATTCGTAAATCTACACACAACTTTGTAAATACAAATCTTTCTTCGTAAATCTACACGGTAATACTGTAAATGCACCTGTAGATTCGTAAATCTAAACCCAACTTTGTAAATACAAATCTTTCTTCGTAAATCTACACCCAACTTTGTAAATACAAATATTCTTCGTAAATCTACACACAACTTTGTAAATACAAATCTTTCTTCGTAAATGTACACGGTAATACTGTAAATGCACCTGTAGATTCGTAAATCTAAACCCAACTTTGTAAATACAAATCTTTCTTCGTAAATCTACACCCAACTTTGTAAATACAAATATTCTTCGTAAATCTACACACAACTTTGTAAATACAAATCTTTCTTCGTAAATGTACACGGTAATACTGTAAATGCACCTGTAGATTCGTAAATCTACACTCAACTTTGTAAATACAAATCTTTCTTCGTAAATCTACACCCAACTTTATAAATACAAATCTTCTTCGTAAATCTACACTCAACTTTGTAAATACAAATCTTTCTTCGTAAATCTACACGGCAATACTGTAAATGCACATGTAGATTCGTAAATCTACACCCAACTTTGTAAATACAGA
Organism: Caenorhabditis inopinata; assembly: GCA_003052745.1. Taxonomy (NCBI): domain Eukaryota; kingdom Metazoa; phylum Nematoda; class Chromadorea; order Rhabditida; family Rhabditidae; genus Caenorhabditis; species Caenorhabditis inopinata. Next base: position 2,436,432 of record AP018154.1, on the reverse strand, counting down.
TCTTTCTTCGTAAATCTACACCCAACTTTGTAAATATGTACAAACTCTGTAGACATGCGAAAACCTACAGTAATCTGGTGTTGCTTTCTTTGCTCTCTGTCGAAACTGGAATTGGTGAATAAAATCGGCAAAGTTGCGTCGGAAAAGAAGAAAAGGGGCGTGTCGGTGGTGTAGCACACTTTAGTGTTATCCGAATGAAAATCCGAATCGAGAGCCGCTGGAATTCGGCCAACTTGACGTTTCCCTTTCTCATTTTCGAGCACAGTTAGGCGTACGTCCTGTAAAATATTGGGCTCATTTACAGCATTTTTTTCAGCTCATTGAGCAGTTTCCGAAAAGTATAAACACGCCCCACTTTCCCACACTATCATACGCCACTTAAAACTACCGTAATCCCTAGAATGGAGTGTCGTAGGAAAGCGGGTAATGATTATATTTTTCTGAAATGTCTCGAAGAGTCTATCTGAAATTTTTGAACGATTTATTCAGAAACCTGTTTCGGAAACATTGGACAGTTGTCATTACGGTCATTAACCGAAATGAAGAGATGTGTCGAAGTGCAGTTGTCGACGCGGCATGCTAGAATCTGAAATTCGGAGAATTCACTTTGCTGAAAATTAGGAAAAAGCTAGTAAAAATGTATACCCCCCCCCCTCCCGGTTCTATTATATATCAGCCTCTGGTATAGCCCCCCACACACCTCTCCCGAAAACACGGTAGCTTAAAGGATCATAACTCCCTTGAAAAAATATTTTCACTGGTTCTTATAGATAATTAAAGAGAGCCGGATAGAGCTCTACAAAATGAGTCTTTGGTGCTCCGTGTGGTGTGTAAGTACCGTATATTCTAATGTGGCTAATCTGGCACAAAAGAGGTAGATTTTAAAGGGACATAACTTTGGTTGAAATTAAATTTCAGACTTGGTTAAAGGTCCAAAATAACTACCTGAATCAGCTCTATAACAAAGTTCACTGGACCAAATTGCTATTTGCAAAACTAGACTTCCTACGAGTCATTGAAGCAGAGCATGGTATAGCCCCCCATCGCAGAAATGAAGAGTAGGACAATTTTAAAGTACCATAACTTTTGCTAAAATCAAGTTTCAGACTTGGTTAAAAGTCCAAAATGACTATCTGAATTAGCGCTATAAAACAGTCTACTAAACCAAATTGCTCTTTTCAGAACTAGACTTCCTAGAGACACGGAACCATAGCATGGTATCAAGCAGAAATGAAGATTAGGCAAACTTTCAAGGTCCATAACTTTTGTTAAAATCAAGTTTCAAACATGATTGAAGATTCAAAATGATCACCTGAATCAGCTCTATACAAAAATCTACTAAAACAAATTGCTCTATTCAGAACTAGACCACCTACGGGTCATTGAACCAGAGCATACTATAGCCCCCCATTACAGAAATGAAGATTAGGCAAACTTTAAAAGACCATAACTTTCTTCAAAATTAAGTTTCAGACTTCATTAAAAATCCAAAAGGACTACCTGCATCAGCTCTATAAAAAAATCTACTAGACCAAAATGCTCTGTTCAGAACTAGACTTCCTACGAGTCACTGAAGCAGAGCATGGTATCACACAGAAATGAAGATTAGCCCGATTTTAAAGGACCATAACTTTCTTCAAAATTAAGTTTCAGGCATGATTGAAAACTCAAAATGACCACCTGAATCAGCTCTACAGAGCAGTCTACTAGACCTAATTGCTCTTTTTTAAAACTAGACTTCCTAGAGGCAAGGAACCATAGCATGGTATCAAGCAGAAATGAAGATTAGGCAAAATTTCAAGGACCATAACTTTCTTCAAAATAAAGTTTCAGACTTGGTTAAAAGTCCAAAATGACTACCTGAATCAGCTCTATACAAAAGTCTACTAAAACAAATTGCTCTATTCAGAACTAGACCACCTACGGGTCATGGAACCATACCATGGTATCAAACAGAAATGAAGAGTAGGCCGATTTTAAAAGGTCATAACTTTGGTTAAAATTAAGTTTCAGACTTCATTAAAAATCCAAATTGACTATCTGAATTAGCTCTATAAAAAAGAGTACTAGATCAAACTTCTCTATGCAGAACTAGACCACCTACGGGTCATTGAACCAGAGCATACTATAGCCCCCCATTACAGAAATGAAGATTAGGCAAACTTTAAAAGACCATAACTTTCTTCAAAATAAAGTTTCAGACTTGGTTAAAAGTCCAAAATGACTACCTGAATCAGCTCTATAAAAATGTCTACCAGACCAAAGCGCTCTGTTCAAAACTAGACCACCTACGGGTCATTGAACCAGAGCATGGTATAACACCATTTGATCAGAAATTTCTTTTAAATCAAGTTTCAGACTTCCCTTAAAATCCCAAATGACGGATACAAAGCAACTTCACCCACCTTGATCTCATGTACCGTTTTCTTCTCAAAGTCGAACGGTTGCTTGGCCCTCAAGCTCCCATTAGTCTCTCCGATTGTAAAAAGCTGCCAGTCCTGAAAAAAGTTTTTCTGAAAATTCTGAAACTTCTGAAAGCTTTAAATAGAACTAAAGTTGTCTTTAAAACCTTATTCAGCCCCGTCGGGAGCTTTCAGAAATGCTGGAACTCCTTCCATCTTGCGTCCCACCACGAAATACAGTAATCATCGTGGTGAGACCCAAAACGGGCGGAATCCTATCATGATTATACTTTTCTGAAAGCTCTCAGCGAGCAGAATTCATTGAAGTGCTGAAACTCACCTTTTTGAACATTTCATCGATGCGAAAAGTGACATTGACCATCTCGCGCTCCTCTTCGAGCACATTGACTCTGAGCAACTCATCATAAACGATGTTCTCATCGTAGTAATGAATAGAGTTCTGCTTCGGCGACACCACCAACGGATTGTGATGCGTATTCTTTGCCGGGTACACCGTAACGCAATACGGTGAGCTGGCGCTCAGCCCACCGGGATCCGAGGCGGTTACTGTAGAGCAGATGCGTTGTCCAGCATGTCCCTTTAAAGGGAGCATGACGACGAGTTTCTTGTCGTGGTCCACACGGAACAACGTGGAGTTCGCGTCGACTGACGTCTTCTGAAGGCCGCCGTCATCTGAATCCGATATCACGAGTACGGTGACCACCTGACCGACTTGCGCGTCCTCCTCAATTGATAAGTGCGTGAGATCGGTGTTGTGAATGACCGGCGGATTGTCGTTCACGTCGACTACGGTTACAGTAACCGAGGCGAACACCTCGTGGTGGGGATCTCCGCCCTCGTTGTCGACGCATTTGATGCTCAGCGAGTGCACGCGTTGCGTCTCGTAGTCTAGTGGGGCGACGAGGCGGATGGTGGAATTCCTGGAAAAAAGTTCACAAAACTTCACAATTTTCACATTAAGTCAAACCGCTAAAACTACAGTAATCCCCCATTTTTGAGAAGGGCGGAATTCCGGATTCCGCCGTTTTTTTTTCATTCCGTCTTCCGGATTCCAGATTCCGTGAAAAAAATATTTTTCCGTTTTCCGGATTCCGGTTTCCGCGATATGGCGTTTTTATCAGAGAAGGGCGTAATTCCGGATTCCGTCGTTTTTTTTTTCATTCCGTCTTCCGGATTCCAGATTCCATAAAAAAATATTTTTCCGTTTTCCGCGTTCCGGATTCCGTCAAAAATATTTTTTTCCGTTTTCCGCATTCCGGATTCCGTGAAAAAATTTTTTCCGTTGTCCGCATTCCGGATTCCGCGATATGGCGTTTTTATCAGAGAAGGGCAGAATTCCGAATTCCGCCGTTTTTTTTCATTCCGTCTTCCGGATTCCAGATTCCGTGAAACAATATTTTTTCCGTTTTTCGCATTCCGGATTCCGCGATGTGGTGTTTTTATCAGAGAAGGGCGGAATTCCGGATTTCGCTCATTTCCGCAAATTTTTTTTCGTTTTCCGTTTTCCGGATTCCGTGAAAAAATTGTTTTCCCGTTAAAAAAAAAAAAACGAATTCCGCCGAAAGAAACGGCGGTTTTCCGGATTTTTTTCCGGAATTCCGGATTCTGCCATTTTTCATTCCAGATTCCGTGAAAAATTATTTTTCCGTTTTCCGAATTCCAGATTCAGTGAAAAAAATGTTTTTTTTTTCCGTTTTCCGCATTCCGGATTCCAGATTCCGTGAAAAAATATTTTTTCCGTTTTCCGCATTCCGGATTCCAGATTCCGTGAAAAAATATTTTTTCCGAATTCCGCATTCCGGATTCCGCCGTTTTTTTTTCATTCCGTTTTCCGGATTTCAAATTCCGTGAAAAAATATTTTTCCGTTTTCCGGTTTCCAGATTCCGTGAAAAAATATTTTTGTTCCGTTTTCCGGATTCCAGATTCCGTGAAAAAACATTTTTTTCCGTATTCCGGACTTTTCTTGAATTTGGGTCTCACCACGAAGATTACTGTAGTTTTCGTGGTGGGACCCAAAATGAGTTTTTCTCTAAAAACTCGAAATGTAGAAATTTGGAAATTCGCAAAATTAACTATTTTGCTTGAATTTGGGTCTCAGCACAAAGATTACTGTAGTTTTCGTGGCGAGACCCAAAGTAGGCGGAGTCCTATAAGCTCTCGGTGAGCAAACAACGAATTTTATATAGATTTTGAGAGAAATTTGAAGTCTCATACCTCTCGTCAATTTTGAAGAATCCCTCGTCGCCAGTCATACTGTACTTCAACTCGGCAAACTTGCTGCTGTCAAGATCGGTTGCCAAGGGATACGGTAGATTCAGTACGGTACCCAAAACAGAATTCTCTGGAATTTCTACGACGAAATTCGAGAAGTTCTTGAAGATTGGTCTGAAATTTTGAATTTGAAGTTTTCGAGAAGCGTTGCGGGTTTTATACGTCATTTATGGTGTTTGAAAAATTGTTAGTCTTTGGCGCAGTCGGTAAGAGCGCTGCTTATGAGATATAGGTCTCGAGTTCGAACTTTTTTGGTGCATTTTTATTTTTTTTGCTTTAAAACTTTGAAAAAAGGCAAAAAGCATTAACCGGTTATCATTAGCATCCTGAATGGTTAGTAGGAAAGGGGCGGTGGCGATTTTCGCCGGATTCCGAGGCTTTTTGACAATGGCTGTCACGATCCCTTGAACATTGCGATCCGATTCGAAGTCCAACTTTTTGATGATTCGAATCACACCATATCGATCAATATGAAGTTTCCCCTTAGGTCCCGCAACGATTTTCAATGCGTATCTGAAAGGGTTACTGTAGGTTAGCGGGGCTATCAGAGAAGGGCGGAATTCCGGATTCCGTCTTCCTGATTTCAGATTCCGTGAAAAAAAATTGTTTTTTTCCGTTTTCCGTTTTCCGGATTCCGACTTCCCAAAATCCAATCCCGCCCAACTCTGCAGAGAAGGGCGGAATTCCGGATTCCGCTGTTTTTTTTTTCATTCTGTCTTCCGAATTCCATATTAAAATTTTTCAGGGAATCTGGAATCCGGAAGACAGAATTAAAAAAAACGGCGGAATCCGGAATTCAGGAAAAAAAATCCCGCCGTTTTTTCCGGCGGAATTCGTTTTTTTTTAAACGGGAAAAAACATTTTTCACGGAATCCGGAAAACGGAAAACGGAAAAAAAAATTCCGGAAGTGAGCGGAATCCGGAATTCCGACCTTTTCTGATAAAAAGGCCATATCGCGGAATCCGGAATGCGGAAAACGGAAAAAAAATATTCTTTCACGGAATCTAAAATCCAAAAAACGGAAAAAAAAGTTTTTCACGGAATCTGGAATCCGGAAGACGGAATGAAACAAACGGCGGAATTCCGGATTTTTTTCCAGATTTTTTCCGGAATTCCGGATTCCGCCGTTTTTTTCATTCCGTCTTCCGGATTCCAGATTCTATGAAAAAAATTGTTTTCCGTTTTCCGTTTTCCGGATTCGAATAAGGTGTTATATCAAGCATTTTGGTTAATTTTTTTTTATTTTTCAGTATTAATCTTTGTCATTTTGAACCGAAAAAGCGCCAAGGGTTACTGTAACATTCGTGGTAAGACCCAACGACTCACTTCAGCTCAGCCTCCTCCGCCTTTTCGACTCCATCGGCCGGCATTTCGCCAATTGGCGTCCCAATAGTAGCCGACTCCGAAACACTAAACTTGCGGGTCTCTGTAGGGTTACTGTAGACCGGAGTAACGTCATCGGTATCCATAACATTGATGATGAGCTCCACCGGCACTTCGCGCTTCCCTTTTCTCATCGAGATGTGCAATTTGATCTGCTTCACTTTCGACGGATCGATCTTTTTCAAAGTATGTATCCTTCCAGATTTCGCATCGATCGATATCCACGTCGCCACTTCGGAGTCGGGGAATCCGGGCGCCGAGGCGCGCATTATTTCGTATGAGTACCCAGGCATTCCGGCGTTCAGCCACTTGATTTCAGACTAAAAACGGAAGAAGTTAAACGATTTCAGCGTTTTCAGCACGTTGAGAGCTTTCAGAAAAGTATAATCATGACCTATTTTGAAAAAATTTGAAATATTTTCAAAATTTTCGGGTCTCGACACGAAAACCTTGAATCTTGCTCAAATCGCTTCGAGACCCATCTTATTGTGTTCAGCTCATCGAGAGCTTTTAGAAAAGTATAAACAAGACCTATTTCTAAAAATTTTCGAAATTTGGGTCTCGACACGAAAATCTTGAATCTTGCTCAAATCGCTTCGAGACTCAAACTATTGTGTGCAGCTCACTGAGAGCTTTCAGAAAAGTATAAACAAGACCTATTTCTAAAAATTTTCGAAATTTGGGTCTCGACACGAAAATCTTGAATCTTGCTCAAATCGCTTCGAGACCAAGATTATTGTGTTCAGCTCACTGAGAGCTTTCAGAAAAATATAATCATGACCTACTTTGAAATTTTTCAAATTTTCCGGAAATTCCGGATTCCGGAATTTTCAGTTTTCGAAGTCTCAAAGCGATTTTTAAGGAATTCTGTGGGCTTGCATTTGGAGAATTTTCACATTTTTTCCAATTTTCAGTTTGGGTCCCACCACGAAAACTACAGTAACCCTCGTGGTGAGACCTCTTCTGAAAGCTCTCAGCACGAAAAAAAAGAGAAGCAAAACCCCGACCTTCTCTCCTCCGGTATCATTGCTGTTGATCTGTGTCGTCAGCTCATTCTCAATCGACTTCATGGCCTTGTGCTCATTGAGCACGACTTGAGCCACCGCACTGCTCGCCGGATCGCCGCCATCCGAAGCGGTCACGTTGAACTCCAAGTTCGCGTTTTTATCCAGAATTCCGGGACCAACGAACACGATGTCTCCGGAATCGCTGACTTTGAAATGCGGATTGCCGCTGGTGTACGTCACATAGTTATTCGGCGATGTGGCATCTGAATCCGTGGCCTGAAGACGTCCGATGACGCCGCCGGGCGAGATGTTGGCGTCGAGAGGTACGGAGTAGCGGGAGTTTGAGAAGACCGGCGTGTTGTCGTTTATGTCCTGAACGTGGTTAGAGAGAGATAGTTTGAACTCTTGACCTAGTTTTTCAAAGTGTGGAATACTACCACTGCGCCACACAGGACCCCGCATAGCGCAGTGGTGTTATTGCGACTTTAGAGGAAGTAGGTCGCGAGTTCAACTCCCCGACATAGTTCACCCACCTACCTTCACTCTGATTGTCACCATAGCACTCGAGCTTCTCTTCGTCTCTCCAGAATCCGACGCGGTGACCGTCAAGTTCACCTCACTCGCACCGCCCATCGATTCGCGGTCGATCGCGCCGATGAAAAGCATTCCGTCGGGCGAGATATCAATCGGAAGACTTCCGGCGTGCTGGTCAATTGAGTACACAATCTGCGCGTTTCTGCCAGAGTCCGCGTCGACGGCCTGAATATGTTGAAATCGAAATTGGATTTTGGGAACTCGGAATCCGGAAAATGGAAAACGGAAAAAAAAATTTTTTCACGGAATCTTGAATCCGGAAGACGGAATGAAAAAAACGGCGGAATCCGGAATTCCGGAAAAAATCTGGAAAAAAATCCGGAATTCCGGACAAAATCCGGAAAAAAATCCGGAATTCCGGACAAAATCCGGAATTCCGCCGTTTTTTTTATTCCGTCTTCCGGATTCCAGAGTCCGTGAAAATTTTTTTTTGTTTTCCGTTTTCCGGATTCCGTGAAAAAAATTTCTTCCCGTTTAAAAAAAAGACGAAAAAAAAACGAATTCCGCCGAAAAAAACGTCGGAATTCCAGATTGTTTTTTCCGAAATTCCGGATTCCGCCGTTTTTTTTCATTCCGTCTTCCGGATTCCAGATTCCGTGAAAAAATATTTTTTTCCGTTTTCCGCATTCCGGATTCCGCGATATGGCCTTTTTATCAGAGAAGGGCGGAATTCCGGATTCCGCTCATTTCCGCAAGATTTTTTCTTCCGTTTTCCGGATTCCAAATTCGGTGAAAAAATATATTTTCCGCATTCCGGATTCCGTGAAAAAAAGTTTTTTCCCGTTAAAAAAAAAACGAAGTCCGCCGAAAAAAAAACGGCGGAATTCCGGATTTTTTTTTCGGAATTCCGGATTTCGCTCATTTTCACAAAATTTTTTTTTTTCCGTTTTCCGAATTCCGAGTTCCGCTCTGCTCTGCGAGCACACGTCACCTACCGTAATCTTGAGCTTCTCACTTTTTCCCTCATCAACTGTTATAGAATAGTGCTCCTTTTCGAAAACTGGAGGGTTATCATTCACGTCTTCCACGTGGATAGTGAGCTGACATTTCGACGAGGCGCCTGCAACAAAAATCAGTTAGAAATCCTCGATGTCACCGTGGCGCAGTGGTTTTTCGAGGGTCTTTCAGATATTAGAAGTTCCAGGTTCGATTCCAGACACTCACCATTCTGATCAGTGGCCTTCACGATCAACTCGAATTGGTCGGCTTTCTCCCGATCAACCGGCTCGACGTTCTGGACTTCGCCGCTTTGCGACACTTGAAATTTCTGTGCACTTTCGCCGAGCAGCTCGTACGTCACCGCACCATCGCTGATCGCTTTGATCTGTCCGATCACTGTCGGCTCGCGATTTTCGATCAATCGCATGTTATATGCAAGCTTTTCGAATTTCGGCGTCATTTTCGACTTTTGAGCCGGAGCCGACTTGGGCGGAGCCACCGAACGGAGCACTATGCGGCATTGACCAATTGAGGATTTCACCTGGAATCTCAAGGATCGTAAGCTCTGCGGAAACGATCCTTACTCACCAACAACTGGGCGTTATCCAAGTTCTGCGACGCCACTTTCTCCGGATTCAGAATCCTCAACTCCATATGGAAATCATCCAGAATTGCTATGTCAAAGCTCTCGGAGCCGCCGATTAAACGTGGCTTTTCCTGGAAATTTTAGAATTTCAGACTTCAAGGCTGAAAATTGGCGCGATTTCAGCTCGTCGAGAATGCTCATTGTGCATAATCTGATCGCAAGAACTACAGTAACCCAGAGCTTGCTGAAAGCGAATTTTCTCTAATTTAGCTCGCAGAGAGCTTCTAGAAAAGTCTAATTATGATTTCCGCATTCCGGTTTCCGCGATATGGCGTTTTTATCAGAGAAGGGCGGAATTCCGTTTTCCGGTTTCCAGATTCCGTAAAAAAATACTTTTTTTCCGTTTTCCGCATTCCGGATTCCGCGATTTGGCGTTTTTATGAGGGAAGGGAGGAATTCCGTTTTCCGGATTCCAGATTCCGTGAAAAAATATTTTTTTCCGTTTTCCGGATTCCAGATTTCGTGAAAAAACTTTTTTTTTTTCGTTTTCCGCATTCCAGATTCCGCGATATGGCGTTTTTATCAGAGAAAGGCGGAATTCCGTCTTCCGGATTCCAGATTCCGTGAAAAAAAATTTTTTTCCGATTTCCGCATTCCAGATTCCTCGAAAAAATTTTTTTTTCCGTTTTCCGTTTTCCGGATTCCGACTTCCCAAAATCCAATTCCGCCCCACTTTGTTCCCCACAAAGAAAGCTACAGTAATCCCCGTATTTCCTTTTTCCAATTTTCTATCTATTAGGCTCTTTCAGCAAGCGGAGTAGTTTCAGAAAAGTGCAATCCCGGCCTACTCTCCTTGAATTTGGGTCTCACCACGAAGATTACTGTAGTTTTCGTGGTGGGACCCAAAATGAGCGGAACCCTATCATGATTATCAGATTAGGGCGGAATTGGATTTTGGGAACTTGGAATCCGGAATCCGGAAAATGAAAAAATTGTTTTTCACGGAATCTGGAATCCGGAATCCGGAATTCCGCCCTTCTCTGATGATTATACTTTTCTGAAAGCTCTTAGCAAGCCGAACACACTTTTAGAGATTTTGGAGCGTTTTTACTGAAACTGAAGGAAAATTTTCGCAAAAATGCATAAAAAATCCAAAATTTTCCCTAAAAACGAAATCTGGACAGCATGATTACTGTAGTTTTCGTGGTGGGACCCAAAATGAGCAGAACCCTATCATGTTTATACTTTTCTGAAAGCTTTTAACAAGCCGAACACACTTTTAGACATTTTGGAGCGTTTTTACTGAAACTGAAGGAAAATTTTCGCCAAATTTTTCCCTAAAAGCGAAATCTGGACAACAGGATTACTGTAGTTTTCGTGGTGGGACCCTATCATGATTATACTTTTCTGAAAGCTCTCAACAAGCCAAATTCAATTATTTTAACCAAAAATGTAAAAATTAATAAAATGCACCTCTGCCAAAGATTTAAGCGCTTGAATCCTTAAAGGCGCTGCGAACTCTCCGGTCCCTTGAACCAAATGAGCCTCGTAAATTGGAAATTCGCAGAGCTCTGTGGTAGTCAGTTTTTCCTGATTTTCAGTCGTAGTTCCTTCCAATCTTCCATTTTCAGTCATTTTCAGCTTCATTTCAGCACTAGTCGTCTTTTGGCTTTTTGATGACGTGGCTTTGATGACTACAGTAATCAAATCGCCATTTAAAGGTGGCTGCTTCAGTTTGATAATTCCAGACTTTGAGTCAATCTCGAAATTGGGATTTTCAGATATTTCATATTGAATTTCAGCCGCCCCATTTTCCACGTCGATCGCCTCAATTTTCGCTACAGTATCTCCAGACTTCAATGATTTCAAAAATGCGAAGATTTGTGAGAAATTCGTTAGAAATTTCGGTGGCTCACTGAAAAATAATTCTAATTTTTCTAAGAAAAACTAAAAAAAAAAAAAAAAAAAAAAAAAACCCACTCATTTTCATTTTTTACATGTACAGTCACCGTATGGGTTACTGTATGCGTCCGATTTGAGTGCGGATCACCGTCCTTTGCAGTGATATTGAAAGTGTGAATGGGTTTGCTGAAAAACAAAGTTTTTATTTCATATTTTCTGAAAATATGCATTTTTTGAAATCGCCAAAAAATGGGGGGGGGGGGTGAAAGTAAACTTTAACTTGAATTGTGCAAAGTTTGGTCAAGAATTGTGGTAAAGTTTTGTCAAGAATTGTGCAAAGTTTGGTCAAGAATTGTGCAAAGTTTGGTCAAGAATTGTGCAAAGTTTGGTCAAGAATTGTTAAAAGTTTTGTCAAGAATTGTTAAAAGTTTGGTCAAGAATTGTGCAAAGTTTGGTCAAGAATTGTGCAAAGTTTGGTCAAGAAATGTGCAAAGTTTGGCCAAGAATTGTGCAAAGTTTGGTGAAGAATTGTGCAAAGTTTGGTCAAGAAATGTGCAACGTTTTGTCAAGAATTGTGCAAAGTTTTGTCAAGAATTGTGCAAAGTTTGGCCTATAATTGTTAAAAGTTTTGTCAAGAATTGTGCAAAGTTTGGTCAAGAATTGTGCAAAGTTTGGTCAAGAATTGTGAAAAGTTTGGTCAAGAATTGTGCAAAGTTTGGTCAAGAATTGTGAAAATTTTGGTCAAGAATTGTGCAAAGTTTTGTCAAGAAATGTGCAAAGTTTGGCCTATAATTGTTAAAAGTTTGGTCAAGAAATGTGCAAAGTTTGGCCTATAATTGTTAAAAGTTTGGTCAAGAATTGTGCATAGTTTGACATATAATTGTTAAAAGTTTGGTCAAGAATTGTGCAAAGCTTGGTCTAGAAATGGGTATAAGTATGGAATCACCCCCCACTACAGTATCACCCCCCGAAGTGGGGAAGGCCCCCCCCAGGAACCCCCCACACCATTGCCCTGTATTTCAATCGCGAATATGGTACTTTTGTTTTTTTTAGTAGTGGAGTTTACCATGGCCCCCCACAGACTTAATGGGGGCCAATAGTGAACTTAGCCCCCCCCATGAGTTCAGATCAGCCCCCCATAAGTTCAGATCAGTCCCCATAAGTTCAGATCAGTCCCCCATAAGTTCAGATCAGCCCCCCATAAGTTCAGATCAGTCCCCCATAAGTTCAGATCAGCCCCCCATAAGTTCAGATCAGTCCCCCACAAGTTCAGATCAGCCCCCCATAAGTTCAGATCAGTCCCCATAAGTTCAGATCAGTCCCCATAAGTTCGGATCAGCCCCCCATAAGTTCAGATCAGTCCCCCATAAGTTCAGATCAATCCCCCATAAGTTCAGATCAATCCCCCATAAGTTCAGATCAGTCCCCGATAAGTTCCGATCAGTCCCCCACAAGTTCCGATCAGTCTCCCATAAGTTCAGATCAGTCCCCCATAAGTTCAGATCAATCCCCCCTAAGTTCAGATCAGTCCCCCATAAGTTCAGATCAGTCCCCCATAAGTTCAGATCAGTCCCCCATAAGTTCAGATCACCCCCTCATAAGTTCAGATCAGCGCCCCATAAGTTCAGATCAGTCCCCCACAAGTTCAGATCAGTCCCCCATAAGTTCAGATCAGTCCCCCAAAAGTTCAGATCAGTCCCCCATAAGTTCAGATCAGTCCCCCAAAAGTTCAGAAGCAGAGGGGGGGGGGGAAATATCATGGGGGGTGAAAGTAAGCTTTAACCCACCTTTCGAAATCAAGTTTCTTGGCGAGACGTAGCAGTGTGGAGCACCTGCCGGATGAGCATTTTCGCTTGTCAACCGAAAAGTAGGGATCCCCCTGAAATGAGATTCGTTACAGAGAAGGGATTCTGGAAATACCTCAACTGAAAATCTGGAAATCCCTGAAATTCCAGTGTCCGGGTCCAATGTAGTGATTCGGAAGAGCTCGCTGCCGACGTCCGCACTCTCCGACACTTCGAAGGAGCTCGGAGTGTTCACAAATTGCGGAGCATTGTCGTTGACGTCGACAACCTGGGAAAGAGTGGTTTTGTCCCTTTAACACTCGATTTCGGGTATACCTGAACTTCCAATGTGGCTCTCGATTTCCTGGGTCCCGCGACGACAAGCGAAAATGATTGTCCACGAAGACCGTCGGCGTTTTCTTTCTGAGGAAGCGAATAATAAAAATGCACTTGAAAAGCATGAGTGTGTGCTATAATTGAGAGACGCAGGCTGCAGATTTCTCTGTGACAGTCGAAAATACTTGAAAGTCAATTGGCTGGATGAAACAGTTTTCGGTGTCTTTCAAGGTGTTCAAAATGCCAAAAACTGAATTAGTTAAGAAGTACAAAAAAAAATGCAAAGAAAGAGTTCGAACCCGTGATCTTTATTTGGAGTTCTGGGACACTACCACTACACCACAGAGGTACACTTTGCAAGGGTCACAGAGGATATATATAAAAGGGGTGCAGCTGCGGACGTATTGAATATATTATCGCCGTAAAAAAGTTGCGACATTTTTTCGAGCCCGCGAAAATCGGGATTTGAATTTAGAGGCTCCGCCCATTTCATCATCATTTCAGCGCATTTGCTATGCGCGATATATTTTTTGAATTTTTATTTTTTTTTCTGAATTTTCAGAATTAAACTGGATTAAAAGAACGAAATTGTATTAATTGTGAATTTTTTTACACGTTTCTCCGAATGTTTAAATATATCAATTTGCGTCATTTATTCTTTTTTTTCGTTTCTCCTGATAAAAATATATCGCGCATAGAAAATGCGCTCTGAGGATGAGATGGGCGGAGCCTCTAAATTCAAATCCCGATTTTCGCGGGCTCGAAAAAATGTCGCAACTTTTTTACGGCGATAATAAATATTTTTGAATTTTTAAATTAAAATGTTTAGAATTTTCAGTTTTTAAGGAAACTCCCCCCCCCCTCTTCTCCATATCCAATCCCTAAGTATTACCAGTAGTACAACCAATCTCTGCGTCTCTCATTATGCCACACTATCTGTCATAACCATTCCATTTTCAATTAGCACCCCATTGAAATTGGCTGGATAAAACAGTTTTCGGTGTCTTTCTAGGTGTTCAAAGTGCCAAAAACTGAAATAGTTAAGAAGTACAAAAAATTGCAAAAAATGAGGGGTCGAACCCGCGATCGTTATTTGGAGTTCTGTGACACTACCACTACACCACAGAGGCACACATTGCAACGCGCGCAGAGGACATATATAAAAGGGGTGTTGCTGCGGAAATATTTTTGAATTTTTAAATAAAAATTTTTAGAATTTTCAGTTTTTAATGAAACCCCCTCCCTTTTCTCTTCTCCATAACCAATCCCACTAATTAGTATTACCAGTAGTATAGCTTAGCCAATCTCTGCGTCTCTCACTATGCCACACTATCTGTCATAACCATTCCATTTTCAATTAGCACCCCATTTCCTTTCCTTTTGATTTCCTTCCATCTTCTATTCCTTCAAATCAGTGGAAACGTGTTTAGGATCACAGATTTACTGGAAGCCCCCCCCCCCTTGAAAAACTTCAAGGGCGAAATCTAAACCGTTTGGCTGCCAGCAATGAAAAAAAAACGTCTTAAAGGAGGGTGGCAGGGAAAAAAGGGAAACCGCGCCGGTGTGCGCGTATTATTTTCCGATTTACACGCCTGTTATATAGCGCCTTCGAGGCTACTCAGCTATTGTATATGAATCGAGAGGCAAGGACGATTATCCGATTCCTATATACCTTTCCTTTATTCAAGTGGAAACGTGGAGAATTATAGCTTTATGGATGATGTTGCAAAAAAAAATGAACGAATAGTTGCCTTGGTTCGAACTTGCAACCGCGAAGCGGCGAACCCGCGCCAGCGCCTTAACCAACTGCGCCCACAGGTAAAACGGGGTTAGCGAATGATTACCGAAAAAGTGCTGTATTAGCGAAGGGTTACCGAACGATTGCTGAATATGGTCCGGATTTGCAAGTGATTACTAATCGATTGGCGACCAGAGAAATTGTTGAACAGTTGTTGAATGATTACTAAATCATTTCTGTTTTTTTTTGCACAGTTTTTGCGTTTTATCTTCACTTTGTACATACATTTGTGACTCTTTTTATAGACAGTTTAATATACACTGTGATGCGATCAAATCGAAGTCTATTTCCCAGACTGTCAGCGACTACACGTGGTGGAGCTACACCACCAGGGACTTCGGACAGACCGCTGTTTCATTTGGAAGACGAGGACATTCAAATTGATACTGATAACAGCGACAACATCGAATACGATAACTTACATGAACCTGGTAGGAAAGCATACGGAGACTTAGTAAATGTTTGGTTTTTCAGATTTGGGAGAGCGACTACGTTCAGAATCGGATGAAGTTATAACTTTCGTCGCTGCTGCCTGTTTTGCTCGTTCTACCGATTCTGATTTTAAACGATTCCTGGCTTCTCATGATAATGCAAAATTCAGAGAAAAGGCTACCAGTTTGTGGAAGAACACGTTTTGTAAAATTACAAAGCATTTTTTTTGTAATAATTGCGGAGCAGAAGGAGGCGTGGATTCGAAATGGTAACTTTTTCCGCCTCGAGCTTTTCAATAATGTCGTTTGCAGTTGTGGAACAGTGATTGAATATCACAGACTCAGAGCGGTCTAACTGGTCACTGTAACTGGTCTAAGTAACATTAAAAAATTTTTTTAATTAATTATTAAATTAAAAATAAAAATAAACTTTACCACTGAACCACACTGTTCACTCATTGCCTCGAGACGCCTTTTCTGGCACGCCTCAGCACTTAGATTCTAGCTTACAGGCAGAATCGCCCTCATGCTTCCTCCTTGAAGCAACTTCAGTAATGACGTAAGCTCTGCCCAAAATTCAAGTCGCTCTATGCGCACTGCACCCGTGCTTTTCGCACGCGATATTGCTATTTCTCTTTTCTCATTATTATCCTCGGAAAATTCTCTCCGAAATTCGCATTTTCCTTCGAAGAATCGATATCAGGCCCGAGATTTACATTTTGAATCAATTTTATTCGCGCCGCGACTACGGTAGACACTGCAGACCCCTCATGTGCATGCAACGCAAACTTGCGTACGCGAAATTATTGCTTGCCCTAAAAAATTATTCGCAGGCAACACGCACAATTCTTAGCTGTCGTTTTAACCGTTTTCGTTGATTTTCGTGTATTCTATATCGGATTTGCGTAATTTCCAATTGAATTTTTTCAGAGCGATCAAATCGCCACGAAGACAATTCCAGCTGCCGGACAGTTCGAAGACTCGACACCCGCATAAAAAAAGGAAATTTTTGAAAAGAGCCGTAAGTCTTTTCATTCCAAAAAGATAAGAAAGAGAAACGCGATATTATAGCGAATTTCGAGATAAAATACGCAGCTATACGCCATGCCATGCATCGCACAAGCGAAGAAAGCGTTATCAATACACAAAATTTTGCTGTACATTCTAAAATTGGTGTCCAAATTAATCGCTGAGAAGTATCAGCCCAGATTTCGCAAAAAAAAATGAACATTTGAAAAATTCCCACCGACTCCATCCGAGTTGCGCCAATAAAAGGTCTAACTGATGACGCCATAGAATTAATGACGACCAGTGCAGTTGAATTCATTGTTTCAGTAATCGGCGTCGTGGAAAGTGCCTCGCCGAAACGGAGAAGCGATTGAAAGAGTTCCGAGAGGATTTTTCCGAGTGAGTTTCGAATTGCGTTTCACTCCAAACATCATCATTTTAGAGACAATAACTTCCAACTTTACCTAAACGTCATTGGAAACGTGGACACTGCTCCGGAGGAACAGGCACTCTTCTCGGATGATGAAGTTCCGTCTGAGAATAATCCCATCAACAATCAAGAAATCGTCTCCTCTGATAACGTCGATTAAAATTTTCTTTATTCCTTTTGCTCTATCCTTTTTCCTTGTTTTGTTGCCCCATTTGTTGAATAAACCAAGTTTAAAAAAAACTGATGTTCAATAATCAAGTGAAAAAACACGATTACTGAAGGATTGCGCAGCAGTCGATTGCTCAAGGGTTAGTAATCAATTATTGAATTCATTCGACAACCGATTGTCTACGCCTCAGTGATCACTCGCACACTGATTACTAATTCTTCGCTAACCCCGTTTTACCTGCGCCGCCGGCAACATTTTCAAAGGTCCCTCTGAGGGAGTTGATAAACAATACACTTGGACCATTTTTCGTGGAGCTCTTTGGAGCCCTGTCCCCAAATAATTTGTCGAAAAACGTAGAGATCTTATTTGATCATCTCCCAGGACGTTCCGACTGACCAATCTAATCTGTATTGCACACATCTTCCTCTAGCACACACACACACACACACACACCGATGCGCGCTGTCTTCCATTCCCGTACATTCTATTGACTCTTTCGAATACAGAACAAGACAAAAGTTCACACTTTTCTGAAGAAAAAGAAGAAGAAAAAGAAGAAGAAGAAGAAGAAGCTCCGTGAGAGAAAGAGAGTAAGAGAAAAGCGGCTTCCGCAAGATGACTGCTACCGCAAGGATTACGGTGAGCAAGACGCTTGTCACGAACTACACAGAGCAAGTCAGTTAGCCAGAATCACTTGAAAAAAAAAGATTTGAAAAAAAAACTCAAAAAAAGTGACCAAAAATAGTTTTTTCAAGTCTAATGTGCGCAACATTCATTACCGACCTCAGAGCGGCTACTCGAGTGGTCCTCATGGCCTAGTGGTATGGTCGGCGCCTACTAATCTATGGTCCCTGGTTCGATCCCGCCGAGTGGAAATCTTTGTTTTTTTTGGTTTTTTTCTATTTTTTCGAGAGATAAAGCATTTTATGAGCGGTAAATTGCAGTGTAGGTCCCTGGTTCGCTCCCCGCAGTATGGAAATCCTTGATTTTGGGTTTTTTTTTCTATTTTTTCGAGAGATAAAGCATTTTATGAGCGGTAAAGAGATAATTCGATTAGGCTTAATGGTATGGCCTTGGGATACAAAGACTTCAGGAAGAATTTCCCCTTATCCCCTCAAAGCGATGTAAAAATCCTCCCAGTAGATGTATAAACTATGAATAATTGATAAATGTTTCGATTTCAAAACCCTCTACTCACAGATTCAATGATGTCCTAGCTAGGTGACGGACGGGTTAATTGGGATCCCCCTTTAATTATTAAGTGACCAGTCGACTAGAAGCGACGACCTTTTCGACCTACTTCTTTCGAATTGGAATGAAAAGCAAAAGCAGAAAAAACAAGAAAAACAAAGTTTGGACTTGAACCCAGCACCACCTGCTCCCTAGTGGAGGAGCTTACCGCCTGCGCCATGAGGTCACATAACTGCAGTAGGGCGTTAGGTGGTGATAAGGTGTAGGGCGCTCGGAGTTGGCTTTAGTGATTTCTGTGAGAGACTACATATTTTCAGATCTCTACTTCTTAGACCCCCCCTCCCCCTCCCCCCCCCCCTCTCCCATGTAGTGGAAGGCGAAAAAGCCTCAAAACCGCTGTATCTATATACTTTTATGGTCTGTCACCCGTGGTGGTGGTGGTGATTAGTACATTGGCTACTGACCGACGAGAGTGAACGCAGAAGTGCGGAGACGGCCGAGAAATTGAAGACGTTAGCAGTGATGCGCGAAATTCGCGCAAAAGAAAACGAACGGTGGTCTCTAAAAGCCGCGAGGGGTATATGGAAGAACTTGGAAATGTAGATGGCCTAGATTCGCATGGCGCAGTGGTAGTGCCTCTGTCTTCAAATTTAAGGTCCAGGGTTCGAACTTTTAAGCGTTTTTTTTTCAGTTTTTCCATAATAACTCACATCGGCATCGAGTGCCAAGTTCAACTGCAACGTGGAGCACGTGTCGTTAATCCTAACAACACTGAAATAGTTGGACGGATCGCCGGAGAGAATCTGAATAGATCTGAATAGAATAGAAGTGTGCTCCATCGAGCAGCTACAGTACCTTAACACCTTTAGGACAGAGAGCAACGGGCAAGCGGGTGCCCACCGGCCAGTCCTCCTCCACCAATAGAAACGATGGATCGACGAGTAGCTGCGCGCATTCTGAAATTGAATAAAACAAATAGGAGAATGGGAAATGCTGAAAATTATAGTTATGTCCCTTTGAATTTTGCGAAAACTCGGAAATAAAAAAAAAAAAAAAAAAAAAGAAATTAAAAAAAAAAAGATTGTTTGCGTACTTATTTGAAATGTAGGACAAGGTGAATATCTTAAATAAACACGCAATTTGGGTTAAAAAAATGTACAGTAATACCAGGTTAAATGCACTTTTTTAAACACTAAAGATTTCCACTTCCATTAGATTTATCACCATCATAACACACTGGGGTTTCAAGCGGGTGTGTGGCGCAGTGGTAGATCTCTAGAGTGCGGCACCTGGGGTTTTCTTTAGTTGCGAGTTCAATTTTTTTTAATTAAAAAAAAAACTTTTTTTTTTTTTTTTTTTTTCAAAGTTTTGCAGGCGCATAGTAAAACTAATCAAATTAGCATGGCAAACGAAAAAGGCCCTCCAGCTGTGAGGTGGGCCGCTCTCACCTGTTCCTCTTCGCAAGAGACACGCGAAAAGTAGAAACGAGAAGACAATTGAACGGTAATTGGTGGTGAGCATAGTGGTAAAACTAGGAGAAACACGTCTTCATGAATTTCAGCTTTCGAGTTTCAGATAAATCAATTAGAGTAGAATTCAGAGTAATCTGCAAAATATGGGACTGTGTGTGTGTGTGTCTTCTTAAGCAATAACAACGCAAAGTCCTGCTGTTAAACGGGGGGAGAGAGACCAGGCGGGCGAAGTGGGTGGGGGGCTGCTTTGCGTAGAAAAGTGGGCGTGGCCCACACCGGGAAAAAGGAAGCGAACGGAAGAGATTTGAGGAAACGAATATTAAAGAGGAAGGGCGGTGGTTGCGGAGAAGGAGATGGGGGGGGGGGGACGCGGATAAATATAGGGAAATTCAATTATTATTAAGAAGTTGGACCCCCCCCCCCTTATGAATGTGAAGGGAGGGGACAATTGGGATTGGCATTTATCAAATTTGAGGGGCAGTTTCGCTTGGAATGCTTGACGAATCGAAAACTTGGCATGCAGCCAAAGCATGCTAGGGCTTCAGGATAAGCTGCTCAGGACCATGTAGCCTAGCCTTCCAGCAAAAGGAAAAAGGAAACTCACTATCTGGAATTTTGGAATCGTGGGGGGTGATTCTGGAATCGTGGGGGGTGATTCTGGAATCGTGGGGAGTGATTCTGAAATAGTGGGGGGTGATTCTGAAATCGTGGGGAGTGATTCTGAAATCGTGGGGGGTGATTCTGAAATTGTGGGGGGTGATTCTGGAATCGTGGGGGGTGATTCTGAAATTGTGGGGAGTGATTCTGGAATCGTGGGGGGTGATTCTGGAATTGTGGGGAGTTATTCTGGAATCGTGGGGGGTGATTCTGAAATTGTGGGGAGTGATTCTGAAATTGTGGGGAGTGATTCTGGAATCGTGGGGGGTGATTCTGAAATCGTGGGGGGTGATTTTGGAATCGTGGGGGGGGGGGGTGATTCTGCAATCGTGGGGGGTAATTCTGGAATCGAATCGTGGGGCGTGATTCTGGAATTGTGGGGGGTGATTCTGGAATCGTGGGGGGTGATTCTGGAATCGTGGGGGGTGATTCTGAAATCGTGGGGAGTGATTCTGGAATCGTGGGGGCTGATTCTGAAATCGTGGGGAGGGGTGATTCTGGAATCGTGGGGGTGATTCTGAAATCGTGGGGGGTGATTTTGGAATCGTGGGTGTGATTCTGAAATTGTGGGGCGTGATTCTGGAATCGTGGGGGGTGATTCTGAAATTGTGGGGAGTGATTCTGGAATCGTGGGGGGTGATTCTGAAATCGTGGGGTGTGATTCTGAAATTGTGGGGCGTGATTCTGGAATCGTGGGGGGTGATTCTGAAATTGTGGGGAGTGATTCTGGAATCGTGGGGGGTGATTCTGAAATCGTGGGGGGTGATTCTGAAATCGTGGGGGTGATTCTGAAATTGTGGGGGGTGATTCTGGGATCGTGGGGGTGATTCTGAAATGGTGGGGTGGTGATTCTGGAATCGTGGGGGGGGGTGATTCTGGAACCGTGGGGGGGGGGGTGATTCTGGAATCGTGGGGGGTGATTCCGAAATCGTGGGGGGGTGATTCCGAAATCGTGGGGGGTGATTCTGAAATCGTATGTGGGGTGATTCTGGAATCGTGGGTGGGGTGATTCTGGAATCGTGGGGGGGGGGTGATTCTGGAATCGGGGGGGGGGGGGGTAATTCTGGAAAATTACCGCCAACTGCCCTAGTGACGTCACTCCCATCGATTAATAAATCATTCAGAAGGGTTGCCGATAAAATGATTAATGATTATAACAGTTTTTCGGAGGATTTTCGGACGCCCAGGTGTTTGAAATGAGGGATCCAAAAGAAGAAGAGTGATTTGATAAATGAGAAGCCAAGAATGCCCCCCCCCCTCCCCCCCCCCCCATCCACCCTTTCCTGTTTAATTAATAGGTTATAAGGTTTCGACGGAAGGCGTTGGCACGATGCCCAGTGACGTACTGAAAGGCGTCTCGCGAAGAGCATGAAATGGCTTCACAAATCTCGAAATTGCCAGGCGGGCGGAAGCGGGCAGACCACGGGCAGACCACACCCGTCTCCTATGTCTCTTCAGAACTTGCAGCACAGCAGAGAAAGGCGGAATTCCGGATTCCGCCGTTTTTTTCATTCCGTCTTCCGGATTCCAGATTCCGTGAAAAAAAATGTTTTTTTCCGTTTTCCGTTTTCCGGATTCTGAGTTCCCAAAATCCAATTCCGCCCAACTATGAGTTCTAATACTTTAACCTCAATTGTTGTGAAAAGTATACTTTTTTGAACTCCCGCAAAAATTTTTGCGAACAGAGCGTATTTACATCATTTGATTCCCTCATTAATGGTTAAAATTCCGTTTTCCGCATTCCGCATTCCGGATTCCGCCGTTTTTTAAATTCCGTTTTCCAGATTCCGTGAAAAAAATTTTTTTTCGTTTTCCGGATTCCGGATTCCGCAATATGGCCTTTTTATCAGAGAAGGGCGGAATTCCGTATTCCGCAACATTTTTTTCCGTTTTCCGGATTCCGTCCTTTTTATCAGAGAAGGGCGGAATTCCGTATTCTGCCCATTTCCGCAACATTTTTTTCCGTTTTCCGGATTCCGGATTCCGTCCTTTTTATCAGAGAAGGGCGGAATTCCGAATTCCGCCCATTTCCGCAATTTTTTTTTTTCCGTTTTCCGAATTCCGTGAAATAAATTCGATGACTATTCAGCTCTTTTCATCATCACTGCTCAATCAATAATAATATGACGAAAGTTGAGTGATGCAATGTGAAAAATGATGACAAACGGAGGCTGAATGGATGGACGCGTTTCCCATCTTATCAGCAGCCCATCGTGCTTTATCAGTTCGGCTTTTAATGACGCAGTTCCCCGGTGTGCTCGGCAATTCGTATTATCTTTTCATTTTGCGATAACAGCAACGACAACGACACTCCGCTCTCCCGCGTTTTTTCTGTCAAAGCTGGCACAATCTTCTGCCAAAGTATGATCAATTTTCGCTCAATTTAATGATATTATGTTCAGCTCCTCCTGGCTTCTGAATGCTGCTCATCTTGTGCTTCGTATCGACGGCTCTTGTCGGGCTCGTCAACGCTGATTGTCTAGACAATGGAGACAAATTGATTCAGGGAAGGTGCTACAAGTTCGTGCCGGTGCAGTTGACATTCAACGATGCAAGAGATTGGTGTCACTCGCGGAATCCGGTGGCGGCGTCCTATTTGGCCTATGTGCCAAACACTTATACCAACAACTTTTTAGCTTGTGAGCAGTTTGTCGTTTCGAAAAATGCGTTTTTCTCGAGACATTTTTCTCGTTGATTTCTCGAAAAATTTCTCGAGAAATCGCGTGAATGGAAATACGATAAACAACGCGCTTTGCATTATTTCGGAGTGTCGTTCGAAGTAGTTTATTATTATTTTTTAATAAAAAAACTTTTTTCGAGAAATTTTTCTCATTGATTTTTTGGAAATTTTTCGAGAATTTCTCGAAAAAATTTTCTCGTTGATTTTTCGGAAATTTTTCGGAAATTTCTCGAGAATTTCTCGAGAAATACACGAGAAACATGTTTTGAGAATTTTCCGAAAATTTCTCGAAAAATTTCTCGAAAAATGATTTGAATGGAAATACGATAAACAACGCACTTTGCGTTATTTCGGAGCGTCGTTCGAAGTAGTTTATTATTATTTTTTATTAAAAAAACTTTTTTCGAGAAATTTTTCTCATTGATTTTTTGGAAATTTTTCGAGAATTTCTCGAAAAAATTTTCTCGTTGATTTTTCAGAAATTTTTCGAGAATTTCTCGAGAAATCAACGAGAAACATGTTTTGAGAATTTTTCGGAAATTTCTCGAGAATTTCGCGAAAAATTTCTCTTGAAATCGCAAAAAATGATTTGAATGGAAATACGATAAACAACGCACTTTGCGTTATTTCGGAGTGTCGTTCGAAGTAGTTTATTATTATTTTTTATTAAAAAAAACTTTTTTCGAGAAATTTTTCTCGTTGATTTTTCGGAAAATTTTCGGAAATTTCTCGAGAATTTCTCGAGAAATACACGAGAAACATGTTTTGAGAATTTTCCGAAAATTTCTCGAAAAATTTCTCGAAAAATGATTTGAATGGAAATACGATAAACAACGCACTTTGCGTTATTTCGGAGTGTCGTTCGAGCTACTTTATTATTATTTTTTTTTTGAGAATTTTTTTTGAGAATTTTCGAAATTTTTCGGAAATTTCTCGTTGATTTTTCGGAAATTTTTCGGAAATTTCTCGAGAATCTCTCGAGAAATCAACGAGAAACATGTTTTGAGAATTTTTCGGAAATTTCTCGAGAATTTCTCAAAAAATTTCTCGAGAAATCGCGTTATTTCGGAGTGTCGTTCGAACTAGTTTATTATTGTTTTTTATCGAAATGTTTTTTTTTCGAGAATTTTCGAACATTTTCGGAAAATTTTCGAGAAATTTTTCTCGTTGATTTTTCCGAAATTCTCGAAAATTTTCCGAAAAATCAACGAGAAATTTCCGGAAATTTTCGAAAATTCTCGAAAAAAAATTTTTTAATAAAAAAAAAATAATAAACTAGTTCGAACGACACTCCGAAATTGATTTTTCGGAAATTTTCGAGAAATTCTCGAGAAATTTTTCTCGTTGATTTTTTCGAATTTCTCGAGAATTTCTCAAAAAATTTCTCGAGAAATCGCGAAAAGTGATTTGAATGGAAATACGATAAACAACGCGCTTTGCGTTATTTTGGAGTGTCGTACGAACTAGTTTATTATTTTTTTTAATCGAAATTTTTTTTTTCGAGAATTTTCGAAAACTTCTCAAAAACTTCTCGAGAAATCAACGAGAAACATTTCGCTTCGATTAAATTCGACAAATGCCGTTGCTTCGTGTACTTCTCGTGGACAATTCTTAGCGCTCTGTTTCCAGCCTACGCCCGCGTGGAATTCGGAACCAACGTCGGCGATTTCTGGCTCGGCCTTAGTCGCAACTCGTCGAGCAGCCGTTGGATATGGGACAATGACATTCGATTGGGATGGAGCAATTTTGGCACGGAGCTCGGCCAAAACTATATAGCGGAAAGTGTAGTGACCGGCAAATGGAACGCATTCCGAGAAGACGCCACGAAGTACTTCGTGTGCGACTACGATCCAGCCGCGCCGCCAACATTCCCAACACAGCCGCCGGCCAGCAGCACGCCTACAACTGCTACTCCCGATGAGACGACTACAGGTTCGTTGGCCTCTTTCTTCTTTCTTTTAAATGAATTGATTCGGGTTGGATTTGTCTGAAATTCTGGGTATGGAATCACCCCCCACTACAAGTATGGAATCACCCCCCAAAGTGGGGAAGCGCCCCCCCCCCCCCAAGGAACCCCCCACACCATTGCCCTGTATTTCAATCGCGAATATGGTACTTTTGTTTTTTTTAGTTGTGGAGTTTACTATGGCCCCCCACAGACTTAATGGGGGCCAATAGTGAACTGAGTCCCCCCCCCCATAAGTTCAGATCAGTCCCCCCTAAGTTCAGATCAGCCCCCCATAAGTTCAGATCAGTCCCCCATAAGTTCAGATCAGTCCCCCATAAGTTCAGATCAATCCCCCATAAGTTCAGATCAGTCCCCCATAAGTTCAGATCAGTCCCCCATAAGTTCAGATCAGTCCCCCATAAGTTCAGATCAGCCCCCCACAAGTTCAGATCAGTCCCCCATAAGTTCAGATCAGCCCCCCATAAGTTTGCAGAGGGGGGGGGGGTAGATTTCCTACCATATAAGTGGGGGGAAATATCATACGGGCATGGGGGGTGAAAGTAAACTTTCTGAAACCTTCCTTTCCACTGAATACGTCGGCTCCCGATTCCTCAAATTCTACTGCTCTATTTACTATTATTTCGTCCGTCAGTCAGCGAGATTCTGAAGGAGTTAATGAAGGTTTGTTGCTCAATGCACAAATGCTCCAAAAGTTTCTGAAATTTCCAGAGAAAAACCGCTGGGTAAGACGAATCTGGATTCCTCGAGGCTCCAGAAGAAGCCGAATGACTTAAAACACCTGATGGACTCTGAAACTGTACTATTGCAGACTGCTCATAAAGTACTGGCCATCAGTGTGTCGTTTCGAAAAATGATTTCTCGAAAAATGCGTTTTTCGAAGAATTTCAGAAAATGTTTTCGGAAATTTCTCGATAATTTCTCGAAAAATGTCTCGAGAAATCGCGAAAAATTATTTGAATGGAAATACGATAAACAACGCGCGTTTCGTTATTTCGGAGTGTCGTTCGAACTTGTTTATTATTTTTTTTTATCGAAATGTTTATTTTTCGAGAATTTTCGCAATTTTTGGAGAATTTCTCGAGAAATTTTTTTCGTTGATTTTTCGGAAATCTTTCTAGAAATTTTTCGAAAAATTCTCGAGAAATCAACAAGAAACATTTCTCGAGAATTTTTCGGAAAAATTTATCGAAACACTGCTGGCCATAAAGAATGCGCGCGAGAGTTTTTTTGGGAAAACTTCGGTGAAAACCGATATTTCGTTGTGAAAATTTTACTGTAGTTGCGGGACACCCCCACGGAAACTTGCAGAAAATAAAATTCCATTATTGCTACCATTGCAAACCAGAAGTTGGCTTAACTTGAAGCAGCGTGGGCGAGCATCCCAACCACAGTGAATTTTCACAATTCTCTCAAATTTCAGAATTTTTCAAAAACTACCCATGTTTTCGAGCTGCAACTCACTGAGCACATCAATCACGCCAGTTTTAACTCTTCCAAAAAAATTTAGACCGGTCGGAGCAGTTTCAGCAAAGTTATCAAAAAAAAACGCCCACGCGCGCATTCTTTATGGCCAGCACTGTAGAAGCAGTAGCAGTTGCCGGCAAGCAGAACTCGGAATCCGGAATCCGGAAAAAGGAAAAAAAAATTTTCACGGAATCCGGAATCCGGAAAACGGAAAATATTTTTTTTGCAAATTTTGACACGGAAGTTTCTGAAATTTCCACAATTCTCGTTTGCAGCTTGAAGAGAAATATAAGCTCCGCCTACTTTGGGTGTCGCAGTGAAAGCCACAGTAATCCTTAGACAGATTCCTACTGAAAGTTCTGAAAGTCTTTGGGCAGTTCTGAACAGTTTTGCAATGTTCGTGTCGAGACCAGAGAAGGGCGGAATTCCGGAATTCGGAAAGCGGAAAAAATTTTTTTTCACGGAATCCGGAACCCGGAAAGGAAAAAAAAAATTTTCACGGAATCCGGAATCCGGAAAACGGAAAAAAAAATTTTTCACGGAATCCGGAAAACGGAAAAAAAATTTTTTGCAAATTTTGACACTGAAATTTCTGAAATTTCCACAATTCTCGCTTGCAGCTTGCAGAGAAATATAAGCTCCGCCTACTTTGGGTCTCGCTGTGAAAGCCACAGTAATCCTTAGACAGATTCATACTGAAAGTTCTGAAAGTCTTCGGGCAGTTCTGAACAGTTTTGCAGTGTTCGTGTCGAGACCAGAGAAGGGCGGAATTCCGGAATCCGGAAAAAGGAAAAAAAAATTTTTTCACGGAATCCGGAATTCGGAAAACGGAAAAATTTTTTTTCACGGAATCCGGAATTCGGAAAACGGAATGAAAAAAACGGCGGAATCCGGAATTCCGCCCTTCTCTGCCGGCAAGGCTCCAAATCATTCAGAATGAAGGTACTCTACTCATCCACTTTCCATTTTCCTATTTTTGTCGTCTCCCGCCGGAAAACGAATGATAAGAGATAGTGATTGGAGAGAAGAGACGCGCCGACGGAACGATTCGATCAGTACGGTGTAGGCGTTGTAGCCGACCACCTTTCCCCCCCATTGTTCTTGATTGTTTTTTGTAGTCATTTTTCAGGCAGTTTTACTGAAAATTTGATGGAAAATTGTCCGGTTTGATTTATTTCTTATCGTCGCTCGGCTCACTCCGTTTTGAAAGTTCTCTGCTTTTTTTTAATCTATTTTTCCCCTTTTTTCCCTTTTTTTGCTCAAATTATCAATGAAAATTGAAAAAAAAAATGAAAGAAATATTCATTATATAACTTTTTTGATTATCCAGCAAGAGATCACAACGCGTTGCGCCTCCCCGAGAGACGCAGACAGTTAGAGTGCGCTCGCCTCCCTGCGTCTCCTCCTCTCTTCTAGAGAGAAATCGCAGATATTTTATTTCAAATTTCTCGAGAAATTTTTCGAGAAATCCGAAAAATCAACGAGAGAAATTTCCGAAAAAAAACATTTCTATAAAAAAGTAATAATAAACTAGCTCGAACGACACTCCGAAATAACGCAAAGCGCGTTGTTTATCGTATTTCCATTTAAATCATTTTTCGCGATTTTTCGAGAAATTTTTCGAAAAATTCTCGAGAAATTAACGAGAAAAATTTCTCGAGAAATTTCCGAAAATTTTTCGAAACGACTCACTGTCTTCCAGTGCATATTCGCACAAATTTCGATATCTTTAACTATTTCAGATACAAATCCATTTTCAGCAACAATAATTTAAGATTGTGAGTTTGCTAATAGTAGCCTTCTCTGGATATTGATAAAAGCGCAAATTTGCTGCAAATACTACACAAATGCACTCCAAAAGTGATGCAATCTCGTTTTAAACTGATGAGAGACGCAGGACAGTTGGAGTTCTCTCGTTTCTCTCCGTCTCCAAGTTTTTGTGTCTCCCAGCACTTTGTCTCTGGAGACGCAGACAGGAAGAGAACTTTTGTTGTCTGCGTCGTTTTTTACGGGAAACCAGAGAAACCAGCCTATATCTTGAGAACCGTTAGAGATATCTAAAAACTGTTAACTGAAGAAATGTGCGAAATTTCATGCTGAACAACTTTCCTGTTGACTATTTTTTGCTATCTCTCACCGTTTTGAAGATATAGGTCAGTTTGTGAAGACTGTTTTGAAAAAAAAACGAGTTAAGGGTTTTTTTCAGATTTTTTTGTAATTTTCTCTTTTTTTTCCTCATTTTTTTTGTATTCTTATGTTTTCCAATTGAAAATTAATTATTTTTTTTCGGAAAAATGATCGATACTGTCAAATTTCTCATTGAAAATTGGGAGATTATTGGAAACTCGCTACTGTACAAATTCAAGGATCAGAAGTTTCTATTGGCAGCTTTAAAGGGTCTTCGGAATGGCCTGGTGTAAGATTTGTGCTGAATTTGCAGAATATAGCCGACAATTTTCAGATATGGAGTACGGATTCGTGCCCCGCACGCCCTGGTTATGGTATTCCTATTTGGAGAGGGAACGTTAGTTTTATGATCGTTTTTTTTTTGAGAAATTGAAGGAAAAAACATATCTAGAAAGATTGTGCACTATTTAGATGAGCGACGCAGGCGGTTAGAGTGCTCTCGCTTCTCTGCGTCTCCTCAGTCTCGAGAAGCATCGAGAATCGAAGTATTTTGATGTTCCTTACAGTCAATTCCATTCCAAAGAGTTAAATAGCGCGCAGTAATGTGGTAAACAACGCAGACGGTTAGAGTGCTCTCGTTTCTCTGCGTCTCCTCTCTTCTTTAGAGAAAAACGAGGATATCTTGAGAACGGTTAGACATAGGAACATAGTTTCAACAGAGAAAATGTGTAAAATTTCATACTCTACAAGTTAACTCTTGAAAACTTTTTTCTAAACCTGACGGTTTTTGAGATATGCTAATTTTTAAAAATTGAGCAAAAAGATACGGAGAATCTAGAATTCTTTGTGCTCTATTCTTTCACATTTTCTTC
This sequence comes from Caenorhabditis inopinata, assembly GCA_003052745.1. Classification (NCBI taxonomy): domain Eukaryota; kingdom Metazoa; phylum Nematoda; class Chromadorea; order Rhabditida; family Rhabditidae; genus Caenorhabditis; species Caenorhabditis inopinata. The sequence goes on along the minus strand of AP018154.1, from coordinate 2,406,937 downwards.
TTTTTATACAAAACATGTTCAGCTGATTACCAAATGTATTTAGAACTAGTTGTGTCTCTAAGAAAACGCAGACAGTTAGAGTGCACTCGTTTCTCTGCGTCTCTTCTCGATTTTTGAGAAAAACGTGAATATCTTGAGAAGGAATCAAGATAGAAAAAAATAGTAAACTGACAAAATATGTAGAATTTCAAGCTGAATAATTTATCTGTTGAAAGGTTTTTAATATCTATGAAACTGACTGAGATATACTCTGTTTTATCTCGAGACACGGTTGCATAGATGCTTCACGCTTTTTCACCATCAATATTTCAGCATTTTCGAGAAATTGCTCACAATATTCCGGCTCACCAAAACGCATGCGCTGAACCTCGGAAAATTCGTATTTTCCTATAAATTTTTGCAAGGAGCCCTCAGCAAATTCGACGGCAGGAAAAAAGAGTGGCACAGCTTCGCAGCGGCTCTCGTCGTTGGATACTTGGTTTTCGGAGAGAACAATGCCGTAAACATGCAGGTTAGAAGCTGAAATTGGGCGGTGAGAAGCTGGAAACAAAATGCTGGAAATTTCCAGATAAACTTGTACCTACTGTCTCGAGTCGTCGTGGGATTGACAAAGTTGGCAGCGAATGAGCAGATTATTCCTCAGCCCAGTGAGTTGTTTTCCTTTTTTTGCTGTTTTCAGCTGTAATTTTCTGAATTTCAGCTCTATTAGCCCTCACGCGTTCCTTTATTCTTTAAAAAAAAGCTGAAAATTGAATTTCTCTGAAAATCTAGATTTTTAGATTTTCCAAATTTATATTTGCTTTTTAAAATAGAATATTCTTGAGGTTTTGTAGCTCTTCACTTTCTCTACATTCTGAGCAAAAAACCGCTACGGTAGCTCACTTTTGAGGAGAGTTATGCAGCTTTAAATTTTGCAACAATTCATCTCTCTCAATTTCAGTCAAAATTTTGAGATCTGAAATTCTGAGATCTGAAAACAAATTTGGCAGTCTTATAGAGCTTCAAATTCTCTATATAACCATTTAAATATCATGTCAATAACTCTATTTTAAAGGAAGTTATGCTCATTTAAAGTGCGGCGCATTGAAAATCACTTAGCCCCCTCCCCCACCTGCAATAAAATTGCTGAAATTCAGATTTCTCCTCTGAAAATGTTCACTTTCAGACTTTCCTGTATTCCCATGGTTCGCCGCAGCCGTCTGGGGAGTGGTGCTATGGCTCTTCGAGTTCCATCCATCCGTCCTTCAAGGATCTCTTCAAAAATCTATGACATACTTGTACCACGACTCCAATTACTGGACTGATATCCGAAATTTTCTGCTGAAAAATAAGTAGACGTGCCTTTGGTTACTAATAAAGATTTTTGATGATCAAGATTCACATAAAGCTTCTAAAATCGACGATTTATGGAATCTCCAGAAGCTCGGGAGTCTCGAGAAACATCGAGAGTCTCGAGAGACACCGAGAGTTTCGAGAAACATCGAGAATTGACGGTTTATGGAATCTCCAAAAGCTCGGGAGTCTCGAGAAACATCGAGAGTCTCGAGAGACACCGAGAGTCTCGAGAAACACCGAGAGTTTCGAGAAACATCGAGAATTGACGGTTTATGGAATTTTCAGAAGCCCGAGAGTCTCGAGAAAAACCGAGAGTCTCGACACCGAGAGTCTCGAGAAACATTGAGAATCGACGGTTTATGGAATTTGCAGAAGCCCGAGAGTCTTGAGAAAAACCGAGAATTTCGACACCGAGAATCTCGAGGAAAACCGAGAGTCTCGACACCGAGAGTTTTGAGAAGCATCGAGAATCGACAGTTTATGGAATTTGCAGAAGCCCGAGGGTCTCGACACCGAGAATCTCGAGAAACATCGAGAGTCTTGAGAAACACCTTTTTTGCAGTCTGCAGTTTTATTTTTTCCTTTCAAAATCTCACAATTTATGGCTTTATTTAAGAATAATTTTTTTAAAAATTTGAAAATACGATTTTAAACCGCCGCCGAAGGCATTGATCGGTAGAGCGCGTTGGCACTATTTTTGTTGATTCGATTTTATCTAATTGAATCGAATCGAATCGAACGATTCGATTTTTATTCAATTGCGATTCAAATCATGTTGAATCGATTGAATCGATTCAAAAATTGTCGATTTAATTCGATTCAATCGATCAATTCCAAAATCGACACGACACACTAGCTAGCACAACAATTATGACGCAATTTGGAAAGAAAAAGCGCATTTCGTAATCAGTGTGTCGTTTCGAAAGCATTTCGAAAAATTTTTCGAGAAATTTCCGAAAAATTTTTCGAGAAATCAACGAGAAAACTTTCTCGAGAATTTTTCGGAAATTTTTCGAAAAACGCATTTTTCGAGAAATCATTTTTCGAAACGACACACTGTTCGTAATCACCAGTTTTGTTCAATTTTTTCCTCTCTTTTCGAATATTATTTCTGTCGAATTTTTCTGTGATTAAATATTTTTAAATGATGGATTTGCGAACAGATTTGCGTCAAGAAATAGTACTCTTGAAGCAGATCTTTACGCCCCAAATCTTTATACAAAAGGCAAACAATAACAGTCTCTTTATTGCGATTTTCCTTTATTTCCCAGCTGCTTGACAATCGGTTTTTTTTTAATTATTTTTCTTTTTCTGCTCGTCCTGCCATTTGCAAGGATATTTCTAGCGATTTATTTAGTAGATTTCGGCATTTAAATCTATCATTTTCATCGTTGTCCATAAGCTATTTTTGTGTCAGAAATTATATTACAACAAAAAATTCGAAATAAGACAAAAATCATTTCTAAAAAAAGCGTCAAACATTTCGTTTGAAATATGCACAAAGATTGCTTGCATGTTACTTTCTATTTTTCAATAATCCTTTTTCAGTCTACATATTATAGTTTTTACGGTAATTCAGAATCGTGGAGCCTCTAAAACTCAAGTTTCACTTCCCATTGTCTTATTTTCCAGAAGAAATGATCGAAAAGCTGGCAATTGATTGAGAATATCTCCGGAGCCGCTTTCATGGGTATGCTTCGGTTTTACAATAATCGTTTTTGAATTAAAAAAAAATTTTTTTGACGCATTCGAATTGATTTTCAATCGAATTGTTCCGCTTTAAAATCAGTTTAACTTGAAATTTTGTGTTCGCTAGAAAAATTTGCTGAAGCACTTTTATTTTTTCTTTTCAAAATCTCACAATTTATGGGAAATATCAAAATGAATATACCGTTAAATTGGAAAATTTCGCCGATTTTCAATAATTTACTCGTAATTTGTCCCAATGTTTCCCAGGCACCACCAAGCGTCGTAACAGCGGAGGAACGTGAGCAGGCGACCTATTTCTTTGAAGATTTGAAGAGAAAAGTTTCAATCAACGAGTGCCTTATATTGGTCCGTAAGCATTTTTATACTGGCTGTGGTATGGGCCAATATTCAATGGCTACCTGGTATTCTTTGACTACTTTTGCCTTCGATTATCAATGGCTACCTAGTTTGTAGCCATTGATTTAGTAAATACGATTTCCACGCAAAAATGATCTAAAAGTCAAAAACTATTCAGAAAATGAGCAAAATTCAATTTAATTTTCAAAATTTTCACAAAATTCAAAAGATTCTAAAAATTCAAAAGGTAGCCATTGAATATTGGCCTGTGGTGTGAGTTGCTAAATATTTTAATCCGCGTTTTGTTTAGCTAACCTCGCGCCAACAAATTGTCATCAATCATTCATCATTCATTTGAGACAGTGAGTTATTGGCACTTTGAACTGTTCATGTTTATCCAAATTATCATTCAATTCAACTTCTTTTCCATTTTCAGTCGTTCTTCGATGACTACGTCAACGATCTGTTCGCGAAAAAGTGGAATCAGCAGGCGCAGATTGTTCTGGAAGCGGCTTTCATCGAGTTGATGGAAATCAATCTGGAAGCTAATAATCGGCGGGGGCAGGTGAGTAGAATGAGAGAAATAGTTGTTTATTGTGGTCGTGCATGTTTAAGATGTATCGCTATAATTGTTGTAAAGTCGCGTATCTAAAATCTATGTTTATAAGGCTGAAATGTGAATTTAAGTCTTCTAAAATGTTAATTTTTGTGTATAAATGGTAAATCGGCGATGCTTATTCACACTTAACTGAATCGGAACGTAAATTTTACGAAACCACGGGATACGCGAGTATTCTGATGTGACCATGCAGGTTTTTGTGAATTCTCTTTCCTGTAGCTCGTTTAAATATACAACTGTTATTATTTACAATGGGTTTTCGTGAATTTACTACAATTTTTCAAAAATATATAATTATTGCCAACTAATTGCAGAGCACAATTCCGAAATCGAATGGAGAAGTTTCTCAACAAAATTCAAGGACTACTCAGCTATAATTAGTGTACTGTTCCGCCATTTTCATCAGTAGTTTCTCTAATTTCTTGTAAAAAATGTTACATTGTTTATTTTTAATTTAATTTATTTGCTTAACCCCACATTTAAGATGTACAACTCACGACGATCTGACCTATTGTTTCCTCTAGGAAATTACGAAAACTCCTTCAATTACTTCATTTTAATCAATGACTTCATTTGAATTTCCGGCTTTAAAACACTAATATCTCCTTGATACGTGGGAAAACAAAATCTTCATTTATGCGGGTGCACAAGCCCCAAATCTGTATACAAGAGGCAAGAAAGTTCTATAGAATCCCATCATTTTATCGAAATAATAGTCTTGTCATTGCGAGTAGAGACGTCTTCGACAGAGGTTTCCTCCTCACATTCATTCCCAGCTGCTTGACGATCAGTTTTTTCATTCTCTTTCTTTTCCAGCTCTTCCTGCCTGGCATTTTCGAACTTAGCCATATTCTCTTTAAAGAACTTAAGCTGAGTATCGTACTCTTTTGTATCCAGTTTATACTTCTGCAAGGATATTTCTAGCGATTTAGTCATCGTTATAACATTTGATTCACCTTAGTCAGTTGGTAAATGATCGCTAAGAAGAGCCATTGAAGTTGAGAAGGCGTTTGGATGCAAACCCAGCGTTGATTGCGCAGCCGCGTAGCTATATACTTGACCTCAATATCAGGACGATTGATTACCATTTGGGTAGCAACATTCATTCCAATAAACGCCATAGTTCTTCCAACTCCCGAAGAGCAATGAACTACAATTGGCTTCTGAAACTAACAGCTGCCATGTCATGGTACAGTTTTCAATTTTTACCTTGTCTTTATCCACCATTTCCATCAACTTAGAGACATTTTCGTGGCCATCTGGAATACCGCGCTCTTTCCAAACGAGGAACTGGTAATGTTTGACGTGTCTTGTTGAATGCTTATTCCTGAAAGAATAACTGAGACTAATAAAAGCGGGTTATACGATAGAACCTACTCTTTGTCGACAACCTCCAACGTCCTTTCCACGGTGGTTTCATTAATAATCTTTTTGACGGAGATGGTTCTGATTTTAAACCGTCCGAATTCCTGCTCTTCTCCTTCTTTTTGTGCAAAGTACGGATCCGCCTTGCATATCTCGTCTTCCATAAAATTACAGAGCATTACAATGATGTTGCACTCGTATTTAATCACCATGCTCCAGAAGTCGACTATCGTTCCTGGCAGGGGAGCCTTCAATACTATGTATGTTTAAAATTCAGTGTATTTTAGAACTGAAAACCCAGCTTCTTGGAATATCGAAGAATACTCTCCTTTTTTATTATTTTTTAGTCTCGGAATTGAAGCGAAAAATGAGTAGGATCAGGGAGATCAGTATTCTTTACCTACTAAGAATAGGAGAGTAAATAGCTCTTAATTCAAACTCAATACACCAAGAATGTTGAATTTTTCAGATGTAAAAGATGGAGAAAAAGAAAGAAAAACTGTCTGAAATCTCAAAAGCACACCTGGGTTGCGATGAATCGAGTCTCATCGTCACTCCACAAACCGCTGGCCGACACCTTGTTGGCGTGAATCTGGAAATCCTTGCCGTCCAATTGGAAATCGATTGATGTTACCGGGTTGCATGGAATATCACTGTATCTAAAGCCAGAAAGATCAAGTCGGCCTCATTCATTGGAGCACTTACCGATGTTTTTCGCTCTTCAGAATACCCTTTGAAACACCCTTTTCTCTTTTCTTGAGAGTAATAGCATCCATGCAGTTTGAGTTTTTATTGTGAGGATCGATTGCCAGTTTTTTTATGAAATTGAGTAATTTGTTTTTAAAGTCCTCCTTTATCTTCTCCATTTTCTCCTTCTCCTCTTTCTCCTTCTTCTCCTTCTCCTCCTTCTCCTTCTTCTCCTTCTCCTCCTTCTCCTTCTTCTTCTTTTTCATCGATATTAGCCAACAAGCGACTCCCACGAATACTACAGCTAAAAGTACAATAAGTACCGCAGTTATTATCCACACCCAATATCTGTAATAATGAAGTAAGTCGAAGCAAAATATCGTTTCTTTACGAAAACACTTACGGGATTCCTTCAGTAACACCTGTCGCTGGCATCGAAGCAGCAAAGTGGTTATTAGGCAATATTTGTGATAAGAAACTGTGAATCGCTCCAAAGGCAGTTGGGGCATTTTCGAGCTGAGCTTTGTGGCTGGAAAATTGAAGATCTAGAGATGCGATCACGTCGAGTGTTTCCTTGCTTGACCGAAGAAGTGATTTGTCGTTTGGGTTCAGATGAATCAATGTTTCCAGAGCTTTCGATTTTTCAGTTGCATTGATGTTAACATCAGGAATCGTCGCCAATTCTATTAGTGGAACACCATAATCGCCAATTGTTTTAGCGTTGGCGGTATTCAATTTATTACTAAATGCTTTGACTGCTGCCAACGCTGCATCCAACTGGGCCATGTCCTTTGCGTAATCTTTTCCCCATTGTTCAGAAACGCTTTTTCGGTCTTTGGTATTCGAAATGTTACTGATTCCTTTTTGAACGGTGCGATCGATACCTTTGAGCAGATCAATTGACGACTCCAGATTTAGAAGTTCATACGCGTTCCGAAGAGAATTCGCAGATTGCCCGATGATTTCCGAAGTCTTCGCCGATTCCGGCAATTGAATGATCTTCTCAGTTACAATGCTGGCATTTTCTTTCATTTGAGCAGGAATCGCTTCGATACTGGATAAGCTTTTTGAAACTTCGGCAATCGACACAGCAACGCGCTCGACGTCGGCAAGCAGCATCTTATCCAGTGATCTCAGTTTTTGAATCACGTGAAACACTTTAGTCATATTTGAAGACTGCTTTTCTATTTCCTTTAGGCATTTAAGAATGGAAAGTTCATTGTCAAATGTCTTTTCTAGTCGATATATTTTTCCTTTGCCATCATTAATGTCATTTAAAAGAGCACCTATACCGGGTATAGTGGCATCATTTAGAGCTTGTTTAGCATTGGAAACGCGTCCTTTCAAACTTTTTAGCGCAAGTTTGTCCAAATTTGAGATCACTGTTGGTAGATCGATTAGAGACTGCGTCATATTATTTAGATCCTTAAAGGCTAAGGTATTGTGAAACTTATCGAAGTCTGCCTTTATTTCGCTAGCATTCAACTTGCTCACATATTCCTTCATCGAATCAAGAGAATTCTTCAATAGCCTCACATTTTTGAGCAAATCTTCAGCTGGTTTCGTATCAGAACTGTAGATTGTCGATCTCGAACATAGTGTATACTTCTGTATCACCTCCGACATATTGAACGAATGCGGCGTTATTGCAGATACCTCACTGTGTAGCTTAGCGATGTTTAGGAGAGATTGGTAGACAGTTGAATTAGAAACGGGCAATAGCTTATCATCCAAAGATTTTATCTCGACACTAGCAGTGATCAGCGGGAGCAATCCTACACCTAATTTATGGAGATCATCTTGATTGATATTGAGAATCTTGGAAATCCATAGATCATTGACATCGGTCTCGAGCTGTTTCACGTCAGCAATGCCAAAATGGAAGCCAGATGTGTAATGCTTTTCGGTGGACACGGAATGAACTCTACTGCCTACCACAATCTGCATCTTTTCCACCTCGTTTCTTGCTGTTTCGATGTCATCCATATGTTGGTAAACGATTTTTACATTTTCTGACAGAGGCTGTATACTTAACTCAATGTCGTCAGTTATGCTCTTACGAACGTTTCTCAGATGAACTAACATCGCAAGAGAGTCAAAAGAGAGAAGGGGTGCTCCATATATTGCTGTTTTATTTTTTAAGTCTTCAACATCTTTTTTAAGATTACCAGTGCACTCAAAAAGATTTTTAAAAGAGGTTGGAAGAAACAGGAATGGACTGAGGTCTTCATCTTGGATAGAATCTGAAGTGATTCCGCTGATTTTAGTCAAAGCGTCCTCAATACTGTTGAGCGTATTATTGTAACTATTAACATTTTTTACCAAAGATGATTTCAAAATAGCGCCCAATTCTTCGAAGTATTTATCGTTATGAAGAACTTCTGTCGCATTTTGACCCGGGAGTGGAGTTGTGCACAACTCATTATATTTGAAAGCGATCTGCTCAGCATCAATAATGTCTTTTCCCGCATTCAGTTGTTTAGCAGTCCCCTGTAGTTTGCTAGTTAAAGTAGCGACACTGTCCGATTGGAAGTTGCGTATCTGGCTCACACCGGCAGGACCAAGGTTGAGAAGCTCACTGACAACATCTTCGATTGAAATGGTCTTACCCATTATACCAGCTTGAAGAGCAATACCGTTGGCGATGTGAGCAACGATGACGGAGTGATTGAGAAAATCGGTCATCTGGTCATTGACTAAAAAGTGTATATTTCTTCATCTTAAAGCCGATTATGGTAATTGGGGGCTTTTTACTCGCATTTTACGATTTCGAAACATTTTTTGTGAATAACGCGTTTGATGTTGTTTTTAACGTTTTATAGGGGAAGCATGTAAAATAAAAGTAAAAACAAAATAATTCTGTTCATGTAAATTGTTGCAAATACAAATGATGCTTGTACTCGATTATTCGAATACTACTTTGGAGTTTTTAAAGCGAAGTATATATATTTAATTAATATTTTCTCCCTCTTTATTTTATTAATTTTTTCATAACAACTATTGTAAATGCGCTCTAACGCATCGTCTAATAATTTTAATAAAGGTTTATTTACGCAAGTATGAGGTTGCAATTTGTCTTGGACTTGGAGAAAAGGCTGTTTACACCCCTCACAATGCTGCCCAGAGAAAAAAAAATAGGCGAAAGACGAGTGACCGTTTACTCGCCCCAACTACTAAAAAGCCGCCGAACAAACGGACCTCTTCGGCCGATTCTCTGAAAATTATCCGGGTTGTTGGGGAGCATCGCGACGCTGGCATTGTAGATTGAAGGGACACCATCCGAAGTTATATTCTGGTCAGGGTGCGGCTCTACAACAAAGTGTTATTAAGGCGTAAAAGAGAGAAAAAAGAATGAGAAAGGGCGACTCACTATGCTTGAAATCCTGCGGATTGTTATCATTGTAGTACTCGAGAAGAAAGGCAGAAGCTGAAAATCAATAGAGTTCTTCAGAATATTCTTTCTATTCTGAAACAAACCCGATTGGCACCAGAGATTGGGCACGCAAAGTGCCAGCAGTGAACAAAATTTCACTACTCTGCACAAATGCGGAGAGCGATGGAAACGGTTGGACATTTTCGTGGGAAGCGATATTAAACGAATTATTCGCTTATTCCCCCAAAAATTTGATTTCGTTTATCGGTAAATTCAATGATATCAGGCATTTTTATATATGTTTAAATTAGGGCAACGGGACACGTTGAGTATATACCACGCGGAAATACGGAATAAAACATTTTTCGTAGTGAAATAACTTTTCCGAACAAACAAATATAAAATCTCATAAATTTGAAGATAAACCAAGATTTTCAAATGACTCTATGATGAAAATCCCACGTGGAAATATTTTGTCGGGATATCGCCCGGGTTTTAGACGTGTATTTTGGACTCTGGTGGGCCGGCGCGACAATCAGTTTTTAGGACGAGGAGAGTTGTTTTTCTTGCAGTTTTCTTTGCTTTATTTTTAATTGTTCACAAACCGACGTTCTTTTTCTTTTTAACAGTATAATACCGGAAAATCAATAATTTGGCAATCGGATGTTTACAAAAAAGTTTGCAAAAAATTCAATAACTGTCAAGCACGGAGGCGGATCGTGCATGGTATGGGGATTTCCTGGAATAACTAAAAAATACAAAATATTTGAAAGCGCCTCGTTAATACACACCTTAAAAGGAAATGCGCAAGGACTTTTCTTTGAAAAGACTTCTTTGAATCATTCTTTTAATGAATATATGAATTTTTTAGCACTCATAAATAGAAGAAATTTCGACAATTTGTTCTCCTTGCGATTTTTATTTTAAGAATAAGTCGATAATAGTAAATTATGTTCGAAATCCATTGTTTATTGGCATTAAAAAAATGGTTTCATTAAAAATACACGTCGTTTCAACAGAGAACAACAAGAATAAGCTATCTTTCAATTTTTTTAATTAGCGCGTTAAAACGCGCTATCCGAGACCCAAACAGCGCCTTTAAACGAAAAATCACGTCCTCGCGGATGGATAATATATAGTTTTCGTTCATCATTTAAATAGCTTTTTTTTTCATTTAAATGCATTTGTACTTGGCAAAAAACAATTTAAATACTTCCATTTAATAGCAATACGTTAAGAAAAAAAAGCAAAAAAAAAAAGGTTTCTGATTTTAAATTATCAGGAATTGTTTCATATTCATTTTGTCTTTTCCGCCAGTAGCTTTTTTGACTGTTTCCATAAATTTTGTATATTCCGCATTATCAATGTTTTTGAGATTTTTTCGCTTCGAAATTTCTGCACCCATCTGCAAAACAATATGAATTTTTTAAATATAAGGAGCGGAAAATAGGGAGAATGTAATGCTCCGCAGTTCCGTAATGATTTGGTCTTCTTAAATACTAATTACTGCATAGAAAACTTAACTGTTTTACATAGCAGACTTATATATACTACTTACTTATATATACTATGGCTATATAAAAATTATGCCATGTTCGGTGACAACTTGGAGAACATTTTGCATTCAAAACTGAATTATTTTGATTTTATAGTTTTGTGTTTGAAAACAAAACTATAAAATTTAAAAAAATCCTATAATTTCTGATATTATTCTCTCTAAGCTGTGCTTAATATGCTATTTATTACAGCTAAAAATATATTGATCTCTGGAAATGAAATCGGACGTGCTCCACCAACCTTCGCCGACGCATCCATTGCAGCCAAGGCCATTCTTGACTCTGGATTTGACTTTGAAACTCTAAGGAGATAGAATTTGAATAACTTCTCAAATTGTATAGACGTTTATTAAACTTTAGCTAAAAACCTTTTCAAAGTTTTTTTTTCATTGTATCGCTGTCTCGACACTCACTCTTCCAATTCTTTTTTTCGATTAACAATAATTTTCAAATGTTTCTCTTCCGAATTAGATTTTTATTATTATTATGGAATTTCCCTTCACTGGCCCGCCATTTTCTGGAGATTTTTTGTTGTTATAGTGATACATTTGAGTAAATAGTGACACGCGAAATGAATGATTAAGTATAGTTTTCCAATCTTGGGAAACATACGAATATACCTTCTTTTCGTGTGATTTTTATATTAAAAATTGGGAATTCGCAAGAAAAATGAGTCAATAAGGTTGGTCCGAATGGAATACTTTTCTGGAATTGAAAAAAAAGAAAACTTTTAAAATTCAGGTCTGAAATCCAACTGATTGATCTCGCAACTATAGAACAATTTGCAGATACCTTATTGGTAAGCTTTGAAGGGAATTAATGGTTTCGTTTAAAAAGGAACAGTCACTTTAAGTATTTCGGAGATTTAAAGAGATAGTAATACTTAATTTTATTGAACTGATTTTCAACCGAATTGTTCTGCTTTAAAATCAGTTTAACTTGAAATTTTGTGTTCGCCAGAAAAATCTGCTGAAGCACCTATTTTTTCTTTTCAAAATCTCACAATTTATGGCAAATACTTGTGTGAATCCTCAGTTCAACTCTCTAGTTTCTTCTATCAAAATGAATATACCGTTAAATTGGAAAATTTCGCCGGTACATTAAAACTTGACTCATATATACATAGGTTCTGAATTTTAGGTGAATCGTGCAGCCCATTCGTACGATTTCAAATCAGGCAAGCAACTGGAGAGATCGTGCTCTGAAATTGGTCAATTATTGAAGCGGATTCCATAATCCTCAAACCCAGGCCGAAGGAATTAAGGGTTACTTTCTTAAAATACAGCAATGTCGTTTAAATTCGAGTTTTCGAGTTTCTTTTGTACGTCGGTAAGTCAGAGATGGGATGAATTTAACTTATTTTCGGTGGTGCTGCCTACCTCCTGCTGACCCTAATTGGTCATTTTAACTAATTATTCTTATCCAACTCCTCTTATCTCTACGGTTCCTCAGTTTATCATGCGCCGTTTCTTTTGTTTTCTTGTCTGGGAGAATAAATAAATAGAATTATATTTAATTAGCCAAAAGTCGCTTAATTCTAAACAATTATCGGCGGAAGAAGGAATACAGCTGGATCTATATTTCAAAATTACAATTCCTCGTGCTTGGGTCCCTTATCCGCTTTTTAAATATTCTACACCTCCATCTATCCCTTCAAATTGTCATATTTGCAGCATTGAATCCTACGTCGTCGGCGCATGCCTGAAATCGGCGGCTATGATCATCAAATGTGGAATTCTGGATGGAAAAATCGGGAGATCAAGAGGAATTATATCAATTCATTCATCAAATGTTAACTAACGAATCGTCGACGATTCAAGCTGCCGGATGTCTTTTCATCAGTGCGCTCATCGAGCAGTTCCTCGTCGGCGTGGAGGAATTCGAAATTGTCTATCACTTGGGATTTTCATTTGCAGGCAAAGAGCACTTTTGAGGTATAATATTGATATGCAAAACTTGAAGTTCCAAATTGCAGAACAACGCCGTCTTCTGGAGATGTCGTTGACCATGTTGCACGCATTGTCCAATCAGGAATACATTGTCGAAAATAATTTTTCCCGGCAACTATGTGATCGAATTCTGGAAGTTTCCGAGAACATTCTCTCGTGGAATTTCTCAAATAAATTGTACCAACGATTTTTGAGTAATCATCAGGTGGAAATGTAAAACTATTTTTGGACGGTCATCGGTGCGCCAGGCTCCCGATAGATATTTGAGTGCACTGTTTGTGCTGTGTCCAAAGAGGATGGATAGTGTCTGAAAACTGAAACTCCTTTAGCCGTTTTTCCTCGAACGAGGCCTCCCGTGTGAAGAAATTCTTTTTTGTTAAGTATTGCGAAAATGCTCCGATGCGCGTAGTGTGAGCACAGCGAATGGGGGGGGGGGGCTCTGACCCTAAAAAGATCCCTATCCCGTTCTTTCTTTTTAAAATCTACAAATCTACTTGTCTGAAATGTCATATACTATTAGAAAAAACTTCTAAAACAAGGAATGAGATCAGTTTTCTGATTCGGATAACTATACATTGACCATTGACCATGAAGTTCTCATTTGTTGCTATCAATCCGATATATCTCATTTACCAAAACTTGGTCCGCCGATCACTTGGAAAGATCTACTTGAAAATGACGAATTCTTCATTAATTCATTTTCTTTAAACTTCACTCGAAAATTCGTCATAATGAACCAAGTTTGCACCACGTCGATGAATTGCCTCGTACAAACCCATCAACTAACCGAGCGAACCAATTTTTCCATTTGCATGCGACTGTATGACTGTATGCGTTACTGCTCGCATCATTTCGTTTGATATTCTATAAACAATTGAGAGAGAAGTCCCTATATATATATATATATATATATATATATATATATATATATATATATATATATATATATATATATATATATATATATATATATATATATATATATATATATATTATCTTCCCGATTTACACATTATGCAAAGAGGCCGTCGACTGTCTCATTAGTATTGTGGAGTCGCATGCATCAGACATTGCGTCGTCCCCTGAGCTGTTTGAATATGTCAATTCTCTCGACATCACACGCCTACCCACTAGAGCAAATCTGATGAAGGCGTTGGTGTTAATCGGTGCCGCTGCAAAATCGATAAATCGAAGCATGGCTGTACCAGTTATAATGAAATTTGCTCAAATCGTTGGCGACAAGGGACTACTCAAACTTTTGTTTCTAAAAAGTGCTACAATTTTCGCTAAGAATCCAAAATCTTAACAAAATGGACATGTTTCCCCTCTTAATTATTACTGCCGGTATTACCGAACTTTTTCAGATCCTGGTACCACTATGTGACAGATTCGTTTTGGCCGCCGAGATGCCATCGCAGACAGATGTCGATTCGCAAATTGTAGATTACCTCCAATGCTTCGATGGAGTGGCACAAGCCAGTCAGAGTCACTCGGCTTCGTAAGCTTTGATAAACAGAGAAAGAAATTTAGTACTAATAAGGAGTAGAGGGGATTGTGATTTCTCTCTATTAGGTATAAGCGTGTCAACGGGAAAATCTTACAAATATTTGTTTTAAAGAGAGTCATGGTCACAACGAATGCTGCACCAGTTAGCGGATTTGCTGAAGCCATCTTGTAGATGTCGATTCTCGACAATTTTTAAATAATTTTAGACATACAACAAATATGGACACATAATTTCTATTTTGGAAAATTCCGCCGTTCCACATTTGTACGTTTCGCAGCAAGACGTTGGGCCATCGGTCACTTCTGAATATGTTGCTAAAAGAGTTGAACGTTTCCCGCCCACTTCTCCGATTTTTAATAATTTATTGAAGAAAAATGCGGTCAATGAACAATGAAAAAATTTAAACAAAAGCATGCATTTTTGCCTCGCCCCGAATAGGTGTTGATTGATTGATTGGTTGAAAAATTGATTAGAATTGGACACACAAGAATGATATAGTTATCAACATTTCCAGCATAACTAATTCATTCCAGAATTCCTCTATGCCATCATTGAGAAGTGCATTCATCTGATGCGATCACGTAGTCAAAACGAGACAGTCGTATCGAGCATTTTTCAATTAATATTGAATTTAACCACGAAAGTTTCAATATGTATTGACAGCGAGGAAGAATCCAATGCGCATTACTCGTCGCTTTTGGAAATTGTAAACAGTTATCGAAATTATCCTATTAATCGTTTCTCCACTTTTGCGGCTGACGATGAGAACAAAGCAACAGATTGTAGGTCATTCTTGAGTGGAAAATTTATAAACCGAAAAAAAATGAAATTTATTTATAATGAAAAGAACGGCCCATATCACGCGACATCGAACTCAGTGAAAATCCTTTTGCCAATTTGTTACAGTTTTATTACAACGGCGCGCATTTTCGTTCCGACTGTTCCGCCAATGGATGAAACAAGATGTCTAATTCTTTACAGGCCCTGTTCATCGATATTTTGTCAAGTGTACTCTCCAAGGATTTCCTCACGCTGGGCGAAGACAACTGCTCGATGGGCGCAAAAGTGGTCATTCAGTCCCTGGAAATGCTTCTGACGATTATGAATGATCGTGCACTTCAAATGCCGTACACATCGCGCTGAAATTCTTTCGTCTCATTTTGTATCTCGTCGAATTCTCACCTGAAAGTCTGACGGAGATATCTGATCAGTTGATGTCGTCGTTGTGCCAGTGTACTAAGGTAAGAGTCCTCCTTCCTCATGTTTCGAGGGATCCATAGGGTGGCGATTCTTTGTGATTACAATAATTATACGGACGCTGGCTTAGATTCACATTGGAAATATCCTGTGAATTCGCAGAGTGTTGTCACAAGCGGCGAAAACAACTAATCTCTTTTAGATTATTCTCAAACCCAATAAGATGCAACGAAGATGTTCATCATCTAATTATTCTTTTAATTCTGCATTTGTATAGAAATGTGCAGGTCTTTAAATTGTATTTATCGTACGAACGTCTTCAGTATACTTGAAGTATGCTCTGTCAAATTTAAATTATTTGTGCTCTATCGATTCCTCTGATCATGATTTATAAAAAAAATAAATAAAACAGTAAGCTAAGCGATAAGTTGATATAGCTCCACCGTAAGTCCTCACCATGCACAACATTGCGTGTGTCTGTTTTAAGTGGTCTTTTGTGCATATTATAGCAATAGATTTACACCGTCTGATATGGGATTACGACACTTTTTGTAAATTAACAGAGACTTAAACATTTCGCTTTTTTGGAGGATTTTTACTTAGAATCGTAACTTGATGTAAGCCAATATTACTTTTTTTGCAGCTCGGAATGACAGGTCAATTCGGAATGGAGATCACATCGACGTCATTAGAATCGCTTACTGAAGTCGTCTTCCATTTCGGTGTCCCAATGAATCCAAATTATCATTCAATTCAAGTTCTTTTCCATTTTCAGTCGTTCTTCGATGACTACGTCAACGATCTATTCGCGAAAAAGTGGAATCAGCAGGCGCGGATTGTTCTGGAAGCGGCTTTCATCGAGTTGATGGAAATCAATCTGGAAGCTAATAATCGGCGGGGCAGGTGAGTAGAATGAGAGAAATAGTTGTTTATTGTGGTCGTGCATGTTTAAGATGTATCGCTATAATTGTTGTAAAGTCGCGTATCTAAAATCTACGTTTATAAGGCTGAAATGTGAATTTAAGTCTTCTAAAATGTTAATTTTTGTGTATAAATGGTAAATCGGCGATACTTATTCACACTTAACTGAATCGGAACGTAAATTTTACGAAACCACGGGATACGCGAGTATTCTGATGTGACCATGCAGGTTTTTGTGAATTCTCTTTCCTGTAGCTCGTTTAAATATACAACTGTTATTATTTACAATGGGTTTTCGTGAATTTACTACAATTTTTCAAAAATATATAATTATTGCCAACTAATTGCAGAGCACAATTCCGAAATCGAATGGAGAAGTTTCTCAACAAAATTCAAGGACTACTCAGCTATAATTAGTGTATTGTTTCGCCATTTTCATCAGTAGTTTCTCTAATTTCCTGTGAAAAATGTTTCATTGTTTATTTTTAATTTAATTTGCTTAACCCCACATTTAAGATGTACAACTCACGAAGATCTGACCTATTGTTTCCTCTAGGAAATTACGAAAACTCCTTCAATTACTTCATTTTAATCAATGACTTCATTTGAATTTCCGGCTTTAAAACACTAATATCTCCTTGATACGTGGGAAAACAAAATCTTTATTTATGCGGGTGCACAAGCCCCAAATCAAGAGGCAAGAAAGTTCTATTAATTCCTATTTTTCTGTCGAAAACATTTTTCTCGCCTTTTCGAGTGGAGACTCCTTTGACGGAGTTTCCCCTTCTTTCAGTCCTTCGTCAAAAGGCTCAAGTTGAGTATCGTCCATGTCTGTATCCAGTTCATACATCTCTGAGGATATTTCTAGCCAGCCAAATAGTAGAAACTTCTTTGACAGAGTTTCCCCTTCTTTCCCAGCTTCTGTACGATGGTAGTCTTTATATAATCTTTTTATCAGTTTCTTGTCGGCTATTTTGAACAAATCTTTGTTGTCTTCGAAGATCTTAAGCTGAGTATCGTACACGACTCTATCCAGTTCATACATCTGTAAGGATATTTCTAGCGATTTAGTCATCGTTATAACATTTGATTCACCTTAGTCAGTTGGTAAATGACCGCTAAAATGAACCATTCAAGTTGAGAATACGTTAGAAAGTATTTCCAGCGCTGTTCGCCCATCTTATTTAGTATCTCATGTAACTCGATTTCGGTATTCTTGATTATCATTTGAATAGCAACATGCAATCCAATAAAAGCCATAGTTCTTGCCATTCCAGCACAGCAATGCACCACAATTGGACTCTGAAACTAACAGCTGTAATGTCATGACACAGTTTTTAATTTTTACCTTGTCTTTATCCACCATTTCCATCAACTTAGAAACATTTTCGTGGCCATCTGGAATACCGCGCTCTTTCCAAACGAGGAACTGGTAATGTTTGACGTGTCTTGTTGAATGCTTATTCCTGAAAGAATAACTGAGACTAATAAAAGCGGGTTATACGATAGAACCTACTCTTTGTCGACAACCTCCAACGTCCTTTCCACGGTGGTTTCATTAATAATCTTTTTGACGGAGGTGGTTCTGATTTTAAACCGTCCGAATTCCTGCTCTTCTCCTTCTTTTTGTGCAAAGTACGGATCCGCCCTGTTTTTCCCGTCTTCCATAAAATTACAGAGCATTACAATGTTGTTGCACTCGTATTTAATCACCATGCTCCAGAAGTCGACTATCGTTCCTGGCAGGGGAGCCTTCAATACTATGTATGTTTAAAATTCAGTGTATTTTAGAACTGAAAACCCAGCTTCTTGGAATATCGAAGAATACTCTCCTTTTTTATTATTTTTTAGTCTCGGAATTGAAGCGAAAAATGAGTAGGATCAGGGAGATCAGTATTCTTTACCTACTAAGAATAGGAGAGTAAATAGCTCTTAATTCAAACTCAATACACCAAGAATGTTGAATTTTTCAGATGTAAAAGATGGAGAAAAAGAGAGAAAAACTCTGTAATCTCAAAAGCACACCTGGGTTGCGATGAATCGAGTCTCATCTTCACGCCACGTACTGCTGGCCGACACCTTGTTGGCGTGAATCTCGAAATCCTTACCGTCCAATTTGAATTTGATTGCTGTTGCCGGGTTGCATGGAATTTCACAGAATCTAAAGCCAGAAAGATCAAGTCAACCACATTCATTGGAGCACTTACCGATATTTTTCGCCATTCAGAGTATCATATAAATAATTCTTATCCCTTATCGAGGAGATAAAACTTTCCATGGTCGAATATAAGTAAGTAATAAGTTTGTCGAAATCAGGGTATCCCATATTGATTATGTATGCGAATAATTTTTTCTTAAGGTCACCGATCTCCTTTATCTTCTCCATTTTCTCCTTCTCCTCTTTCTCCTTCTTCTCCTTCTCCTCCTTCTCCTCCTTCGCCTTCTTCTTCTTTTTCATCGATATTAGCCAACAAACGACTCCCACGAATACTACAGCGAAAAGTACAATAAGTACCGCAGTTATTATCCACACCCAATATCTGTAATAATGAAGTAAGTCGAAGCAAAATATCGTTTCTTTACGAAAACACTTACGGGATTCCTTCAGTAACACCTGTCGCTGGCATCGAAGCAGCAAAGTGGTTATTAGGCAATATTTGTGATAAGAAACTGTGAATTGCTCCAAAGGCAGTTGGGGCATTTTCGAGCTGAGCTTTGTGGCTGGAAAATTGAAGATCTAGAGATGCGATCACGTCGAGTGTTTCCTTGCTTGACCGAAGAAGTGATTTGTCGTTTGGGTTCAGATGAATCAATGTTTCCAGAGCCTTCGATTTTTCAGCTGCATTGATGTTAACATCAGGAATCGTCGCCAATTCTATTAGTGGAACACCATAATCGCCAATTGTTTTAGCGTTGGCGGTATTCAATTTATTACTAAATGCTTTGACTGCTGCCAACGCTGCATCCAACTGGGCCATGTCCTTTGCGTAATCTTTTCCCCATTGTTCAGAAACGCTTTTTCGGTCTTTGGTATTCGAAATGTTACTGATTCCTTTTTGAACGGTGCGATCGATACCTTTGAGCAGATCAATTGACGACTCCAGATTTAGAAGTTCATACGCGTTCCGAAGAGAATTCGCAGATTGCCCGATGATTTCCGAAGTCTTCGCCGACTCCGGCAATTGAATGATCTTCTCAGTTACAATGCTGGCATTTTCTTTCATTTGAGCAGGAATCGCTTCGATACTGGATAAGCTTTTTGAAACTTCGGCAATCGACACAGCAACGCGCTCGACGTCGGCAAGCAGCATCTTATCCAGTGATCTCAGTTTTTGAATCACGTGAAACACTTTAATCATATTTGAAGACTGCTTTTCTATTTCCTTTAGGCATTTAAGAATGGAAAGTTCATTGTCAAATGTCTTTTCTAGTCGATATATTTTTCCTTTGCCATCATTAATGTCATTCAAAAGAGCACCTATACCGGTTATAGTGGCATCATTTAGAGCTTGTTTAGCATTGGAAACGCGTCCATTCAAACTTTTTAGCGCAAGTTTGTCCAAATTTGAGATCACTGTTGGTAGATCGATTAGAGACTGCGTCATATTATTTAGATCCTTAAAGGCTAAGGTATTGTGAAACTTATCGAAGTCTGCCTTTATTTCGCTAGCATTCAACTTGCTCACATATTCCTTCATCGAATCAAGAGAATTCTTCAATAGCCTCACATTTTTGAGCAAATCTTCAGCTGGTTTCGTATCAGAACTGTAGATTGTCGATCTCGAACATAGTGTATACTTCTGTATCACCTCCGACATATTGAACGAATGCGGCGTTATTGCAGATACCTCACTGTGTAGCTTAGCGATGTTTAGGAGAGATTGGTAGACAGTTGAATTAGAAACGGGCAATAGCTTATCATCCAAAGATTTTATCTCGACACTAGCAGTGATCAGCGGGAGCAATCCTACACCTAATTTATGGAGATCATCTTGATTGATATTGAGAATCTTGGAAATCCATAGATCATTGACATCGGTCTCGAGCTGTTTCACGTCAGCAATGCCAAAATGGAAGCCAGATGTGTAATGCTTTTCGGTGGACACGGAATGAACTCTACTGCCTACCACAATCTGCATCTTTTCCACCTCGTTTCTTGCTGTTTCGATGTCATCCATATGTTGGTAAACGATTTTTACATTTTCTGACAGAGGCTTTATACTTAACTCAATGTCGTCAGTTATGCTCTTACGAACGTTTCTCAGATGAACTAACATCGCAAGAGAGTCAAAAGAGAGAAGGGGTGCTCCATATATTGCTGTTTTATTTTTTAAGTCTTCAACATCTTTTTTAAGAGCACCAGAGTACTTAAAAAGATATTCAAAAGAGGCTGGAAGATTTTGGAATAGATTGACAACACCTCGTTGTTCGATTGGATCATTTATGGAATCTGAAGAGAATCCGCTGATTTTAGTCAACGCGTCCTCAATACTGTTGAGCGTCCTATTGTAACCATTAACATTTTTTACCAAAGATGATTTCAAAATAGCGCCTAATTCTTCGAAGTATTTATCGTTATGAAGAACTTCTGTCGCATTTTGACCCGGGAGTGGAGTTGTGCACAACTCATTATATTTGAAAGCGATCTGCTCAGCATCAATAATGTCTTTTCCCGCATTCAGTTGTTTAGCAGTCCCCTGTAGTTTGCTAGTTAGAGCAGCGACGCTGTCCGATTGGAAGTTGCGTATCTGGCTCACACCGGCAGGACCAAGGTTGAGAAGCTCACTGACAACATCTTCGATTGAAATGGTCTTACCCATTATACCAGCTTGAAGAGCAATACCGTTGGCGATGTGAGCAACGATGACGGAGTGATTGAGAAAATCGGTCATCTGGTCATTGACTAAAAAGTGTATATTTCTTCATCTTAAAGCCGATTATGGTAATTGGGGGCTTTTTACTCGCATTTTACGATTTCGAAACATTTTTTGTGAATAACGCGTTTGATGTTGTTTTTAACGTTTTATAGGGGAAGCATGTAAAATAAAAGTAAAAACAAAATAATTCTGTTCATTTAAATTGTTGCAAATACAAATGATGCTTGTACTCGATTATTCGAATACTACTTTGGAGTTTTTAAAGCGAAGTATATATATTTAATTAATATTTTCTCCCTCTTTATTTTATTAATTTTTTCATAACAACTATTGTAAATGCGCTCTAACGCATCGTCTAATAATTTTAATAAAGGTTTAATTACGCAAGTATGAGGTTGCAATTTGTCTTGGACTTGGAGAAAAGGCTGTTTACACCCTTCACAATGCTGCCCAGAGAAAAAAAATAGGCGAAAAACGAGTGACCGTTTACTCGCTCCAACTACTAAAAAGCCGCCGAACAAACGGACCTCTTCGGCCGATTCTCTGAAAATTATCCGGGTTGTTGGGAAGCATCGCGACGCTGGCATTGTAGATTGAAGGGACACCATCCGAAGTTATATTCTGGTCAGGGTGCGGCTCTACAACAAAGTGTTATTAAGGCGTAAGAGAGAGAAAAAAGAATGAGAAAGGGCGACTCACTATGCTTGAAATCCTGCGGATTGTTATCATTGTAGTACTCGAGAAGAAAGGCAGAAGCTGAAAATCAATAGAGTTCTTCAGAATATTCTTTCTATTCTGAAACAAACCCGATTGGCACCAGAGATTGGGCACGCAAAGTGCCAGCAGTGAACAAAATTTCACTACTGTGCACAAATGCGGAGAGCGATGGAAACGGTTGGACATTTTCGTGGGAAGCGATATTAAACGAATTATTCGCTTATTCCCCCAAAAATTTGATTTCGTTTATCGGTAAATTCAATGATATCAGGCATTTTTATATATGTTTAAATTAGGGCAACGGGACACGTTGAGCATATACCACGCGGAAATACGGAATAAAACATTTTTCGTAGTGAAATAACTTTTCCGAACAAACAAATATAAAATCTCATAAATTTGAAGATAAACCAAGATTTTCAAATGACTCTATGATGAAAATCCCACGTGGAAATATTTTGTCGGGTTATCGCCCGGGTTTTAGACGTGTATTTTGGACTCTGGTGGGCCGGCGCGACAATCAGTTTTTAGGACGAGGAGAGTTGTTTTTCTTGCAGTTTTCTTTGTTTTATTTTTAATTGTTCACAAACCGACGTTCTTTTTCTTTTTAACAGTATAATACCGGAAAATCAATAATTTGGCAATCGGATGTTTACAAAAAAGTTTGCAAAAAATTCAATAACTGTCAAGCACGGAGGCGGATCGTGCATGGTATGGGGATTTCCTGGAATAACTAAAAAAAACAAAATATTTGAAAGCGCCTTGTTAATACACACCTTAAAAGGAAATGCGCAAGGACTTTTTTTTGAAAAGACTTCTTTGAATCATTCTTTTAATGAATATATGAATTTTTTAGCACTCATAAATAGAAGAAATTTTGACAAATTGTTTTCCTTGCGATTTTTATTTTAAGAATACGTCGATAATAGTAAATTATGTTCGAAATCCATTGTTTATTGGCATTAAAAAAATGGTTTCATAAAAAATACACGTCGTTTCAACAGAGAACAACGAGAATAAGCTATCTTTCAATTTTTTTAATTAGCGCGTTAAAACGCGCTATCCGAGACCCAAACAGCGCCTTTAAACGAAAAATCACGTCCTCGCGGATGGATAATATATAGTTTTCGTTCATCATTTAAATTGATTTTTTTTCATTTAAATGCATTTGTACTTGGCAAAAAACAATTTAAATACTTCCATTTAATAGCAATACGTTAAGAAAAAAAAGCAAAAAAAAAAAGGTTTCTGATTTTAAATTATCAGGAATTGTTTCATATTCATTTTGTCTTTTCCGCCAGTAGCTTTTTTGACTGTTTCCATAAATTTTGTATATTCCGCATCATCAATGGTTTTTGAGATTTTTTCGCTTCGAAATTTCTGCACTCATCTGCAAAACAATATGAATTTTTTAAATATAAGGAGCGGAAAATAGGGAGAACGTAATGCTCCGCAGTTCCGTAATGATTTGGTCTTCTTAAATACTAATTACTGCATAGAAAACTTAACTGTTTTACATAGCAGACTTATATATACTACTTACTTATATATACTATGGCTATATAAAAATTATGCCATGTTCGGTGACAACTTGGAGAACATTTTGCATTCGAAACTGAATTATTTTGATTTTATAGTTTTGTGTTTGA
Organism: Caenorhabditis inopinata; assembly: GCA_003052745.1. Classification (NCBI taxonomy): domain Eukaryota; kingdom Metazoa; phylum Nematoda; class Chromadorea; order Rhabditida; family Rhabditidae; genus Caenorhabditis; species Caenorhabditis inopinata. The sequence goes on along the minus strand of AP018154.1, from coordinate 2,383,139 downwards.
AAACAAAACTATAAAATTAAAAAAAAATCCTATAATTTCTGATATTATTCTCTCTGAGCTGTGCTATTTATTACAGCTAAAAATATATTGATCTCTGGAAATGAAATCGGACGTGCTCCACCAACCTTCGCCGACGCATCCATTGCAGCCAAGGCCATTCTTGACTCTGGATTTGACTTTGAAACTCTAAGGAGATAGAATTTGAATAACTTCTCAAATTGTATAGACGTTTATTAAACTTTAGCTAAAAAATTTCCTTTCCTGGAATAACTAAAAAATACAAAATATTTGAAAGCGCCTCGTTAATACACACCTTAAATGGAAATGCGCAAGGACTTTTCTTTGAAAAGACTTCTTTGAATCATTCTTTTAATGAATATATGAATTTTTTAGCACTCATAAATAGAAGAAATTTTGACAAATTGTTTTCCTTGCGATTTTTATTTTAAGAGTAAGTCGATAATAGTAAATTATGTTCGAAATCCATTGTTTATTGGCATTAAAAAAATGGTTTCATAAAAAATACGCGTCGTTTCAACAGAGAACAACAAGAATAAGCTATCTTTCAATTTTTTTAATTAGCGCGTTAAAACGCGCTATCCGAGACCCAAACAGCACCTTTAAACGAAAAATCACGTCCTCGCGGATGGGTAATATATAGTTTTCGTTCATCATTTAAATTGATTTTTTTGGATTGGTTGGATTGGACCTGATTGGACAATGCGTGCAACATGGTCAACGACATCTCCAGAAGACGGCGTTGTTCTGCAATTTGGAACTTCAAGTTTTGAATATCAATATTCGGCATTTCGTCAATTTTACTGGTCGGCAGTGCATTAAAGGATATAAAAAGTGAAATTTGGTTTAAAACAACTCCCGCTGAAATTCTATAGAATTGCGATTTTCGGCTACCTTTACGTTGGCCTTCCCTCATAATAACAATAATTATAATTTATGCGTTAACCATTAAAAAATAATACATAAAACGCAATTCTTCGACTTTTGGCATTTTTTCTTTTTTTTTGTCACCTCATATTCAATTTTGCGAGTTATTATTAATAAATAATTAATTATTAATTTTCATCACTTATTGGTTTTAAAACTACGAATAAAACGCCGGAGTTTTTGAACATCGGTTTACCAAACAGTCAGTTTCCATCCAGACACATTCATTTGTGTTGAACAAGCCATAATGGTGCCCCATATCACCCCATCCTTTCTATATCTGTTTGCCAATGAGCCTATCAAGATTTCAATACCTCAAAAGTGCTCTTTGCCTGCAAATGAAAATCCCAAGTGATAGACAATTTCGAATTCCTCCACGCCGACGAGGAACTGCTCGATGAGCGCACTGATGAAAAGACATCCGGCAGCTTGAATCGTCGACGATTCGTTAGTTAACATTTGATGAATGAATTGATATAATTCCTCTTGATCTCCCGATTTTTCCATCCAGAATTCCACATTTCATGATCATAGCCGCCGATTTCAGGCATGCGCCGACGACGTAGGATTCAATGCTGCAAATATGAAAGTTTGAAGGGATAGATGGAGGTGTAGAAGATTTAAAAAGCGGATAAGGGACCCAAGCACGAGGAATTGTAATTTTGAAATATAGATCCAGCTGTATTCCTTCTTCCGCCGATAATTGTTTAGAATTAAGCGACTTTTGGCTAATTAAATTAAAATCGATTTATTTATTCTCCCAGACAAGAAAACAAAAGAAACGGCGCATGATAAACTGAGGAACCGTAGAGATAAGAGGAGTTGGATAAGAATAATTAGTTAAAATGACCAATTAGGGTCAGCAGGAGGTAGGCAGCACCACCGAAAATAAGTTAAATTCATCCCATCTCTGACTTACCGACGTACAAAAGAAACTCGAAAACTCGAATTTAAACGACATTGCTGTATTTTAAGAAAGTAACCCTTAATTCCTTCGGCCTGGGTTTGAGGATTATGGAATCCTACCTTAATGAAGTGACCACGAATTCGAGAAGTGTTTTATAAGCTACTTGAACATCTGCCGCTTCAATAATTGACCAACTTCAGAGCACGATCTCTCCAGTTGCTTGCCTGATTTGAAATCGTACGAATGGGTTGCACGATTCACCTAAAATTCAGAACCTATGTATATATGAGTCAAGTTCTAATGTACCGGCGAAATTTTCCAATTTAACGGTATATTCATTTTGATAGAAGAAACTAGAGAGTTGAACTGAGGATTCACACAAGTATTTGCCATAAATTGTGAGATTTTGAAAAGAAAAAATAGGTGCTTCAGCAGATTTTTCTGGCGAACACAAAATTTCAAGTTAAACTGATTTTAAAGCAGAACAATTCGGTTGAAAATCAGTTCAATAAAATTATGTATTACTAACTCTTTAAATCTCCGAAATACTTAAAGTGACTGTTCCTTTTTAAACGAAACCATTAATTCCCTTCAAAGCTTACCAATAAGGTATCCGCAAATTGTTCTATAGTTGCGAGATCAATCAGTTGGATTTCAGACCTGAATTTTAAAAGTTTTCTTTTTTTTCAATTCCAGAAATGTATTCCATTCGGACAAACCTTATTGACTCATTTTTCTTGCGAATTCCCAATTTTTAATATAAAAATCACACGAAAAGAAGGTATATTCGTATGTTTCCCAAGATTGGAAAACTATACTTAATCATTCATTTCGCGTGTCACTATTTACTCAAATGTATCACTATAACAACAAAAAATCTCCAGAAAATAGCGGGCCAGTGAAGGGAAATTTCATAATAATAATAAAAATCTAATTGGGAAGAGAAACATTTGAAAATTATTGTTAATCGAAAAAAAGAATGGGAAGAGTGAGTGTCGAGACAGCGATACAATGAAAAAAAAACTTTGAAAAGTTTTTTAGCTAAAGTTTAATAAACGTCTATACAATTTGAGAAGTTATTCAAATTCTATCTCCTTAGAGTTTCAAAGTCAAATCCAGAGTCAAGAATGGCCTTGGCTGCAATGGATGCGTCGGCGAAGGTTGGTGGAGCACGTCCGAATTCATTTCCAGAGATCAATATGTTTTTAGCTGTAATAAATAGCATATTAAGCACAGCTCAGAGAGAATAATATCAGAAATTATAGGATTTTTTTTTAATTTTATAGTTTTGTTTTCAAACACAAAACTATAAAATCAAAATAATTCAGTTTCGAATGCAAAATGTTCTCCATTTACCAACTGACTAAGGTGAATCAAATGTTATAACGATGACTAAATCGCTAGAAATATCCTTGCAGATGTATAAACTGGATACAAAAGAGTACGATACTCAGCTTAAGTTCTTTGAAGACGACAAATTTTGGTTCCTATTAGCCGACAGCGGACAGACCTATAATGAGTTATTGGCTCAGGCGGACAAGACGAATAGGGATAGATCGTTGATGTAGTCATCGAAGAACGACCGAAAATGGAAGCAAATAAATTAAATTTACTTAAATAAACAATGTAACATTTTTCACAGGAAATTAGAGAAACTACTGATGAAAATCGCGGAACAATACACTAATTATAGCGGAGTAGTCCTTGAATTTTGTTGAGAAACTTCTCCATTCGATTTCGGAATTGTGCTCTGCAATTAGTTGGCAATAATTATATATTTTTGAAAAATTGTAGTAAATTCACGAAAACCCATTGTAAATAATAACAGTTGTATATTTAAACGAGCTACAGGAAAGAGAATTCACAAAAACCTGCATGGTCACATCAGAATACTCGCGTATCCCGTGGTTTCGTAAAATTTACGTTGCGATTCAGTTAAGTGTGAATAAGCATCGCCGATTTACCATTTATACACAAAAATTAACATTTTAGAAGACTTAAATTCACATTTCAGCCTTATAAACATAGATTTTAGATACGCGAATTTACAACAATTATAGCGATACATCTTAAACATGCACGACCACAATAAACAACTATTTCTCTCATTCTACTCACCTGCCCCCGCCGATTATTAGCTTCCAGATTGATTTCCATCAACTCGATGAAAGCCGCTTCCAGAACAATCCGCGCCTGCTGATTCCACTTTTTCGCGAATAGATCGTTGACGTAGTCATCGAAGAACGACTGAAAATGGAAAAGAACTTGAATTGAATGATAATTTGGATTCATTGGGACACCGAAATGGAAGACGACTTCAGTAAGCGATTCTAATGACGTCGATGTGATCTCCATTCCGAATTGACCTGTCATTACGAGCTGCAAAAAAAGTAATATTGGCTTACATCAAGTTGCGATTCTAAGTAAAAATCCTCCAAAAAAGCGAAATGTTTAAGTCTCTGTTAATTTACAAAAAGTGTCGTAATCCCATATCAGACGGTGTAAATCTATTGCTATAATATGCACAAAAGACCACTTAAAACAGACACACACAATGTTGTGCATGGTGAGGACTTACGGTGGAGCTATTTCAACTTATCGCTTAGCTTACTGTTTTATTTATTTTTTTTATAAATCATGATCAGAGGAATCGATAGAGCACAAATAATTTAAATTTGACAGAGCATACTTCAAGTATACTGAAGACGTTCGTACGATAAATACAATTTAAAGACCTGCACATTTCTATACAAATGCAGAATTAAAAGAATAATTAGATGATGAACATCTTCGTTGCATCTTACTGGGTTTGAGAATAATCTAAAAGAGATTAGTTGTTTTCGCCGCTTGTGACAACACTCTGCGAATTCACAGGATATTTCCAATGTGAATCTAAGCCAGCGTCCGTATAATTATTGTAATCACAAAGAATCGCCACCCTATGGATCCCTCGAAACATGAGGAAGGAGGACTCTTACCTTAGTACACTGGCACAACGACGACATCAACTGATCAGATATCTCCGTCAGACTTTCAGGAAAATGAGACAAAATGAGACGAAAGAATTTCAGCGCGATGTGTACGGCATTTGAAGTGCACGATCATTCATAATCGTCAGAAGCATTTCCAGGGACTGAATGACCACTTTTGCGCCCATCGAGCAGTTGTCTTCGCCCAGCGTGAGGAAATCCTTGGAGAGTACACTTGACAAAATATCGATGAACAGGGCCTGTAAAGAATTAGACATCTTGTTTCATCCATTGGCGGAACAGTCGGAACGAAAATGCGCGCCGTTGTAATAAAACTGTAACAAATTGGCAAAAGGATTTTCACTGAGTTCGATGTCGCGTGATATGGGCCGTTCTTTTCATTATAAATAAATTTCATTTTTTTTCGGTTTATAAATTTTCCACTCAAGAATGACCTACTAAATCCGTTGCTTTCTCCTCATCGTCAGCCGCAAAAGTGGAGAATCGATTAATAGGATAATTTCGATAACTGTTTAAAATTTCCAAAAGCGACGAGTAATGCGCATTGGATTCTTCCTCGCTGTCAATACATATTGAAACTTTCGTGGTTAAATTCAATATTAATTGAAAAATGCTCGATACGACTGTCTCGTTTTGACTACGTGATCGCATCAGATGAATGCACTTCTCAATGATGGCATAGAGGAATTCTGGAATGAATTAGTTATGCTGGAAATGTTGATAACTATATCATTCTTGTGTGTCCAATTCAAATCAATTTTTCAACCAATCAATCAATCAACACCTATTCGGGGCGAGGCAAAAATGCATGAATTTGTTTAAATTTTTTCATTGTTCATTGACCGCATTTTTCTTCAATAAATTATTAAAAATCGGAGAAGTGGGCGGGAAACGTTCAACTCTTTTAGCAACATATTCAGAAGTGACCGATGGCCCAACGTCTTGCTGCGAAACGTACAAATGTGGAACGGCGGAATTTTCCAAAATAGACATTATGTGTCCATATTTGTTGTATGTCTAAAATTATTTAAAAATTGTCGAGAATCGACATCTACAAGATGGCTTCAGCAAATCCGCTAACTGGTGCAGCATTCGTTGTGACCATGACTCTCTTTAAAACAAATATTTGTAAGATTTTCCCGTTGACACGCTTATACCTAATAGAGAGAAATCACAATCCCCTATACTCCTTATTAGTACTAAATTTCTTTCTCTGTTTATCAAAGCTTACGAAGCCGAGTGACTCTGACTGGCTTGTGCCACTCCATCGAAGCATTGGAGGTAATCTACAATTTGCGAATCGACATCTGTCTGCGATGGCATCTCGGCGGCCAAAACGAATCTGTCACATAGTGGTACCAGGATCTGAAAAAGTTCGGTAATACCGTCAGTAATAATTAAGAGGGAAACATGTCCATTTTGTTAAGATTTTGGATTCTTAGCGAAAATTGTAGCACTTTTTAGAAACAAAAGTTTGAGTAGTCCCTTGTCGCCAACGATTTGAGCAAATTTCATTATAACTGGTACAGCCATGCTTCGATTTATCGATTTTGCAGCGGCACCGATTAACACCAACGCCTTCATCAGATTTGCTCTAAAATCGATTGACTACTTCATGGACAACCATCGCCCAAGACCGCAAGGCATGGTTAGCTGTGATCCGCGCTCACACAAGCGATTAACGGATCGACTAAGTAACTAAGTAAGTAAGTAATAGTTATCCGAATCAGAAAACTGATCTCATTCCTTGTTTTAGAAGTTTTTTCTAATAGTATATGACATTTCAGACAAGTAGATTTGTAGATTTTAAAAAGAAAGAACGGGATAGGGATCTTTTTAGGGTCAGAGCCCCCCATTCGCTGTGCTCACACTACGCGCATCGGAGCATTTTCGCAATACTTAACAAAAAAGAATTTCTTCACACGGGAGGCCTCGTTCGAGGAACAACGGCTAAAGGAGTTTCAGTTTTCAGACACTATCCATCCTCTTTGGACACAGCACAAACAGTGCACTCAAATATCTATCGGGAGCCTGGCGCACCGATGACCGTCCAAAAATAGTTTTACATTCCCACCTGATGATTACTCAAAAATCGTTGGTACAATTTATTTGAGAAATTCCACGAGAGAATGTTCTCGGAAACTTCCAGAATTCGATCACATAGTCGCCGGGCAAAATTATTTTCGACAATGTATTCCTGATTGGACAATGCGTGCAACATGGTCAACGACATCTCCAGAAGACGGCGTTGTTCTGCAATTTGGAACTTCAAGTTTTGAATATCAATATTCGGCATTTCGTCAATTTTTCTGGTCGGCAGTGCATTAAAGGATATAAAAAGTGAGATTTGGTTTAAAACAACTCCCGCTGAAATTCTATAGAATTGCGATTTTCGGCTACCTTTACGTTGGCCTTCCCTCATAATAACAATAATTATAATTTATGCGTTAACCATTAAAAAATAATACATAAAACGCAATTCTTCGACTTTTGGCATTTTTTCTTTTTTTTTGTCACCTCATATTCAATTTTGCGAGTTATTAATAATAAATAATTAATTATTAATTTTCATCACTTATTGGTTTTAAAACTACGAATAAAACGCCGGAGTTTTTGAACATCGGTTTACCAAACAGTCAGTTTCCATCCAGACACATTCATTTGTGTTGAACAAGCCATAATGGTGCCCCATATCACCCCATCCTTTCTATATCTGTTTGCCAATGAGCCTATCAAGATTTCAATACCTCAAAAGTGCTCTTTGCTTGCAAATGAAAATCCCAAGTGATAGACAATTTCGAATTCCTCCACGCCGACGAGGAACTGCTCGATGAGCGCACTGATGAAAAGACATCCGGCAGCTTGAATCGTCGACGATTCGTTAGTTAACATTTGATGAATGAATTGATATAATTCCTCTTGATCTCCCGATTTTTCCATCCAGAATTCCACATTTGATGATCATAGCCGCCGATTTCAGGCATGCGCTGACGACGTAGGATTCAATGCTGCAAATATGAAAGTTTGAAGGGATAGATGGAGGTGTAGAATATTTGAAAAGCGGATAAGGGACCCAAGCACGAGGAATTGTAATTTTGAAATATAGATCCAGCTGTATTCCTTCTTCCGCCGATAATTGTTTAGAATTAAGCGACTTTTGGCTAATTAAATTAAAATCGATTTATTTATTCTCTCAGACAAGAAAACAAAAGAAACGGCGCATGATAAACTGAGGAACCGTAGAGATAAGAGGAGTTGGATAAGAATAATTAGTTAAAATGACCAATTAGGGTCAGCAGGAGGTAGGCAGCACCACCGAAAATAAGTTAAATTCATCCCATCTCTGACTTACCGACGTACAAAAGAAACTCGAAAACTCGAATTTAAACGACATTGCTGTATTTTAAGAAAGTAACCCTTAATTCCTTCGGCCTGGGTTTGAGGATTATGGAATCCTACCTTAATGAAGTGACCACGAATTCGAGAAGTGTTTTATAAGCTACTTGAACATCTGCCGCTTCAATAATTGACCAATTTCAGAGCACGATCTCTCCAGTTGCTTGCCTGATTTGAAATCGTACGAATGGGTTGCACGATTCACCTAAAATTCAGAACCTATGTATATATGAGTCAAGTTCTAATGTACCGGCGAAATTTTCCAATTTAACGGTATATTCATTTTGATAGAAGAAACTAGAGAGTTGAACTGAGGATTCACACAAGTATTTGCCATAAATTGTGAGATTTTGAAAAGAAAAAATAGGTGCTTCAGCAGATTTTTCTGGCGAACACAAAATTTCAAGTTAAACTGATTTTAAAGCAGAACAATTCCGTGGAAAATCAGTTCAATAAAATTAAGTATTACTAACTCTTTAAATCTCCGAAATACTTAAAGTGACTGTTCCTTTTTAAACGAAACCATTAATTCCCTTCAAAGCTTACCAATAAGGTATCCGCAAATTGTTCTATAGTTGCGAGATCAATCAGTTGGATTTCAGACCTGAATTTTAAAAGTTTTCTTTTTTTTCAATTCCAGAAAAGTATTCCATTCGGACAAACCTTATTGACTCATTTTTCTTGCGAATTCCCAATTTTTAATATAAAAATCACACGAAAAGAAGGTATATTCGTATGTTTCCCAAGATTGGAAAACTATACTTAATCATTCATTTCGCGTGTCACTATTTACTCAAATGTATCACTATAACAACAAAAAATCCCCAGAAAATGGCGGGCCAGTGAAGGGAAATTCCATAATAATAATAAAAATCTAATTGGGAAGAGAAACATTTGAAAATTATTGTTAATCGAAAAAAAGAATGGGAAGAGTGAGTGTCGAGACAGCGATACAATGAAAAAAAAACTTTGAAAAGTTTTTTAGCTAAAGTTTAATAAACGTCTATACAATTTGAGAAGTTATTCAAATTCTATCTCCTTAGAGTTTCAAAGTCAAATCCAGAGTCAAGAATGGCCTTGGCTGCAATGGATGCGTCGGCGAAGGTTGGTGGAGCACGTCCGATTTCATTTCCAGAGATCAATATATTTTTAGCTGTAATAAATAGCATATTAAGCACAGCTCAGAGAGAATAATATCAGAAGATATAGGATTTTTTTTTAATTTTATAGTTTTGTTTTCAAACACAAAACTATAAAATCAAAATAATTCAGTTTTGAATGCAAAATGTTCTCCAAGTTGTCACCGAACATGGCATAATTTTTATATAGCCATAGTATATATAAGTAAGTAGTATATATAAGTCTGCTATGTAAAACAGTCAAGTTTTCTATGCAGTAATTAGTATTTAAGAAGACCAAATCATTACGGAACTGCGGAGCATTACGTTCTCCCTATTTTCCGCTCCTTATATTAAAAAAATTCATATTGTTTTGCAGATGAGTGCAGAAATTTCGAAGCGAAAAAATCTCAAAAACCATTGATGATGCGGAATATACAAAATTTATGGAAACAGTCAAAAAAGCTACTGACGGAAAAGACAAAATGAATATGAAACAATTCCTGATAATTTAAAATCAGAAACCTTTTTTTTTTTCGTTTTTTTCTTAACGTATTGCTATTAAATGGAAGTATTTAAATTGCTTTTTGCCAAGTACAAATGCATTTAAATGAAAAAAAAAATCAATTTAAATGATGAACGAAAACTATATATTACCCATCCGCGAGGACGTGATTTTTCGTTTAAAGGTGCTGTTTGGGTCTCGGATAGCGCGTTTTAACGCGCTAATTAAAAAAATTGAAAGATAGCTTATTCTTGTTGTTCTCTGTTGAAACGACGTGTATTTTTAATGAAACAATTTTTTTATGCCAATAAACAATGGATTTCGAACATAATTTACTATTATCGATTTATACTTAAAATAAAAATCACAAAGAAAACAATTTGTCAAAATTTCTTCTATTTATGAGTGCTAAAAAATTCATATATTCATTAAAAGAATGATTCAAAGAAGTCTTTTCAAAGAAAAGTCCTTGCGCATTTCCTTTTAAGGTGTGTATTAACAAGGCGCTTTCAAATATTTTGTATTTTTTAGTTATTCCAGGAAATCCCCATACCATGCACGATCCGCCTCCGTGCTTGACAGTTATTGAATTTTTTGCAAACTTTTTTGTAAACATCCGATTGCCAAATTATTGATTTTCCGGTATTATACTGTTAAAAAGAAAAAGAACGTCGGTTTGTGAACAATTAAAAATAAAACAAAGAAAAGTGCTTCACAGGCAACTGCAAGAAAAACAACTCTCCTCGTCCTAAAAACTGATTGTCGCGCCGGCCCACCAGAGTCCAAAATACACGTTTAAAACCCGGGCGATAACCCGACAAAATATTTCCACGTGGAATTTTCATCATAGAGTCATTTGAAAATCTTGGTTTATCTTCAAATTTATGAGATTTTATATTTGTTTGTTCGGAAAAGATATTTCACTACGAAAAATGTTTTATTCCGTATTTCCGCGTGGTATATACTCAACGTGTCCCGTTGCCCTAATTTAAACATATATAAAAATGCCTGATATCATACCAATTTACCGATAAACGAAATCAAATTTTTGGGGGAATAAGCGAATAATTCGTTTAATATCGCTTCCCACGAAAATGTCCAAACGTTTCCATCGCTCTCCGCATTTGTGCACAGTAGTGAAATTTTGTTCACTGCTGGCACTTTGCGTGCCCAATCTCTGGTGCCAATCGGGTTTGTTTCAGAATAGAAAGAATATTCTGAAGAACTCTATTGATTTTCAGCTTCTGCCTTTCTTCTCGAGTACTACAATGATAACAATCCGCAGGATTTCAAGCATAGTGAGTCGCCCTTTCTCATTCTTTTTTCTCTCTTACGCCTTAATAACACTTTGTTGTAGAGCCGCACCCTGACCAGAATATAACTTCGGATGGTGTCCCTTCAATCTACAATGCCAGCGTCGTGATGTTTCCCAACAACCCGGATAATTTTCAGAGAATCGGCCGAAGAGGTCCGTTTGTTCGGCGGCTTTTTAGTAGTTGGGGCGAGTAAACGGTCACTCGTTTTTCGCCTATTTTTTTTCTCTGGGCAGCATTGTGAGGGGTGTAAACAGCCTTTTCTCCAAGTCCAAGACAAATTGCAACCTCATACTTGCGTAATTAAACCTTTATTAAAATTATTAGACGATGCGTTAGAGCGCATTTACAATAGTTGTTATGAAAAAATTAATAAAATAAAGAGGGAGAAAATATTAATTAAATATATATACTTCGCTTTAAAAACTCCAAAGTAGTATTCGAATAATCGAGTACAAGCATCATTTGTATTTGCAACAATTTAAATGAACAGAATTATTTTGTTTTTACTTTTATTTTACATGCTTCCCCTATAAAACGTTAAAAACAACATCAAACGCGTTATTCACAAAAAATGTTTCGAAATCGTAAAATGCGAGTAAAAAGCCCCCAATTACCATAATCGGCTTTAAGATGAAGAAATATACACTTTTTAGTCAATGACCAGATGACCGATTTTCTCAATCACTCCGTCATCGTTGCTCACATCGCCAACGGTATTGCTCTTCAAGCTGGTATAATGGGTAAGACCATTTCAATCGAAGATGTTGTCAGTGAGCTTCTCAACCTTGGTCCTGCCGGTGTGAACCAGATACGCAACTTCCAATCGGACAGCGTCGCTACTCTAACTAGCAAACTACAGGGGACTGCTAAACAACTGAATGCGGGAAAAGACATTATTGATGCTGAGCAGATCGCTTTCAAATATAATGAGTTGTGCACAACTCCACTCCCGGGTCAAAATGCGACAGAAGTTCTTCATAACGATAAATACTTCGAAGAATTGGGCGCTATTTTGAAATCATCTTTGGTAAAAAATGTTAATGGTTACAATAATACGCTCAACAGTATTGAGGACGCGTTGACTAAAATCAGCGGATTCTCTTCAGATTCCATAAATGATCCAATCGAACAACGAGGTGTTGTCAATCTATTCCAAAATCTTCCAGCCTCTTTTGAATATCTTTTTAAGTACTCTGGTGCTCTTAAAAAAGATGTTGAAGAATTAAAAAATAAAACAGCAATATATGGAGCACCCCTTCTCTCTTTTGACTCTCTTGCGATGTTAGTTCATCTGAGAAACGTTCGTAAGAACATAACTGACGACATTGAGTTAAGTATGAAGCCTCTGTCAGAAAATGTAAAAATCGTTTACCAACATATGGATGACATCGAAACAGCAAGAAACGAGGTGGAAAAGATGCAGATTGTGGTAGGCAGTAGAGTTCATTCCGTGTCCACCGAAAAGCATTACACATCTGGCTTCCATTTTGGCATTGCTGACGTGAAACAGCTCGAGACCGATGTCAATGATCTATGGATTTCCAAGATTCTCAATATCAATCAAGATGATCTCCATAAATTAGGTGTAGGATTGCTCCCGCTGATCACTGCTAGTGTCGAGATAAAATCTTTGGATGATAAGCTATTGCCCGTTTCTAATTCAACTGTCTATCAATCTCTCCTAAACATCGCTAAGCTACACAGTGAGGTATCTGCAATAACGCCGCATTCGTTCAATATGTCGGAGGTGATACAGAAGTATACACTATGTTCGAGATCGACAATCTACAGTTCTGATACGAAACCAGCTGAAGATTTGCTCAAAAATGTGAGGCTATTGAAGAATTCTCTTGATTCGATGAAGGAATATGTGAGCAAGATTAACGTTAGCGAAATGAAGGCAGACTTCGATAAGTTTCACAATACCTTAGCCTTTAAGGATCTAAATAATATGACGCAGTCTCTAATCGATCTGCCAACTGTGATCTCAAATTTGGACAAACTTGCGCTAAAAAGTTTGAAAGGACGCGTTTCCAATGCTAAACAAGCTCTAAATGATGCCACTATACCCGGTATAGGTGCTCTTTTGAATGACATTAATGATGGCAAAGGAAAAATATATCGACTAGAAAAGACATTTGACAATGAACTTTCCATTCTTAAATGCCTAAAGGAAATAGAAAAGCAGTCTTCAAATATGACTAAAGTGTTTCACGTGATTCAAAATCTGAGATCACTGGATAAGATGCTGCTTGCCGACGTCGAGCGCGTTGCTGTGTCGATTGCCGAAGTTTCAAAAAGCTTATCCAGTATCGAAGCGATTCCTGCTCAAATGAAAGAAAATGCCAGCATTGTAACTGAGAAGATCATTCAATTGCCGGAGTCGGCGAAGACTTCGGAAATCATCGGGCAATCTGCGAATTCTCTTCGGAACGCGTATGAACTTCTAAATCTGGAGTCGTCAATTGATCTGCTCAAAGGTATCGATCGCACCGTTCAAAAAGGAATCAGTAACATTTCGAATACCAAAGACAGAAAAAGCGTTTCTGAACAATGGGGAAAAGATTACGCAAAGGACATGGCCCAGTTGGATGCAGCGTTGGCAGCAGTCAAAGCATTTAGTAATAAATTGAATACCGCCAACGCTAAAACAATTGGCGATTATGGTGTTCCACTAATAGAATTGGCGACGATTCCTGATGTTAACATCAATGCAGCTGAAAAATCGAAGGCTCTGGAAACATTGATTCATCTGAACCCAAACGACAAATCACTTCTTCGGTCAAGCAAGGAAACACTCGACGTGATCGCATCTCTAGATCTTCAATTTTCCAGCCACAAAGCTCAGCTCGAAAATGCCCCAACTGCCTTTGGAGCGATTCACAGTTTCTTATCACAAATATTGCCTAATAACCACTTTGCTGCTTCGATGCCAGCGACAGGTGTTACTGAAGGAATCCCGTAAGTGTTTTCGTAAAGAAACGATATTTTGCTTCGACTTACTTCATTATTACAGATATTGGGTGTGGATAATAACTGCGGTACTTATTGTACTTTTCGCTGTAGTATTCGTGGGAGTCGTTTGTTGGCTAATATCGATGAAAAAGAAGAAGAAGGCGAAGGAGGAGAAGGAGGAGAAGGAGAAGAAGGAGAAGGAGGAGAAGGAGAAGAAGGAGAAAGAGGAGAAGGAGAAAATGGAGAAGATAAAGGAGATCGGTGACCTTAAGAAAAAATTATTCGCATACATAATCAATATGGGATACCCTGATTTCGACAAACTTATTACTTACTTATATTCGACCATGGAAAGTTTTATCTCCTCGATAAGGGATAAGAATTATTTATATGATACTCTGAATGGCGAAAAATATCGGTAAGTGCTCCAATGAATGTGGTTGACTTGATCTTTCTGGCTTTAGATTCTGTGAAATTCCATGCAACCCGGCAACAGCAATCAAATTCAAATTGGACGGTAAGGATTTCGAGATTCACGCCAACAAGGTGTCGGCCAGCAGTACGTGGCGTGAAGATGAGACTCGATTCATCGCAACCCAGGTGTGCTTTTGAGATTACAGAGTTTTTCTCTCTTTTTCTCCATCTTTTACATCTGAAAAATTCAACATTCTTGGTGTATTGAGTTTGAATTAAGAGCTATTTACTCTCCTATTCTTAGTAGGTAAAGAATACTGATCTCCCTGATCCTACTCATTTTTCGCTTCAATTCCGAGACTAAAAAATAATAAAAAAGGAGAGTATTCTTCGATATTCCAAGAAGCTGGGTTTTCAGTTCTAAAATACACTGAATTTTAAACATACATAGTATTGAAGGCTCCCCTGCCAGGAACGATAGTCGACTTCTGGAGCATGGTGATTAAATACGAGTGCAACAACATTGTAATGCTCTGTAATTTTATGGAAGACGGGAAAAACAGGGCGGATCCGTACTTTGCACAAAAAGAAGGAGAAGAGCAGGAATTCGGACGGTTTAAAATCAGAACCACCTCCGTCAAAAAGATTATTAATGAAACCACCGTGGAAAGGACGTTGGAGGTTGTCGACAAAGAGTAGGTTCTATCGTATAACCCGCTTTTATTAGTCTCAGTTATTCTTTCAGGAATAAGCATTCAACAAGACACGTCAAACATTACCAGTTCCTCGTTTGGAAAGAGCGCGGTATTCCAGATGGCCACGAAAATGTTTCTAAGTTGATGGAAATGGTGGATAAAGACAAGGTAAAAATTAAAAACTGTGTCATGACATTACAGCTGTTAGTTTCAGAGTCCAATTGTGGTGCATTGCTGTGCTGGAATGGCAAGAACTATGGCTTTTATTGGATTGCATGTTGCTATTCAAATGATAATCAAGAATACCGAAATCGAGTTACATGAGATACTAAATAAGATGGGCGAACAGCGCTGGAAATACTTTCTAACGTATTCTCAACTTGAATGGTTCATTTTAGCGGTCATTTACCAACTGACTAAGGTGAATCAAATGTTATAACGATGACTAAATCGCTAGAAATATCCTTACAGATGTATGAACTGGATAGAGTCGTGTACGATACTCAGCTTAAGATCTTCGAAGACAACAAAGATTTGTTCAAAATAGCCGACAAGAAACTGATAAAAAGATTATATAAAGACTACCATCGTACAGAAGCTGGGAAAGAAGGGGAAACTCTGTCAAAGAAGTTTCTACTATTTGGCTGGCTAGAAATAACCTCAGAGATGTATGAACTGGATACAGACGTGGAAGATACTCAACTTGAGCCCTTTGACGAAGGACTGAAAGAAGGGGAAACTCCGTCAAAGGAGTCTCCACTCGAAAAGGCGAGAAAAATGTTTTCGACAGAAAAATAGGAATTAATAGAACTTTCTTGCCTCTTGATTTGGGGCTTGTGCACTCGCATAAATAAAGATTTTGTTTTCCCACGTATCAAGGAGATATTAGTGTTTTAAAGCCGGAAATTCAAATGAAGTCATTGATTAAAATGAAGTAATTGAAGGAGTTTTCGTAATTTCCTAGAGGAAACAATAGGTCAGATCTTCGTGAGTTGTACATCTTAAATGTGGGGTTAAGCAAATAAATTAAATTAAAAATAAACAATGTAACATTTTTCACAAGAAATTAGAGAAACTACTGATGAAAATCGCGGAACAATACACTAATTATAGCGGAGTAGTCCTTGAATTTTGTTGAGAAACTTCTCCATTCGATTTCGGAATTGTGCTCTGCAATTAGTTGGCAATAATTATATATTTTTGAAAAATTGTAGTAAATTCACGAAAACCCATTGTAAATAATAACAGTTGTATATTTAAACGAGCTACAGGAAAGAGAATTCACAAAAACCTGCATGGTCACATCAGAATACTCGCGTATCCCGTGGTTTCGTAAAATTTACGTTCCGATTCAGTTAAGTGTGAATAAGCATCGCCGATTTATCATTTATACACAAAAATTAACATTTTAGAAGACTTAAATTCACATTTCAGCCTTATAAACATAGATTTTAGATACGCGAATTTACAACAATTATAGCGATACATCTTAAACATGCACGACCACAATAAACAACTATTTCTCTCATTCTACTCACCTGCCCCCGCCGATTATTAGCTTCCAGATTGATTTCCATCAACTCGATGAAAGCCGCTTCCAGAACAATCTGCGCCTGCTGATTCCACTTTTCCGCGAATAGATCGTTGACGTTGTCATCGAAGAACGACTGAAAATGGAAAAGACGTTGAATTGAATGATGATTTGGATAAACATGAACAGTTAGATGACAATTTGTTGGCGCGAGGTTAGCTAAACAAAACGCGGATTAAAATATTTAGCAACTCACACCACAGGCCAATATTCAATGGCTACCTTTTGAATTTTTAAAATCCTTTGAATTTTGCGAAAATTTTGAAAATTAAATTGAATTTTGCTCATTTTCTGAATAGTTTTCGACTTTTAGATCATTTTTGCGTGGAAATCGTATTTACTAAATCAATGGCTACAAACTAGGTAGCCATTGATAATCGAAGGCAAAAGTAGTCAAAGAATATCAGGTAGCCATTGAATATTGGCTCACACCACAGCCAGTATAAAAATGCTTACGGACCAATATAAGGCACTCGTTGATTGAAACTTTTCTCTTCAAATCTTCAAAGAAATAGGTCGCCTGCTCACGTTCCTCCGCTGTTACGACGCTTGGTGGTGCCTGGGAAACATTGGGACAAATTACGAGTAAATTATTGAAAATCGGCGAAATTTTCCAATTTAACGGTATATTCATTTTGATATTTCCCATAAATTGTGAGATTTTGAAAAGAAAAAATAAAAGTGCTTCAGCAAATTTTTCTAGCGAACACAAAATTTCAAGTTAAACTGATTTTAAAGCGGAACAATTCGATGATTGAAAATCAATTCGAATGCGTCAAAAAAATTTTTTTTTAATTCAAAAACGATAATTGTAAAACCGAAGCATACCCATGAAAGCGGCTCCGGAGATAATCTCAATCAATTGTCAGCTTTTCGATCATTTCTCCTGGAAAATGAGACAATGGGAAGTGAAACTTGAGTTTAAGAGGCTCCACGATTCTGAATTACCGTAAAAATTATAATATGTAGACTGAAAAAGGATTATTGAAAAATAGAAAGGAACATGCAAGCAACCTTTGTGCATACTTCAAACGAAATGTTTGACGCTTTATTTTAGAAATGATTTTTGTCTTATTTCGAATTTTTTGTTGTAATATAATTTCTGACACAAAAATAGCTTATGGACAACGATGAAAATGATAGATTTAAATGCCGAAATCTACTAAATAAATCGCTAGAAATATCCTTGCAAATGGCAGGACGAGTTGAAAAAGAAAAAAGAATTAAAAAAAAACGATTGTCAAGCAGCTGGGAAATAAAGGAAAATTCTGTCAAAGGCGTCTCTAATCGCAATAAAGAGACTGTTATTGTTTGCCTTTTGTATAAAGATTTGGGGCGTAAAGATCTGCGTCAAGAGTACTATTTCTTGACGCAAATCTGTTCGCAAATCCATCATTTAAAAATATTTAATCACAGACAGAAAAATTCGACAGAAATAATATTCGAAAGGAGAGGAAAAAAATCGAACAAAAATGGTGATTACGAAATGCGAAATGCGCTTTTTCTTTCCAAATTGCGTCATAATTGTTGTGCTAGCTAGTGTGTCGTGTCGATTTTGGAATTGATCGATTGAATCGAATTAAATCGACAATTTTTGAATCGATTCAATCGATTCAACATGATTTGAATCGCAATTGAATAAAAATCGAATCGTTCGATTCGATTCGATTCAATTAGATAAAATGGAATCAACAAAAATAGTGCAAATGCGCTCTACCGACCAATGCCTTTGGCGGCGGTTTAAAATCATATTTTTAAACTGTTTTTTTATGGGGTTATTCATGAAAAGCAAAAAAAGCATTTTATTGCATTAAATGCCTTTTTTGCATGAAAATGCAATCGTGAATAACATTAAAGTGGCGTTTTTTGTATTAAAATGCTTTTCGTGCTTTTCATGAATAACCCCATTAGTAAATTGCATTTTTCAAAGGAAAATACGATTTCAAACCTCCGCCGAAGGGATTGATCGGTAGAGCGCATTTGCACTATTTTAGTTGATTCGGTTTTATCTAATTGAATCGAACTAAATCGATTCAAATCGATTTGCCCGTTCAACAAATCGAATCAAAATTGATCGATTTTTGAATCGACACGACACACTAGTGCTATTTTTTATTTATTTTTTATTTCTCGGTATTTTTTTTCATATAATTCTATAAAAATACCAAATTTGTTAAAGTCAATAAGAATCTCAATTTCTGAGAAATGCTCATTTTTAAAGATTGAGCAAAGGGATTCAGAGAATCTAGAATTCTTTGTGCTCTATTCTTTCAGATTTTCCTCTTTTCATGCAAAACATGTTCAGCTGATAGCCAAATGTATATAGAACTAGGTGCGCCTCCCAGAGAACGCAGACAGTTAGAGTGCACTCGTTTCTCTGCGTCTCTTCTCAATTTCTGAGAAAAACGTGGATATCTCGAGTAGGAAGCAAGATAGAAAGAAATAGTAAACTGACAAAATATGTAGAATTTTAAGCTGAATAGTTTATTTGTTGAAAGCTTTTTGATATCTCTAAAACTGACTGAGATATACTTAGTTTTATCTAGAGACACAGGTAAGTAACCTGGTTAGAGTGCACTCTTCTCTATTTCGCTGAGCCATCGACGAATTTCGTCTTGTCAATAAGGAGTCCGACGAGTCATCTCAATTCTGCTACAAATCCTGAGCAAAATCATGGCTCTGACACTCGGTTTTCCTCGAGGACTACACGAGTTTCTCACGCACATTAGAGATTCCACCTTTTGCAGCCCTCTCTCACTCTTTAAAAAGTTGAAAATTCATAAAAGTACAACAAGCTCAGTGAAGCCCTCAACGCGCGCGGTGTCGCGGTGGTGCTCTTCCGGCTTCCATGAGCCTTTAAAGTGTCGCTACTACGACTATTACCTGTTACAAAAGGAGGCGACGATTATGTCGTTTTTGCACGGAGAATTATTTATTTGGCGGTGCTCCTTTTAGCCCCAACTCGTTTAGTAATGCATACTCTGTGCCAAGACGTACTCTCGTGAGCACGCTACTACTTCCGGCTGTTTTAAATGAAGTAAACCGTCTCGTCGTTCGGAGCACCGGATTCTTGAGCACGAGCCCGGACACCGTCGCGTTTGGCTACTGCTCCATGCAGACCAATGTTGGTTAAAGACGCTCCGTATTTGGCCTGAGCTAGACAACGACGCAGACAGTTAGAGTGCTCTCGTTTCTCTGCGTCTCCCCTCTCCTTTAAGAAAAACGGGGATATCTCTAGAACAGGCAGACATAGAAAAACAGCTTCAAGAGATGAAATGTGCCAAATTTCATGCTCTGCATTTTTTCATTTGAAAATGTTTTTCTAAACCTGACGGTTTTCGAGATATGCTCATTTTTAAAGATTGAGCAAAGATATACAGGAGAAACTAGAATTCTCTCAGCTCTACTTTTTCAGATACTGCTCTTTTCTCACAGAAAAAAGTTCAGCTAGACACCAAGTGTGCTTAAAACTAGCTGTGTCTCCCAGAGAACGCAGACAGTTAGAGTGCACTCATTTCTCTGCGTCTCTTTTCAATTTCTGAGAAAAACGTGAATATCTCAAGAAATAATTGAGATAGAAGGAAATAGTAAACTGAAAAAATGTGTAAAATTTTGTGCTGAATAGTTTACCTGTTGAAAGCTTTTTGATATCTCTAAAACTGACTGAGATAAACTTAGTTTTATCTAGAGACACAAGAACTGGAATCTAGAGGATTCTCAATTCGTTTTGGCTAGAAAAAAATCTGGAAAACCCAGAGCGTTTGGTGAGTTCAGTGAAGATTTGCGTAAGATCTTGCGCAAACGGTGTATGCACACCAGGCACCATACTTGACGGCAATGCAGTTCATCCCTTATTCTTGAATTTGCAGGGCGGAAAACTGCAAAATGAGGGCAATCATATTCTCACAAAACGAGATTTCTCGAGAGACTCTCGAGACCAGAGAAATGCGGAATTCCGGATTCCGTCGTTTTTTTCATTCCATGAAAATTTTTTTTCCGTTTTCCGTTTTCCGAATTCCGAGGTCCCAAAATACAATTCCGCCCCACTCTGCAGAGAAGGGCGGAATTTCGGATTCCGCCGTTTTTTTTCGTTCCGTCTTCCGGATTCCAGATTCCGTGAAAAATGTTTTTTTTTTCCGCTTTCCGTTTTCCGGATTTCGAGTTCCCAAAATCCAATTCTCACAAATCGAAATTTCCCGAGAGTTTCTCGAGACTTTCGAGACCAGAAAAGGGCGGAATTTCGGATTCCGCCGTCTTTTTCATTCTGTCTTCCGGATTCCAGAATCCGTGAACAATGTTTTTTTCCGTTTTCCGGATTTCGAGTTCCCAAAATCCAATTCTCACAAATCGAAATTTCCCGAGAGTTTCTCGAGACTCTCGAGACCAGAGAAGGGCGGAATTCCGGATTCTGCCGTTTTTTTCATTCCGTCTTCCGGATTCCAGATTCCGTGAAAAACATTTTTTTCCGTTTTCCGTTTTCCGGATTCCGCCAAACGGTTTCCCACGAGCGTGACGATGCTTAAAGGAGCACGGCTTCGGCGCTGCTTGTCACCCCCCCCCGTGAAGTGAATTCGCTCTATTGTTAATGTGCTCCCCCCAAACCGAATGACGAACTCAACTCAAACAGAGCTCGAACGGAGCCGGAACGAATGATGATATCAGCACCGCCTTCCTAATCACCGCGCTGACTGGTTTTCACCCGTCGCCCTCCCATCCCCACCGCCCGTTGCTCTGTTCGAACTGTGCTCCGCGCTGCTCTGTCCGTAAGCCGGCGATGGTCAGTGACTCCCTTCTATCCGCGCCATTCCTCGTTCGCCATTATCCAAAACACAAATAATTGGAAATACGCTCATTGTGTGTGTGTGTGTGTGTGTGTGTTAAAGAGCATAGGGATGCGGCTTCCGATGGTCTTTCCGCGCGGAACGCTCGTTTACCGATTCCCTTCTCTTTTTCCATTTTTTATTTCTATTAACGAGGACGGAATTCCGATTTGCGTTGCACTTTACTATTTCAAAACCTCTAGTCTGCTGGCGCTTTTTTGCGCGTTTTTTTACTTTTTTATAACAATCGATTCTCCTGGCGCGCCTTTGACGCTTTTCGCTTTTTGGGTTCCATATCATCTGGCGCGCCCAAGACGTGTTTTTGCTCATTTACAGCTATATTCTTCAATAAGAAATATGAGCTTTGTTGGCTCTGGCGCGCCTTTGACGCGATTTTAATTTTGGGGTACCAAATCATCTGGCGCGCCTTTGACGCTTTTCGCTTTTTGAGTTCCATATCATCTGGCGCGCCCAAGACGCGTTTTTGCTCATTTCCAGCTATATTCTTCAATAAGTAATAAGAGTTTTGTTGGCTGGCGCGCCTTTGACGCGATTTTAATTTTGGGGTACCAAATCATCTGGCGCGCCTTTGACGCTTTTCGCTTTTTGGGTTCCATATCATCTGGCGCGCCCAAGACGCGTTTTTGCTCTTTTCCAGCTATATTCTTCAATAAGTAATATGAGCTTTGTTGGCTCTGGCGCGCCTTTGGCGCATTTTGCATTTTGGGTTTTATATCATCTGGCGCGCCTTTGACGCTTTTTGCTTTTTGTGCTCCATATCATCTGGCGCGCCCAAGACGCGTTTCTTTTTTCAAAAGTTTCTCTCATTGCTCTCTTCAATGCAACGCCCACCTAACTGAAAGCCGAGAGCAAAAAAGGAGAAGAAAACGCCTTCCGTACTACCACCAACACCTCACTTCTTGTGGTCGCATTCCCCCGGGGCCGCCGCGGTCCCCCCCCCCTCCATACCTTGAGGGGGGGGGGGGAGAAAAAACGTTTCCTGCTATTATGTACGCACCCGTTTATCCGTTTCGCGACCCCCCCCCCACCTACTACTTTTTTTTCACTTTTTTTCGCCGTCCCCTTTTCTTTCATTCTGTAGTTTCTGTTTGGTGTGTTACGGCAGACAGAGCACCGGAAAACACAAACTTCCTCTTCGGAGCATTCAGGCTTGATTTTCAGCGGTTTTCTTCAAGCTGGCGCGCCTTTTGACGCGTTTTTTTCTGCATTTTTTGATTTTTGAAAAACTTGAAATCACATTACCAATGCACAATGTTTCAATGAGCAGCTGGCGCGCCTTTGCCGTTTTTTTGAGCTCATTTTTCATTGGCGCTTTTATAACGCTATTTCTTCATTACATTCCTCCTGGTGCACCTTTAGACGCGTTTTTTTTCTGCATTTTTTGATTTTTGACAAACTTGAAATCACATTATCAATGCACAGTGTTTGAATGAGCAGCTGGCGCGCCTTTGCCGTTTTTTTGAGCTCATTTTTCATTGGCGCTTTTATAACGCTATTTCTTCATTACACCTGGAGCAGCTGACGCGCCTTTAGACGCGTTTTTTTTTCTGCATTTTTTGATTTTTGAAAAACTTGAAATCAAATTATCAATGCACAGTGTTTCAATTAGCAGCTGGCGCGCCTTTGCCGTTTTTTTTTGGGGCTCATTTTTGATGTGCTTTTTTAAAACGCAATTTCTTTATTAAATTCCTTCTGGCGCGCCTTTAGACGCGTTTTTTTTTTGCATTTTTTGATTTTTGAAAAACTTGAAATCCCATTTTCAATGCACAATGTTTCAATGAGCAGCTCGCGCACCTTTGCCGTTTTTTTTGTGCTCATTTTTCATTGGCGCTTTTATAACGCTATTTCTTCATTACATCTGGAGCAGCTGGCGCGCCTGAAGCGCGAATTCTGACAAATAATTGCTCTAGCGCGGGTTGCGTCACTTTTTTGCACAATTCTCCATGAAAATTTCAGCGAAATGCTTTCTGATTCCTTCAAAATTCTTTTCCGGCAGATTTCGAGACTTTGCACTTAGCCTGGCGCGCCTTAAGCGTGTTTTCACTGGAAAACGTCTTCATGCGTATCTGAAACTTTTTCAGAGATTTTCGAATGGAAATTCTTTTTATCGGAGCAGCCTGGTGTGTCGTTGGCGCGTTTTCCAGATTATTCCATGAGATTCGACTCTCTGACGTCGCTCCTCCCATTGCTTTGCGCTGGCTGGCGCGCCTTTCAACGCGTATTAGTAGCACAGACCGCCGTCTGTCGCTTAAGGAACTACGCTTCAATACCGGGTATTAGAGTGGGGGGGGGGGGTAGAAATTGCTCTGCTTCAGTGATTCCCTTATTTTCACTGGAAACGGCTTGATTTTCATGAAATATGAGCACAACTGGGGTGCCGTCGACGCGTTTACTCTCTAGCTCTCTAGCTCTTTCTTTAACGGGGAGGGGGGGAGGCGGAGTTTGGGCAAAATAATTGAGACTTTAAGTTCTGGCGCGCCTTTGCCGTCTCTCTCTCTTTGTCTCTGTCTCTATCTGTCTCAGTTTGTCTATTCGTTTGTCTCTCTCTGTCCCTCTTTGTCTCTTTCTCTAGATTTTTCAAGTATTTAACGCAAAAAAAAAACGAAAAAAAGTGGATTTTTCATTAAAAAATGGCTGAAAATCATTGAAAATGACGTCATAATCGACGAAAATCGATTAAGAATCACTTTTAAAAAATGTAGTTTTTGACGCAAAAAAGTGAAAAAATGGATTTTTCATTAAAAAATGGCTGAAAATCAATAAAAATTACCTAAAAATTGCTAGCAAAACTTTTGGTGATTTTTTAAGTTTTCAACGCAAAAAAAGCGAAAAAAACGGATTTTTCATTTAAAAATTCCTGAAAATCACTGAAAATGACGTCACAATCAATGAAAAATCTCTGAAAATTGCCTAAACGTTGTTTCAAAAAAACGCGTAAAAAGCGCGCTAGCTATATAAATTTTGGTGATTTTTCTAAGTTTTAACGCAAAAAAAGCAAAAAAAAAATGGATTTTCATTAAAAAATCGCTGAAAATCATTGAAAATGACGTCATAATCAATGAAAAATCACTGAAAATTGCCTAAAAATTGCTAGAAAACCGCAAAAATATTTCAGAAATTGCGTCTGAAAAGGCGTGAAAGGCGCGCCAGACTTGACTCAAAAAATTGCTATAAATCACTGAAAATGACGTCAAAATGCATTTTTTGACGCAAAAACCATAAAACAAAAAGATTTTCTCACGAAAACGTCTGCAACTGCTTCAGAATCCATCTGAAAATGACTCAGAATGTCTGAAAATGTGCGAAAAATGACGAAAAACGCTGAAAATCAGAAACAGTCTAGAATTCGTGGGAACCGGATTCCAACAAAGTTCAACGGGGGAAACTTGACTGAAAACCATTGAATATGGATAGTAGAAGTGCTGAAAATACGGTAAAATCAATCTGAAACTTTCAGGAGTCATCATAATGGCTGAAAATGTCTGAAAATGTCTGAAAATGACTAAAAATGCTGAAAATGACTGAAAATGCCAAAAACAATTGTTTTTGAATAAGCAAACATCCTGTTCTATATCAAGTTACTACAAAACTACTTATTTACTCTCTTTCTCTGCTCTCTCTCTTTGTCTCTGTCTCTATCTGTCTCAGTTTGTCTATCCGTTTATCAGTTCTCTCTCTCTCTCTCTTTGTCTCTATCTGTCTCAGTTTGTCTATCAGTTTATCAGTTCTCTCTCTCTCTCTCTTTGTCTCTATCTGTCTCAGTTTGTCTATCCGCTTGTCAATTCTGTCACTTTGTCTCTCTCTATTTCTTTCTCTCTGTCTCTCTGTCCCTCTTTGTCTCTTTCTCTAGCTCTCTAGCTCTCTTTCTCTCTGAAATAGAATGAAAAACAATGAAAAATGAAAAGAAATCAGAAAGTTTCGAATGCATGCATCGCCCAGCCAACAATAAATGGTTTTTTCGCCGAATTTTTCTATTTTCAGACAAAAATTTCAGACAAAAACATTTTCAGTCAGAAATCTTCATCAATTTTCTCATTTAACTCCGCTTTTTGCTTAAAATTCTCAGAAAATAGTCTGGCGCGCTTTTGACGCTTCTGACCTCCCTCCCTCGAGAATTCTGGAGCAATTGGCGGATTGTGGTGGCTGGCGCGCCTTTGACGCTTCCCTCTCCTCGCGCACCTCATTTCTCAGGCTCAAGCTCTTCCATTTCCCACTTTGCACTTGTTTCAAGAAGCTCAACTCAAGAGGTTGCATAACGGAGCACCGGGTGAGAGAGCCAGGTTGCCGCAACCTCTAATAAAAGATCGCTGCTCCCTTCCCTTCTCTGAAACGATTTCTAGTCGAAAGTTGCACGGAGTAACCGTTATTTTTGCTCGCGGACTTATGCAAATTCAAATTCTGTAAAACAGATGGAATATATTTGCATATTTAGGACTGAAACATTCCAAACTGAAACTGTGAAATGTGGGCGGTTTGACGGGCACTTTAGATGCCCACTTTTCGCCCGTTCTTCTTAGTTGCAGCTTATGGGCAAGTTGCCGAGTTGTTGCACCTTTTTGATGAGAAAAAGACTCAAAGTTTTTGCTGAAACAGCGTTGTTAATGTCTATCAAATGGAAAGCGCTAAAGGCGCGCCAGATTCAGATTTTTGTGTTCGGAAGAGCATTTTCAGAGAAGCTTCGAGAGCTTGAAGCAAGAATCTGAAAATGAAACTTCAATTTCTTAATCCGCGATTCGCGCATTTGTCTGGAATTTCCAGTCTGAAATTGCGCCTACAATTTGCTGAAAAAATCTTCGGATCTGGCGCGCCTCTGACGCTCTCCACCCACCGTATTTGTGTTCCTCGTAAATCGACACACAGAGTTAAAGGCGCAATGATTTTTAGGAATTTTTGACAGTTTCTCTGAAAATTTCCAAAATTTCCATTGGACATAATGATATGAATGTCTGGCGCGCCTCCGGCGCACCTCTGACTCCGGCTGATTGCATTTTTGCTATAATTTTTTTTATTAATTTTTCAAGAGAAATTTGACTAATTTTCCCAAAGTCCAAAGTTCAAAGATCAAAGTTCAAAGGTCAAAGTTCACTTCGAATTAAAAATTACTATTTTGTTGTTTTTTCTCGTTTTTTTTTTCTCTAAAAATCCAATTTTCCCTGGTAATTTGTTTCGAATTGAAATGCCAATAATTCGATGATTCGAATTATGTGTCTTTTGATTTTAGAGAGACAGAGAGAGACGCAGAGACTAATTTTCGAATTTTGAAGCTGAAAAAACACGCCGCTGGTGCGCCAGCAACTCTTTACTTTTTCATTTCTGTTGCAATGCACCTTAAATGTTCGTTTACGTCATCGATTTGGGCTCCGCCCACTTCCACCAGGGTCCCCTCATTCGGCGGGTAATTTGCGGTGGTGAAATGGGCCGAAATTTCATTTTCTTCACGAAACATTTTCGTTTTTTTTTATTTTTATTTTTTCTCTTTGTCTCTCTGTCTCTGTGTCTCTCTCTCTTTCCTTCTGTCTCTATCTGTCTCAGTTTGTCTAGGCTTTGTCAGTTTTCACTCTTTGTCTTTGATCTGTCTCAGTTTGTCTATCCGTTTGTCAGTTTTCACTCTTTGTCTCTGATCTGTCTCAGTTTGTCTATCCTTTGTCAGGTTTGTCTCTTTGTCTTTGTCTCTGATCTGTCTCAGTTTGTCTATCAGTTTGTCAGTTCTCTCTCTTTGTCTTTGTCTCTATCTGTCTCAGTTTGTCTGTCCGTTTGTCAGTTTTCACTCTTTGTCTCTGATCTGTCTCCGTTTGTCTATCAGTTTGTCAGTTCTGTCTCTTTGTCTTTGTCTCTGATCTGTCTCAGTTTGTCTATCAGTTTGTCAGTTCTGTCTCTTTGTCCCTCTTTCTCTGTCTCTCTGTCTCTATTTGTCTCTATTTGTCTCTCGTTCTTTCTCTCTGTCCCTCTTTGTCCCTCTTTGTCTCTTTCTCTTCGTCTCTCTTTGCCTCCAACTGATAGTTCCCATAGAAACTGAAACCGCCAGCGAATGCCGAAGAGAATTCGAGAAACAGAAGAAAAAAAGTGAATTCGAAAGGGCACAGCCAAAAAAAAAAAGATCGAAGAAATGGGCAGCGGCGAGTGTAAGAGAGGACGCCGCCAAACTGGGATCAAGTGGTTTTAGAGGGTGCTCACTTGTGCAATCTATGCATTTGCAATGCGCTACTTTCAGCATTATTCATTCGTCGTCAAAATGCGCTGAAAATTCGCAAAACGAATCATTGAAAACGGAAGAAAACTGCAGTTTGTCTTCCGTTTTTTTTTCTCAGTTTTCTCACCGATTTTCAGTCATTTTCAGCCATTTTTTTCGATTTTTTAAATATTTTTTTTGTGATTTTATGTTAATGTTAAATTCAATGAATAAAATCTGATTTTTTGCAAATTTCATTGATTTTCAGCTATAAAATGACAAAAAATGCCGATTTTATGAATTCCGACTGAAAGTTATTAGCTTTTCGGGAATATTTGGAGGTTTTTTGACAGATTTAATTGATTAATTTCAGTTTTTCTTTATTTCAGATTGTTAGCGACAGCAAGCAATTTTCAGATAAAAATTCTGGAAATTTACTGAAATTTGTTGGCTGAAAATGCTGAAACTTGAATTTCAAGAATGAGGACAGTTTAGTGCATTAGTGAGCTGCCGCTGAATCCTCATAGTGATGCTCAAAATGCTCAAAAACGTGATGCAAATCTAGACCAAATCAAGACCAAAGTTATCTTAAATCCTGTGCAAACCTTGACCAAATCTAGACCAAACCTTGAAAAATGAGCCTTGATTCATTTTTTTTTGGTTTTACAAGCATACTTTTGTCTCTTTCTTTTCACATTCTATTTTTTGAGCTTGCTGGCGCGACTTTGGCGCACTTTTTGAATGATTTGATCTTGATTTTCGCCAATTTTCTGCAAATCAAGCTACTAAGTTCATTGGAGCTAGTACTATGCTCTCTTGCGCGGATGCTCACTGATTTGCTCACAGAGCTCCTCGAAGAAAAAGGAGCTCAAATTGAGAGCAAATCTAGGACAAATCTTGGACAAAGCTAAGGCAAATCTAAACCAAATCAAGAGCAAATCTAGAACAAATCAAGGACAAAGCTAAGGCAAATCTAGACCAAATCAAGAACAAATCTATGACAAATCTAGGACAAAGCTAAAGCAAATCTAGACCAAATTAAGAGCAAATCTAGGACAAATCTAGGACAAAGCTACCCAAATCTAGGCCAAATCAAGAGCAAAACTAGGACAAATCTAGGACAAACCTAAGACAAATCTAGAGCAAATCTGGACCAATTCCAGACCAAATCCAAGAAAAATCCAGAACATATGTAGACCAAATCAAGAGCAAATCTATGACAAATCTAGGAAAAATCTATGACAAATCTAGACCGAATCTAGCACCAAATCTAAACCAATTCTAGACCAAATCTAGACCAAATCTAGAGCAAATCAAAAACATATCAAGACCAATTCTATGACAAATCTATACCAAAGCTAAACCAAATCTGGGACAAATCTAGCCCAAATCTAGGATCAATCTAGACCAAGTCTAGCACAAATTTAGAACAAATCTAGATCAATTTCAGGCCAAATCTATGACAAATCTACACCAAATCTAAAGAAAATCTAGACCAAATCTGGGACAAATCTAGAACAAATCTATACCAAATCTAGACCAAATCAAAAGCAAATCTAGACCAAATCTAGGCCAAACTTGGAAAAAAAGTAATTCCAGATCCTTCTGAATTTTCAGCGTTTTTCTCTCACCTTCCAATGCTGAAAATAGAATATCGTGACTGAAATTTCCAGTTTTTACGAGTTCATCTGAACCGGATTCAAATATTCAGATGAATAACCTCATTTTCTGTCCAAATTTGATTTTGGAACCGTTTAAATTTGTTTTTTTTTGTTTCTGGCGTGCCTTTGACGCCTTTATGACGAAGCTCCTCTCTTGATTTTTCAGCTTTATCGTTCCCGGTTCATTCTCGCTTCTGGCGCACCTTTGGCGCTTTTTTGCATTTCTGGCTCACTGCCAACATCAATATCTTCGTTTTTGTTGTCACTTCCCGTTCCAAACCTGTTTTCCTTTTGCTTCTATTCTCTGACAATCAGCAGGTGCTGAAACTTGGCTGAAAATAATTCAAATGCATGTTTAGTTTCAGATTAACAATGGAAGAACATCGGGTCAACCGGCAGTCAACCGTCGTCGCATCACTAACATTCAATTTTCATCGATTGGAAAAAATGGCCTTTTCACTGAGACAATTCGGCCGATTTTCAGCTGTTTCAGCAGTTTCAGCAGTTTCAGAACAGCTGGAAATAGTTGAAAATACAAGGGATTCTTCGTTTTTTAAATGTAGTTTTGAAGGTTCTTGCGGCTCAACTTTCAGCAATTGGATTTTTGAATCCACGGGGTTTTCACAGTTCAGATACGCTTCCATGAACTGCTCAGAGCAGTAAGCTCAAAGTTAGACCAAACCTAACACAAATCTATGACAAAGCTAGACCAAACCTAGCTCAAATCTATGACAAAGTTAGACCAAACCTAGCTCAAAGCTTTGACATAGTTAGACCAAACCTAGCTCAAATCTATGACAAATTTAGACCAAACCTAGCGCAAATCTATGACAAAGGTAAACCAAAACTAGCTCAAATCTATCCCAAAATTAGACCAAACCTAGCTCAAATCTATGACAAATTTAGACCAAACCTAGCTCAAATCTATGACAAATTTAGACCAAGCCTAACTCAAATCTATGACAAAGTTAGACCAAACCTAACCGTGGGATAAATTCTGGATAGATCGCAAAAATATAAGCTCTATCCATAACTAGATTATATTTGAGCAATTTGAAAGCCAAATATCAGTTAACGCTGTGCCAATTGTAGCTCAAAGTTAAGGTAAATTTGGCTCAAATCTATGACAAAGTTAGACCAAACCTAGCTCAAATCTCAGTGAAATCCAAGGTCTTCTAGATAGATTGAACACCTATTATCTGAGCTCAAAGTTAAGCCAAATCTAGCTCAAAGTTAGACCAAACCTAGCTCAAATCTATGACAAAGTTAGACCAAACTTTGCTCAAATCTATGACAAAGTTAGACCAAACCTAGCTCAAATCTCTGTGAAATCCAAGTTCTTCTAGATAGATTTAACACCTATTATCTGAGCTCAAAGTTAAGCCAAATCTAGCTCAAAGTTAGACCAAACCTAGTTCAAATCTATGACAAAGTTAGACCAAACTTTGCTCAAATCTATGACAAAGTTAGACCAAACCTAGCTCAAATCTCTGCGAAATCCAAGTTCTTCTAGATAGATTGAACCCCTTTTATCTGAGCTCAAAGTTAAGCCAAATCTAGCTCAAAGTTAGACCAAACTTTGCTCAAATCTATGACAAAGTTAGACCAAACCTAGCTCAAATCTCTGTGAAATCCAAGTTCTTCTAGATAGATTTAACACCTATTATCTGAGCTCAAAGTTAAGCCAAATCTAGCTCAAAGTTAGACCAAACCTAGTTCAAATCTATGACAAAGTTAGACCAAACTTTGCTCAAATCTATGACAAAGTTAGACCAAACCTAGCTCAAATCTCTGTGAAATCCAAGTTCTTCTAGATAGATTGAACCCCTTTTATCTGAGCTCAAAGTTAAGCCAAATCTAGCTCAAAGTTAGACCAAACTTTGCTCAAATCTATGACAAAGTTAGACCAAACCTAGCTCAAATCTCTGTGAAATCCAAGTTCTTCTAGATAGATTGAACACCTATTATCTGAGCTCAAAGTTAGACCAAATCTAGCTCAAAGTTAGACCAAACCTAGCTCAAATCTATGACAAAGTTAGACCAAACCTAGCTCAAGTTTCGCGAGAATTCTTGATTGAGACTAAGTTAAATCTCTCTCAAAAGGAGACCAAAATGAGACCAAAGCTAGGTCAAAGCTAGGCCAAACGAAGGCAAACAAGAAGCTGAGACAATTCGATCCCCTTCTATGTATCACGATTCCATTTTTTTTGTTCGTTGTCGCGTTCATCCATTTGCTTCTCCTTCTTTGTGCCATCCTTCAAAACGTGCACACCCACACACACACACACACACACATGAGGGGAGGATTATAAGAGATAATAGGCTAGAAATTTTTTGCCAGTTGGTCACCGCCATCAGGAAGACGAGACCGAGAAGGAGGAGGAGCACTCGCACCACTCCTTTTATCCAGAAAACACGAAAACCGAAGGGGGGGGGGGGAGAGGAGAGTTGCAGAGAGAGAGAGAGGGAGAGAAAGAAACCGCAGTCAAACAACGTCTTCTGGACGTCTTCAACGTCTTCCGCCTCCCTCTTTCTCTATTCCAGCTGACTGACATACCTCTTTTAAGACTAACTTTTCTTTGATTTTCCACTGGCTCCTTCCAGCGTCGTCTCTTCTTTAATCCGTGTCTTGCTTCGTTGAATTTCAGCACAACTGGCGTGCCGCTCGACGCGTTTTCTCAAAGTTGTAACGGAAGAGTTACCTGTCTTCCCTATTTTGCTGCTGGCGCGCCTCTAACGCGTTTTCCAAATGCGCAAAGCTGAAAGCGCTTGGTTTTTCGAATGAATGCCGCATTTTCCTCATACAATTTTCGATTTTTCTCAGCGAGAATGCGAAAGAAATTGAAGAAGACGTTGATGAGTCTTGTAAAATGCAAAAGCTCGCTTGAGCAATCCGGAAATTTCAAATTTCCGCCGTTTCCGATTCCTCTGGTGGAACTTTTGCTGCCAGACTCGACTCGAATGTTTCAGGTGGGAAGATGGCGCGCTTTTCGGCGCGTTTTTTCCATGAAATAGGGCATTCGCTGACTCGCGCACTGGCAGCAAATCTAGGCCGAATATGGGACAAATCTAGACCAAACTTAAGGCAAATCTAGTCCAAATCTAGAGCAAATCTAGATCAAATCTAGAGCAAAATTGGGACAAATCTAGAGCTAAATTAGGACAAATCTAGAACAAACCTAAGACAAATCTAGACCAAATCTAAGGAAAACCTAAGTCAAAACTAGAGCAAATCTAGAGCAAATTTGGGACAAATCTCGACCAAACCTAGAACAAATCTGGGACAAATCTAGAGCAAATTTGAGACAAGTCTAAAGCGAGTTCGGGACAAATCTAGACCAAACCTAGAACGAATCTGGGACAAATCTAGAACTGCGAGACGCAGAGAAACGAGAGTGCTCTAATGATCTGCGTCTCGCAAATCTTCAAAATGGCATAACTCCCTTTAATTGGTCTTTGATCTTGAGAATCATTTTTAAGAGCGAAGTTCTATAAAAACTGTAATGGCAAATCTAGGACAAATATAGAGCAAATTCGGGACAAATCTAGACCAACTCTAGAGCAAATTTGGGACAAACCTAGACCAAATCTAGAGCAAATTTGGGACAAATCTAGAACAAATTTGGAACACATCTAGAGCATAGACCAAATCTAGAACAAATCTGGGACAAATCTAGAACAAATTTGAGACAAATCTAGACCAAACCTAAGGCAAATCTAGACCAAATCTAGACCAAATCTAGAACAAACCTGGGACAAATCTAGAGCAAATTTGTGACAAATCTAGACCAAACCTAAGACAAATCTAGACCAAACCTAAGGCAAATCTAAAACAAAGCTAGAGCTAATTTAGGACAAATCTAGACCAAACCTAAGACAAAACTAGACCAAACCTAAGACAAATCTAGACCAACTCTAGAGCAAATTTGGGACAAATCTAGAGCAAACTTGAGACAAATCTAGAGAAAATTTAGGACAAATCTAGAGCAAACTTGAGACAAATCTAGAGAAAATTTAGGACAAATCTAGACCAAACCTAAGACAAATCTAGACCAAATTTGGGACAAATCTAGACCAAACCTATAGCAAATCTATAATGTTTCAGATGTGAAGATGGCGCGCTTTTCGGCGCGTTTTTTCCATAAAATATCACATTATCACATTCGCTTGCTGGCGTACCTCTAGAAGCGTTTTTTTTCGGAATTTCATCCCAAAAAATGTGATTTTGACGAATTTTTGTTGCAAGCGTCTCGGCCACTCTCCTGCCCCCCCCCCGCCCCGCCTGCAACCCTCCGCGCCATATTTCTTGTTCCTTATTACCCGTTATCAACTGACGCAAAAACAACAACGTAGTAAAGACACGCACACTCAAAAAAAAATTGGGGAGGGGGGGGGGGAGGGCGACGGGCGGGCGGGCGGGCGGGCGCAGGGCGTGGCGATCATTTAGACACCGCCCGTCTTCTTCGGGTGACGTGACGCAGGGCTGTTTTCGGGAAGTAAAAAAAAATGAAATTCGGCGGGAAAGAGATAGGAGAGAGAGAGAGAGAAAGAGAGATAGAGAGAGAGAGAGAGCGCAGAGAAAAAGAGATAGAGAGAGAGAGAGAGAGAGCAGAGAAAGAGAGTAAATAAGTAGTTTTGTAGTAAGTTGATATGGAACAGGATGTTTGCCTATTCAAAAACAGTTGTTTTTGGCATTTTCAGTCATTTTCAGCATTTTCATCATTTTTAGTCATTTTCAGCCATTTTCAGCCAATTTCAGCCATTTTAAAATAGTATCCCATGACTCCTGAAAGTTTCAGATTGATTTCACCGTATTTTCAGCACTTTTACTGTCCAGTTTCCCCCGTTGAACTTTTTGGAATCCGGTTTTCACGAATTCTAGACTGTTCCTGATTTTCAGCGTTGTTCGTCATTTTTTAGCACATTTCCAGATATTCTGAGTCATTTTCAGATGGATTCTGAAGCAATTTCAGACATTTTCGTGAGAAAATCTTTTTGTTTTATGGTTTTTGCGTCAAAAAATGCATTTTGACGTCATTTTTAGTGATTTATAGCAATTTTTTGATTTAAAATCCACTTTTTTCCTTATTTTTTAAGTCAAATCTGGCGCGCCTTTCACGCCTTTTCAGACGCAATTTCCGAAATAATTTTGCGGTTTTCTAACAATTTTTAGGTGATTTTCAGTGATTTTTAGCCATTTTCAATGAAAAATCCATTTTTTTTCGTTTTTTTTGCGTCAAAAACTACAATTTTCAAAAATTGATTTTCAATCGATTTTCGTCGATTATGACGTCATTTTCAGTGATTTTCAGTAATTTTTTAATGAAAAATCCATTTTTCGCCTTTTTTTGCTTTAAAAACTTGAAAAATCACCAAAATTTCCAAGCCTGGCTCGCCTTTTACGCGTTTTTTTAAAGCAATTTTTAGACAATTTTCTGTGATTTTATATTGATTTTCGCCGATTATGACGTGATTTTCAGTGATTTTCAGCCATTTTTCAATTTAAAATCCACTTTTTTCCTTCTTTTTTGAGTCATTTCTGGCGCGCCTCTCACGCCATTCTAGACGCAGTTTCTGAAATATTTTTGCGGTTTTCTAACAATTTTTAGGTGATTTTCAGTGATTTTTAGCCATTTTTAATGAAAAATCCATTTTTGTAGGAAAAATCCATTTTTCTTTGAAAAATCCATTTTTTTTCACGAAAATTTCCAAGTCTGGCGCGCCTTTTCCGTGTTCTTTTAAAGCAATTTTTAAGCGATTTTTAGTGATTTTTCATTGATTATGACGTCATTTTCAATGATTTTCAGCGATTTTTAATGAAAAATCCATTTTTTTTCGCTTTTTTTGCGTTAAAAACTTGAAAAATCACGAAAATTTCCAAGTCTGGCGCGCCTTTTACGCGTTCTTTTAAAACAATTTCTAGGCAATTTTTAGTGATTTTTCATTGATTATGACGTCATTTTCAATGATTTTCAGCGATTTTTAATGAAAAATTCATTTTTTTTGCTTTTTTTGCGTTAAAACCTAGAAAAATTCCCAAAATTTATATAGCTAGCGCGCCCTTTACGCGTTTTTTCCTTGTTTTCTTCCGCTGTACAACGTCACACAAATTGTATTATTTCGGAGAATACAAATTCAAATTGGGGAAACGCATTTTCGCGGTGTTGTCCTCGTGTGCCAGGTGGTGTTTTCCCGCCCTTGGTTCCTGCTATAATTGTCTGAAATTGCATTGGCGTACATGTACGCTTACCTTCCTTATTGTGGTACCCTATGTCCACAAAATTGAGAAAATAGAAAAAAGGGTTGTTTTTGTCTGAAAATGTCTGAAATTCCCTAGTGGTTTTCCATTTTTTTTTTGGAGAATTTCTTTCTCTGGCGCGCCTTTGACGCATATTTAGAGCATTTTTCTGAAAAATTCTGGGGCTCTTTTGACGCGTTGTCCAATTTGATTTTCTAGAGACTTCTCCGCACACTTTCAGCACACGTTTCAGTATCGAAGGGTTGGTTACAGTAGGAATTGTTCAGAAAGCGTCTCGTGCGCCTTTAACGCTTTTTCAGACGTTTTATGCTGAAAAATCTCTGACAGGCAGCTCAGAAGTGATTTTTTTAAAAACATTTTCTGAGAATTAAATCTTTAAAAAAATGTTTAAAATTAGAATTTTTTGGAATTTTCTGGAATTTTCTGGAATTTTCTGGAATTTTTTGGAATTTTTTGGAATTTTTTGAAATTTTCTGGAATTTTCTGGAATTTTTTGAAATTTTCTGAAATTTTCTGGAACTTTCTAGAATTTTCTGGACTTTTCTGGAATTTTCTGGAATTTTATGAAATTTTCGTAAATTTTTGCAAATTTCCTGAAATTTTCTGAGATTTTCTGGAATTTTCTGGAATTTTCTGAAATTTTATGCAATTTTCGGGAATTTCTGTAGTTTTTTGTAATTTTTCAGAGTTTTATAGAATTTTTATGGAATTTTCGTAAGTTTTCTGGACTTTTCTAGATTTTTTTGGAATTTTCTGAAATTATCTGGAACTTTCTGCAGTTTTCTGGATTTTCTGAACTTTTCTGGAATTTTCGGAATTTTCTGGAACTTTTTGGACTTTTCTAGAATTTTCTGGAATTTTCTGGACTTTTTGTGAATTTTCTGGAATTTTCTGGAATTTTTCGGTATTTTCGTGAATTTTCTGGAATTTACTGAATTTTCATAAGAATAACCCTGAAAATCTAGGCCACACGATCATAGAACTGTTGCAAAGCACAATTCCTTGCCGAAAGAAAAACAATGATGAAAACGGCGAAAATTAAAAGGGATATGAGCGATAATGACATTTTCGTGACGTGATAAACG
Source organism: Caenorhabditis inopinata (assembly GCA_003052745.1). NCBI lineage: Eukaryota > Metazoa > Nematoda > Chromadorea > Rhabditida > Rhabditidae > Caenorhabditis > Caenorhabditis inopinata. The sequence continues at coordinate 2,346,292 of AP018154.1, read as the reverse complement.
ACGCATCGCTGATAGCATTCAAGAAGACGTCGGACGGACGGTTACACATCTTCTTTAACCTTTCTTCAGGTTTCATTTCTCGTCTCCTCCTTTTGTTTTTATTTGATTTCGATGGGTTTGCCGTTGTCGGTGCGCCTTTAAAATCAAAGTTCCTCACCCAAGTTTTTATCAGTTTTCATTGATTTTTTGCTGAATTATCCGAGTTTTTAGCCAAAAATTGGGATAGCCGTAGAATAATCAGCATATCTCCGGCACTATTAGAGATAGCGGAGAGATTTTTATTTTATATTGTGCGCCTTGAAATTCTACACATTTCGTTACTTGAAATCTTGTTTCTATCTTCAATCGTTCTCGAGATATACACGGTTTTCTAGGAGACAATGAGGAGACGCAGAGAAGCGAGAGGTCTCTAGCCTCCTGCGTCTCTCAACATTTCCTCAGTTTTGAATTTGTTGACACTGCTTTTAAAGAAAAATTCTATTTGATTTTCCCGGTAGATCAATGGCTTTAAAGCAAGTTTTAGGAATAAAGTCGAGTTATTAGTGAAGAATCCCATTTTTATAAGAGCAAGGCTGAAAAAAACTGAAATATCAGAAGAGCCGTTTGAGATATCAAAAAGTTGTTCACTGACAAAATAATCAGCGTAAAATGTTACACGTTTTGTTACTTGAAATCTTGTTTCTATCTTCAATCGTTCTCGAGATATACACGGTTTTCTAGGAGACAATGAGGAGACGCAGAGAAGCGAGAGGTCTCTAGCCTCCTGCGTCTCTCAACATTTCCTCAGTTTTGAATTTGCTGGGACTGCTTTTAAATAAAACATTCTTCAATAAAACATTTCTTCACACAGTAAAATAATGGCTTTCAAGCAAGTTTTAAGAATAAAGTCGAGTTACTAGTGAAGAATCCCATTTTTCTAGAGGCAAGACTGAAAAAACTGAAATATCTCAAAAGTCGTTTGAGATATCAAAAAGTTGTCGATTGATAAAATGATCAGCGTAAAATTTTACATATTTCATCAGTTGAAACATCTTTTTCATCTATGAAGGTTCTCTAGATATACACGATTTTCTAAGAGAAAATGGGGAGACGCAGAGAAGCGAGAGGTCTCTAACCTGTCTGCGTCTCTCAACATTGCCTTGGCTTCGAATTTGTTGAGACTGCTTTTAAATGAAAAATTCTTAATTTTTACTGTGAATTAATGGATTTAAACAAGTTTTAGGAATACCGTCGAGTTGTAGTAGAATCCCATTTTCTAGAGGCAAGACTGAAAAAAAAACTGAAATATCTCAAGAGTCGTTCAAGATATCAAAAAGTTGTCAACTAACAAAATGATCAACGTAAAATTTTACACATTTAATCTGTTTAAGCTTTCTGTCCATCTATAAAGGTTCTCGAGATATACACGGTTTTCTAGGAGACAATGAAGAGACGCAGAGAAACGAGAGATCCCTGTCCTCCTGCGTCTCTCCTCTAACCATTCGGAGACGCGTGATTTCTGCTCACAGTGTGCTCTTCTAGAGCTCCTAGATGCTTCGTCAATTCTCTTTTCGATGCTTTTTTTGCGAATTTTCATGAAAATTAATAGTTTCCATCTGACATTATCTGGAAAATAAATTCGACTGAAAATGCCACAAAAAGTGGTGATTTGGCTGAAAATTTGTCTGAAATTCCATGAAAATTGCTAGTTTCTAGTGCAAAAGGGGAGGAGCTTGCGAAGGGCTGGCGCGCATTCGGCGCGTATTCTCTCTCTCTCTTCCTCTAGCCATCTAAATCTCCATCTCTTCCTTTGTCTCACTCTTTCTCTAACATCCTGCATCCTCTCCTCTGTCTCTTTGTCTCTCTAATCAATTGGCGTTGCCCGCCCCGTGCCCGTCCGCTGGTCCAATTACAATAACCTGTCGCGGTCCTGTGTATGTGTGTCTCACACCTTCTCTCTCTCTCTCTCTCTCTTTTATATCACACAACGGTTTCCATTTCTCGTCCATTTTCTGCCCCCCCCCTTCGCCCGCTCCCCCCCCCCCCGTCATACTTTAGTCCCCCCCCACCCTTCCCCCCCCCCATCTCTACCATCACTACAACACATTTCCCGCAATGTATCTCTATACAATTTCGAATTGTTTTGGTATTTTGTGTGTTTTAAAGAGCGGTCGGTGGAACGGAAAACGTTTTTGTTTTATGAACTTTCAGAACGCGCCAACGACGCGCCAGAATTCCACTTTCAGACTCCTAAAGTCATTGAGTCAGTCGTAGCAAATGAGACATTGATTATTTTCAGACATCTAACGATTCTTGATACTTTAATTTCCTAAGAAAGAAGCTACGCTACGTGAGAGAGGCAGACGGTTAGATTCCTCTCGTTTCTCTGCGTCTCGCGTGGATACCGTTGAAAAAGCGTCAACGACGCACCAGCTTACCACTTTCGGACTCCTAGTCATAGAATCTGGAAAGCGCCATAGGCGCGTCTGATCATTTTTTTTTGCATAATACTAAGCGACTTGGTGTACTCTTCTCGGAGCCTCTCGAGAGACGCAGACATGACAGAGTGCTCTGCTTGCCTGCGTCTCTTCTATTGAAAATTAGAGAAAAAAAGTGGTCCACAAAATGATACGCCAGGCTATTAAAAAGGAATTTCAGCCATTATTTTCAGATTAAAATTATTTTATTTTAGTAGAAATATCACTACAATTCTTCATGCTTTAATTGCCATCTGAAAATGTCTGAAAATGTCTGAAAAATTACAACTTTCGAGAAGCTAAGAACAACTATGAGAGAGAAGAAGCAGACGGTTAGATTCCTCTCGTTTCTCTGCGTCTTGTGTGCATACCGTTGAAAACGCGGCGTCAACGACGCGCCAGATTTCTCCTAGTCATAGAGTCAGTCGTAGCAAATGAGAAAAGCAGGAGAATTTCAGTCATCATTTTCAGATACCTGACGATTCTTGATGCTTTAATTTCCTTCTGAAAATGTCTGGAAATATCTAGAAAATTACAACTTTCGAAAAACTAAAAATTCGCCTGAAATTCCCTGAAAGAAACTGAGGCATTTGTGAGAGGAGAGACGCAGGAGGTTAGAGACCTCTCGCTTCTCTGCGTCTCCTCATTGTCTTCTAGAAAATCGTGTATATCTCGAGAACCTTTATAGATGGACAGAAAGCTTCAACAGATGAAATGTGTAAAATTTTATGTTGATCATTTTATCAGTTGACAACTTTTTGATATCTCAAACGGCTTTTCTGATATTTCAGTTTTTTCAGTCTCTTCTCTAGAAAAATGAGATTCTTCAACAGTAACTCGACGGTATTCCTAAAACTTATTTGAAATCCATCAATTCTTATGGAAAATCAAAAAAAATTTTCATTTAAAAGCAGTCCCAGAAAATTGGAAACTGAGACATTGGTAAGAGACGCAGGAGGTTAGAGACCTCTCGTTTCTCTGCGTCTCCTCATTGTCTTCTAGAAAATCGTGTATATCTCGAGAACCTCTATAAATAATCAAAAAGTTTCAACTGATAAAATATGTAAAATTTTACGCTGACCATTTCATCAGTTGACTACTTTTTGATATCTCAAACGACTCTTCTGATATTCCAGTTTTTTCAGCCTTGCTTCTAGAAAAATGGGATTCTTTACCAATGTAGAAAAACCTATAAATCGATGATTAACTAGATCATTTGGAGAGCGCCATAGGCGCGCCTGATCACTTTTTGCATAATACTAAGCGACTTGGTCTGCTCTTTTCCTCTTTTCGGGGCCTCTCGAGAGACGCAGACATGATAGAGTGCTCTGCTTGTCTGCGTCTCTTCTAGTGTGCGTTTCTAAAGGGGAAAAGCGAGAAGAGTGCAGAAAAAACCATTTTTTTTGTAAATTCTACTATTTTAAGTAAATTATATCAAAATTCTACGTGAATTGCTTTGAAAAGGAAAAAGAGAAAAAAGGTCCACATAATGATACGCCAGGCTATCAAAAATGAAAAAAATTAGAAAAAAAAAGAGCAAAATTCATGAAAATTCCAAAATTTTCCCGAAATTCAAGGTACATCAGTGGCGGTGGCCGCGCATCTATGGCCAATTGGTTAACGGCCCTTGGAGCCGTCGCGGCGTGTCAGCTGAATCCACATAATGATACGCCAGGGTGGCAAAAATGAAAAAAATTTGGAAAAAAAGGTGCCAAATCAGGTTTAATAATCAAAAATTTATCAAAAATCAAGAATTTTCCTTTGCAATTTTAGCTGCGGCAGTGCATCTACATTACACCGGCCATAAAGGTATTAATTATGGTTCCCCCCTTCGAAACACAGTTAGTGTCGTTGCTCACAGTTTTTCTTGCTCCAAATTCATTTTCAGCGCTTTCAGACATTTAAGTTACCTACTTCTGATTAGATTGTCTAAAAATCATCAACCTGAAATGCTCTTCTTCTTCTTTTCTTTTTTCTTAATACCTTTATGGCCGGCACTGTATGACTGCTGCGCATGAATCTAGAAATAGCGCAAGCTGTAAGAAACGCAGAGAAACTAGAGTTCTCTGACCGACTGCGCATCTCTTTAGCTTAGTTTTCTTCAAAATTTGCTTAAAAATGAAGACTTTTCCGTCTGGAAATCCAGTCCAGCTCAGCGAGATTTTGACGCGCTGAAAATATAGAAAATATAGAAATAATAGGGCGGACTAGAATAAATGACGGAAGAACTCATTTGAAATTCAACATTTCCCACAAATTTAAACATTGTCAGCCGGCGGGTTGGACACTGACGTACTTGCAACACTGCACGAAGTCGTCATTGGAGACTTATGCTAATTTTTAAACCGTCCTCTTTTTATTCGCCTATTCCGTAACTCTCTACTATATAAAAAGTGGTGCTGAATCACAATTCTCACTTTATTTGTTTTCTGTCTGAAAGTGTTTCATGATCAATTGTTTCGTTTCTTTTCTGCACCCTTCCCCCCGCTTTTTCCAATTATTTGATGTTTCCCTAAAAAACCGTTACAGCTATTGGAAAGTTGTCAACTAGAAAGATGCTCAGCAAAGAATTCCACACATTTTTCTAGTTGACACCGCTTCTCTGTCCCTATTCGTTGCTTCTAGAGAAAAGACTGAAAAAACTGAAATATTAGAAGAGCCGTTTAAGATATCAAAAAGTTGTCAACTAACAAAATGATCAGCGTGAAATTTTACACATTTCATCTGTTAAAACCTTTTGTTTATCTTCAGTGGTTCTCGAGATATACCCGATTTTCTAGAAGACAATGAGGAGACGCAGAGAAACGAGAGGTCTCTAACCTCCTGCGTCTCTTAACAATGTCTCAGTTTCCAATTTGCTGGGAATGCTTTTAAATTGAAATTCTTTTTGATTTTTCCGGTAGATGAATGGCTTTCAAGCAATTTTTAGGAATAATATCGAGTTGTTGGTAAAGAATCTCTTTTCTCTAGAGAAAAGACTGAAAAAAACTGAAATATCAGAAGAGCCGTTTAAGATATCATAAAGTTGTAACTGATAAAATAATCAGCGTGAAATTGTACACATTTTGTTAATTGAATGCGTGCTTCTATCTTCAATCGTTCTCGAGATATACACGATTTTCTAGAAGACAATGAGGAGACGCAGAGAAGCGAGAGGTCTCTAACCTCCTGCGTCTTTTACCAATGTCTCAGTTTCCAATTTGCTGGGAATGCTTTCAAATTAAAATTCTTCTTGATTTTCCATAAGAATTGATGGATTTCAAATAAGTTTTAGGAATACCGTCGAGTTACTGTTGAAGAATCTCATTTTTCTAGAGAAAAGACTGAAAATACTAAAATATCTCAAGAGCCCTTTAAGATATCAAGAAGTTGTGAACTAATAAAATGATCAGCATAAAATTTTACACATTTCATCTGTTGAAACCTCTTTTTCATCTATGAAGGTTCTCGAGATATACACAGTTTTCTAGGAGGCAATGGAGAGACGCAGAGAAACGAGAGGTGTCTAACCTCCTGCGTCTCTTACCAATGTTTCAGTTTTGAATTTGTTGGGACTGCTTTTAAATGAAAATTTTTTTTGATTTTCCATAAGAATTGATGGATTTCAAATAAGTTTTAGGAATACCGTCGAGTTACTGTTGAAGAATCTCATTTTTCTAGAGAAAAGACTAAAAAAACTGAAATATCAGAAGAGCCGTTTAAGATATCAAAAAGTTGTCAACTGATAAAATGATCAGCGTAAAATTTTTCACATTTTGTTCATTGAAAGCGTTTTTCTATCTTCAATTATTCTTGAGATATACACAATTTTCTAGGAGGCAATGAAGAGACGCAGAGAAACGAGAGCCCTCTAACCGTCTCGGTCTCTCTGCGGCAATTTGCGCGAGATTCGTGTTTTTTTTGGCTGAAAATAGAAATAGCTGAAATATTTAAAATATGAATAGAATAGAATAGAATAACCCGATGGGGTTGCATGGAATCGAAAGAATTTTGGGTCTTCCGGTCAGGAAAAATAAAAGAATGGATGAATAAGCATGGAAATTCAATAGAATGTTTAATTTCTGTTTCCGCTAATACAATTCCATTTTGTCACGTTTGTTTCCGCACTTTTCATCAATTTCTATCGATTTTTTGCGAGTCGGGGGTCATACCGTCGTTGCCGTTAGAGCTATGTGGAAATTGTTAACTAGAGAAATGATCAGCATAAAATTTTGCACATTTCACCTGTTAAACACTTTTCTCTATCTCTCACGAATCGCAAGATAAACGCCATTTTCCGTGCGACGTCTGAGAGACGCAGAGAAACGAGAGTACTCTAGCGTCTGCGTCTCTTTGCAGCTTCCCGCATTCAAATTTCTTCAAAAATAGATTCCCTTCGTGTTTTTTCTTGATTTTTTCGCCGTTTTATCTGAGTATACTCTTACAGAGTAACGCAGAGAAACGAGAGTACTCTAGCCGGTCTGCCTCTCTCAGAAGCTTATGGAATTTGTGGTTTTTTGGCTCTGATTTTGCTTTTTTCCGTCTTTCCCGCCCGCCCGCCCGCCCGCATCACGCCCGTCATGTTTTTCTTCAATTTTTTCTTTTTTTTTTTGCTCATTTTCTCGAAAAAAAAAAACGCAATTTGCAGTTCGGCTTGGCGTGAGGATGCCATCATCATCAGATTATGACTGTTCCATCGCCGAGCTCAAACTCCTTATGGAGCTCAGAGGCGGCGAGGCCCTGGAAAAAGTGAGTTCTATCGAAACTTGCAGAGACGCAGACAGTCAGAGCACTCTGCCTGTCTGCGTCTCTCCGTAAAGCGCTGCAATTCTTAAAACTTCCAGATAAATAGCGAATATAACGGAGTGGAGGGACTGTGCCGAAAACTTAAAACCGACCCAATCAACGGTCTGCCAAACGACGCGAAAGAGCTTCAACGCAGACGAGAGGCGTTCGGCAAGAACGAGATTCCGCCGGCGCCGTCGAAATCGTTTTTCCGGTTGGCGTGGGAGGCGATTCAGGATATCACGTTGGTCATTTTGCTGGTCGCCGCTCTCGTCTCATTGGGTCTCTCGTTTTATAAGCCACCCGCCGAGCATTCCAGTGAGTTTGCACAGGCTGCGTTTCTTGGCTTCTCGGAGACGCAGACCGGTTAGAGTACTCTCGTTTCTCTGCGTCTCGTGGCTTCTAGATGATGCTCTCTTACAAGTTCTCGGAGACGCAGACCGGTTAGAGTACTCTCGTTTCTCTGCGTCTCGTGCCTTCTAGATGATGCTCTCTTACAAGTTCTCGGAAACGCAGACCGGTTAGAGTACTCTCGTTTCTCTGCGTCTCGTGGCTTCTAGATGATGCTCTTACAAGTTCTCGGAGACGCAGACCGGTTAGAGTACTCTAGTTTCTCTGCGTCTCGTGGCTTCTAGATGATGCTCTTACAAGTTCTCGGAGACGCAGACCGGTTAGAGTACTCTCGTTTCTCTGCGTCTCGTGGCTTCTAGATGATGGATTTTGCAAGTCCTCGGAGACGCAGACCGGTTAGAGTACTCTCGTTTCTCTTTAGTAGCACTTGAGAAAGGAATGTGGAAAGCGCCATGGTCATTTTTTGCATAATACTAAGCGACTTGGTGTGCTCTTCTCGGAGCCTCTCGAGAGACGCAGACATGACAGAGTGCTCTGCTTGTCTGCGTCTCTTCTATTGAAAAATAAGAGAAAAATGTGGTCCACATAATGATACGCCAGGCTTTTAAAAAGGAATTTCAGCCATTATTTTCAGACTGAAATTATTTTATTTTAGTAGAAATATCACTACAATTCTTCATGCTTTAATTGACATCTGAAAATGTCTGAAAATATCTGAAAAATTACAACTTTCGAGAGAGAAGAAGCAGACGGTTAGATTCCTTTCGTTTCTCTGCGTCTCGTGTGCATACCGTTGAAAACGCAACGTCAACGGCGCGCCAGATTTCTTCTAGTCATAGAGTCAGTTGTAGCAAATGAGAAATGGTAGAGAATTTCAGCCATTATTTTTAGACTCCTGACGATTCTTGATGCTTTAATTGCCATCTGAAAATGTCTTGAAATATCTAGAAAATCACAACTTTTGAGAAGCTAAGAATCTGGCTGAAATTCCTTGAAAGAAACTGAGGCAGTGGTGAGAGGAGAGACGCAGGAGGTTAGAGACCTCTCGCTTCTCTGCGTCTCCTCATTGTCTCGTAGTTACGCTATATGAGAGAGGAGACGCAGACCGGTTAGAGTACTCTCGTTTCTCTGCGTCAAAACGAGTTAGCACCCAAATCCTCTTGTTTCTTCCTTCAGATAACGACGCCTCAGAATCAGAAGCCGGATGGATTGAAGGCGTCGCCATTCTTGTCGCTGTGCTCGTGGTAGTGATGGTGACAGCGCTCAACGATTGGACCAAAGAGAAGCAGTTCAGAGGTCGGTTGGCGCATCGCTCTTTTCAGCAAATGCTCCAAATTTCCAGGTCTCCAATCGAAGATCGAGACGGAGCACAAGTTCTCGGTAATCCGAAACGGTGAGCCCCATGACATCGTGGTCAATGAGCTCGTCGTGGGTGACATTGCTCGTGTCAAATACGGAGATTTGCTGCCCGCCGATGGAATTCTCATTCAATCAAACGATCTGAAAATCGATGAATCCTCGCTGACAGGAGAATCGGATCTCATCCGAAAATCTGAGGAGTTCGACCCGGTTTTGCTGTCAGGTACGCACGCGATGGAGGGATCCGGCAGGTTTCTGGTCACAGCTGTTGGGCTCAACAGTCAAACCGGCATCATCATGAGCTTGTTGGGAGCCGCCAAAGAGAAAAAGGACTCGAAGGACAAGCGGGATGAGTCTGCCACGCTGAGCAACGGCACCCACATCAACGGGCTGCCAAATGGAGTTGAGAAGGCGGCCGAGCTGGCGAACGCCACTCTGGAAGAGGGTGGAGAAGACGTCGGGCGAATGTCCAAGTCGGTTTTGCAAACGAAGCTCTCCAATCTGGCTCTTCAAATCGGTTACATCGGATCAGTGGTCGCAGCTGCTACCGTACTCATTTTGATCATTCGCCATTGTATTTCAAAGTATGCAATCGATGGTAAAGCATTTGAAGTGAGTTTTCAGAACTGGCGCACCTCTGACGCGTTTTATTCTTCCAGGCCAGCGACATCTCCCACTTCGTCAACTTCATCATCATCGGTGTGACGGTGCTGGTGATCGCTGTGCCCGAAGGCCTCCCACTGGCGATCACCCTGGCGCTCACCTATTCAGTGAAGAAAATGATGAAGGACAACAACCTGGTTCGTCACTTGGACGCCTGCGAGACGATGGGAAACGCCACGTCGATCTGCTCGGATAAGACGGGCACACTGACGACGAATCGGATGACGTGCGTTCAGCAATATATTAATCGTGAGTTTCAGAGTTTCAGCGTCTTCTAGAGCTTCTGAGGTTTCGAATTTCCAGATGAATTCTACAAAGGGAATGCTCCAAGCTACGATCAAATGGAGCCGTCCACACGCGATCTGCTCTTCAACGGAATCGCCATCAACAGCGGCTACAACTCGACGGTGGTGCAGCCCAAAAACCCCGGCGAGCAGCGAGGACAGATTGGCAACAAGACGGAATGCGCGTTGCTCGGATTCATTGTGGATAGCGGGCGGAGCTACGAGGATCTTCGACGACAATATCCAGAGGAGAAGCTATTCAAGGTGTACACTTTTAACAGCTCCAGAAAATCAATGATGACCGTCATCGAATTGGGGGATAACAAGTATCGAGTCTACGCGAAAGGAGCCTCTGAGATCATTCTGTCTCGGTGCTCATGGATCTTCGGAAAGAATGGAAAAGTCGAGCAATTCGGACCGAAAGAGGCGGCTGTCATGACGAAGAACGTCATCGAACCAATGGCATCTGACGGGCTTCGAACCATTGGGCTCGCTTTCAAAGTAAGTTTTAATGGCGCAGTGGAGCCCCCCCCCCGAATACTAGCTTATCAGAGAAGGGCGGAATTCCGGATTCCGGATTCCAGATTCCCTGAAAAATTTTTTTTTCCGTTTTCCGAATTCCGTGAAAAATTTTTTTTTCCGTTTTCCGAATTCCAGATTCCGTGAAAAATTTTTTTTTTCCGTTTTCCGTTTTCTGGATTCCGCGATATGGCGTTTTTATCAGAGATAGGCAGAATTCCGGATTCCGCCGTTTTTTACATTCCGTAATCCGGATTTCACATTCCGTGAAAAAAATTTTTTTTTCGTTTTCCGGATTTCGGATTCCGAGAAAAAACATTTTTTTTCCGTTTTCCGGATTCCGTGAAAAATTTTTTTTTCCGCTTTCCGGATTCCGTGAAAAAAAAAACATTTTTCCGTATTCCGGATTCCAGATTTCGTGAAAAAAATATTTTTTCCGGTTTCCGGATTCCAGATTCCATGAAAAAATATTTTTTTCCGTATTCCGAATTCCAAATTCCGTGAAAAATAATTTTTCCGCATTCCGTTTTCCGTTTTCCAGATTCCGTGAAAATTTTTTTTTTCCGTTTTCCGTTTCCCAGATTCCGTGAAAAAAGTTTTTTTTCCGTTTTCCGGATTCCAGATTCCGCGAAAAAAAAATTTTTTTTCCGTTTACCGGATTCCGGATTCCGAGTTCCCAAAATCCTATTCCGCCCAACTATGAGTTTCAATACTTTTTTCTCAATTGTTGTGAACAGTATATTTTTTTGAACTCTCGCAAAAATTTTTGCGAACAGAGCGCACTTAAATCATTTGATTCCATCATTAATTGTTAAAATTCCGTTCTCCGCATTCCGCATTCCGGATTCCGCCGTTTTTCACATTCCGTATTCCGGATTCCAGATTCTCTGAAGAAAGTTTTTTTTCCGTTTTCCGGAATCCAGATTGCGTGAAAAAAATATTTTTTCCGTATTCCGGATTCCAGATTCTGTGAAAAATGTTTCTTCCGTATTCCGTGAAAAAAAAAATTTTTTTTTCGTTTTTCGGATTCCGGATTCCAGATTCCGTGAAAAAATATTTTTCCGTATTCCGTTTTTCCGGATTTCGTGAAAAAATTATTTTCCGTTTTCCGAATTCCGGATTCCATGTAAAAACATTTTTTTTCCGTTTTCCGGATTCCGGATTCTGTGAAAAATGTTTTTTCCCGTTTTCCGGATTTCGGATTCCGTGAAAAAATTTATTTTCCGTATTCCGGATTCCAAATACCGTGAAAAAATATTTTTTCCGTTTTCCGTTTTCCGGATTCCGCGAAAAAACTTTTTTTCCGTTTTCCGGATTCCGGATTCCGTGAAAAATTTTGTTTTCCGTTTTTCGGATTCCAGATTCCGTGAAAATTTTTTTTTCCGTATTCCGGATTCCGGATTCCAGATTCCGTGAAAAAATATTTTTTCCGTATTCCGGATTCCGGATTCCGAGTGCAGCTAATAATTCTTCTAAATTAAAGGATCTGGTGCCCGCTGGAACGAAGCGCCTCGAGTATGAAGAGGAATACGAAGGAGAGGTCGATTGGGAGGATGAAGAGAAGATTCGAGAGGGTCACACCGTGATCGCAGTGATGGGAATCCAGGATCCAGTGCGTCCCGAAGTACCGGCAGCCATTGCGAAGTGTCAAAAAGCGGGGATTACGGTAAGAATGGTCACTGGAGACAACATCAACACAGCTAGATCAATTGCGACGCAATGCGGAATTATGCAACCCGGCGGTGACTTCTTGGCGCTCGAAGGAAAGGAGTTCAACGCAAGGATCCGAGACGCCGATGGCAAAGTGAATCAGCAAAAGTTGGACCTGATATGGCCGAAACTTCGAGTGCTTGCCAGAGCCCAGCCGTCCGATAAGTATGTTCTCGTCAAGGGAATCATTGACTCGACGGTCAATAAGAATCGCGAGGTTGTGGCTGTAACTGGAGACGGCACGAATGATGCGCCAGCATTGAAGAAAGCTGATGTTGGATTTGCTATGGGTGAGTTTCCGCATTCCGCATTCCGGATTCCGCCGTTTTTTTCATTCCGTTTTCCGCATTCCGGATTCCGTGAAAAATTTTTTTTCCGTTCTCCGCATTCCGGATTTCGCGATATGGCGTTTCTATCAGAAAAGGGCGGAATTCCGGATTCCGGATTCCAGATTCCATGAAAAAAATTTTTTTTTCCGTTTTCCGAATTCCGGATTCCGCCATATGGCGTTTTTATTAGAAAAGGGCAGAATTTCGGGTTCCGCATTCCGAATTCCGCCGTTTTTTACATTCCGTGTTCCGAATTCCAGATTCCGGGAAAAATAAATTTTTTTTCCGTTTTCCGGATTTCGGATTCCGCGATATGGCGTTTTTATCAGAAAAGGGCGGAATTCCGGATTCCGCCGTTTTTTTCATTCCGTCTTCCATATCCCAGAATCCGTGAAAAAATTTTTTTCCGTTTTCCGTTTTCCGGATTCCGAATTCCCAAAATTCGATTCCGCCCTACTCTGACCGTAACCTAATATTAGTCAAATACAGTATCTTATAAGGTGCTTTTCAGTATCTAGATAAAATTCCTACCGTAATCTAACAGTAAACAAAACTCCAAAAAGTAGTATCTCGATTCGCTTCAAGACCCAATTGAAAGCTGTAATTTTGAGCAGTTTACTTCAAGAGAAATCCCTGTAATATGTGTTTTATCAGAAATAGGCGGAACTCCGGATTCCGCTTTCCGAATTCCGCGATATGGCGTTTTTATCAGAAAAGGGCGGAATTCCGGATTTTCAGAAAAAATTTTTTCACGGAATCCGAAATCCGGGAAACGGAAAAAAATGTTTTTCCCGGAATGTGAAATCCGGTTTACGGAATGTAAAAAATTTCCAGACTCCGTGAAAAAATTGCTTTCCTGTTTTCCGAATTCCGGATTCCGCGATATGGCGTTTTCATCAGAGAAGGGCGGAATTCCGGATTCCGCATTCCGAATTCCGCCGTTTTTTTCATTCCGTCTCCCGGATTCCAGATTCCGTGAAAAATTTTTTTCCGTTTTCCGTTTTCCGGATTCCGTGAAAAAAATTTTTTCCGTCTTCCGTTTTCCCGATTCCGAGTTCCCAAAATTCCAGGCATCGCTGGAACCGACGTCGCCAAAGAAGCATCTGATATCATCCTCACCGACGACAACTTCTCGTCAATTGTGAAAGCAGTGATGTGGGGAAGAAATGTGTACGACTCGATCGCGAAGTTCCTCCAATTCCAACTCACCGTCAACGTCGTCGCCGTCACGATCGCCTTCATCGGCGCGTGCGCCATCAGTGATTCGCCGTTGAAGGCGGTGCAGATGCTCTGGGTGAACCTGATCATGGATACGCTCGCCTCGCTGGCTCTGGCCACCGAAATGCCCACCGAAGAGCTGCTCGACAGAAAGCCATACGGTAGAACCAAGTCGTTGATCTCGCGGACCATGGTGAAGAACATCGTTGGGCACGCCGTCTATCAGTTGGCCATTCTGTTCGCCATCCTGTTCTGGGGAGACAAGCTGATTCCGAACACGCCGTCGGGGCGCAACGCGGTGCTCGGCTCTCCGCCGAGTGCTCACTTCACTATTGTTTTTAACGCTTTTGTGCTCATGACACTTGTCAATGAGATTAACGCCAGGAAGATCCATGGCGAGAGGAACGTCTTCAAGGTGAGAAGTCTTCTAGAAAAATTTCCAGAAAATGCTGAAAAATTTGGCTGAAATTCCTCAAAAGAAACTTAGGCATTGGTGAGAGGAGAGACGCAGGCGGTTAGAGCCCTCTCGCTTCTCTGCGTCTCTTTCTACAGCACTGGCCATAAAGAATGCGCGCGTGGGCGTTTTTTTGTGATAACTTTGCTGAAACTGCTCCGATCGGTCTAAATTTTTGTGGTAGTGTTAAAACTGACCTGAGCAACGTATTCAGTGAGTTGGAGCTCTTAAATATAGATAGTTTTGGAAAAAATCCAAAATTTGAGAAAATTGAGAACAATTCACTTTTTTGAAAATTTTAAAAAACAGTGTTAGGAAGCAAAAACAAAAACAAAAAAAATTAAAATATTTGAAAATGCTCAGTATTTCGTTGGGCACTCTTCTGCAACAGCTTGACAACGACGTTCCGCAACTACGGTAGAATTTTCACAATAAAATATCGGTTTTCAGCAAAGTTATCCACCGCGCATTTTTTTATGGCCAGTACCTGGCGTATCATTATGTGGACCACCTTTTTTCTCTCATTCTCAATAGAGGAGACGCAGACAAGCAGAGTTCTCTAGCATGTCTGCGTCTCTAAAAACAGTGTCTGAAAAAAGGAACCCAAAAACCTCTCGCGCGCATTCTTTATGGCCAGTACTGTAATAACCTGGCGTATCATTATGTGGATTCTTTTTCTCTCATTTTCTATAGAAGAGACGCAGACAAGCAGAGTTCTCTAGCATGTCTGCGTCTCTAAAAACAGTGTCTGAAAAAAGGAACCCAAAAACCTCTCGCGCGCATTCTTTATGACCAGTACTGTAATAACCTGGCGTATCATTATGTGGATTCTTTTTCTCTCATTTTCAATAGAAGAGACGCAGACAAGCAGAGTTCTCTAGCATGTCTGCGTCTCTAAAAACAGTGTCTGAAAGAAACCCAAAAAACTCTCGCGCGCATTCTTTATGGCCAATACTGTAATAACGTGGCGTATCATTATGTGGATTCTTTTTCTTTCATTTTCTATAGAAGAGACGCAGACAAGCAGAGTTCTCTTGCATGTCTGCGTCTCTAGAAGCAGTGTCTCAAAAAAGGAACCTTTTTCTCACATTTTCAAGGCAATTCACGTTGAATTTTGTTATAATTTGCTTAAAATTGTAGAGTTCACAAAAAATGGGTTTTTTTCTGCACTTCGACTGTACTTTTGTTGTTTTTCCCCTTTAGAAATGCACTAGAAGAGACGCAGACAAGCAGAGCACTCTAGCATGTCTGCGTCTCTTGAGAGGTCCCGAAAAGAGGAAAAGAGCAGACCAAGTCGCTTAGTATTATGCAAAAATGGTCATGGCGCTTTCCAGGTGATCTAGTTAGCCATCGATATATAGGTTTTTCCACATTGGTGAAGAATCCCATTTTTCTAGAGAAAAGACTGAAAAAACTGAAATATCAGAAGAACCGTTTGAGATATCAAAAAGTTGTCAACTAATAAAATGATCAGCATAAAATTTTACACATTTCATCAGTTCAAATCTTTTGTTTATCTTCAATGATTCTTGAGATATACACAATTTTCTAGGAGACAATGGGGAGACGCAGAGAAGCGAGAGGTCTCTAACCTCCTGCGTCTCTTACCAATGTTTCAGTTTCGAATTTGTTGGGACTGCTTTTAAATGAAAATTCTTTTTGATTTTCCATAAGAATTGGTGGATTTCAAATAAGTTTTAGGAATACCGTCGAGTTACTGTTGAAGAATCTCATTTTTCTAGAGAAAAGACTAAAAAAACTGAAATATCAGAAGAGCCGTTTGAGATATCAAAAAGTTGTCAACTAACAAAATGATCAAAATAAAATTTTACACATTTCATCAGTTGAAGCATCTTGTCTATCTTTAATGATTCTCGAGATATACACGGTTTTCTACGAGACACTGAGGAGACGCAGACAAGCAGAGTTCTCTAGCATGTCTGCGTCTGAAATGCGGAATTTCAGGGAATCTTCACGAATCCGATTTTCTGCGTCATCTGGATCACCACTCTGATCTCTCACATCCTCATCGTCCAATTCGGAGGTCAATGGTTCTCCACCGCGCCGCTAGACATGACACAATGGATTATCTGCATTTGCTGCGGAGTCGGAGAGCTCTTGTGGGGACAGGTTAGTCGAGAAACTGCTCGTGGAGCTCCGAAACTGATTGCACACTTGCCGATTACGTCACTGATTAGACACGTGTGTTGCCTGTGTCTGTCTGTGTGTCTGTCCATTTCAGTTTCTGTTACAATTGCATCCAAACCTAGTGAGATTGTGTGCTCATCGATTTCCAGATCATCAACTGTATTCCTTCGTCGATCCTTCCAAAATCGTTCCGATTCGGAAAAGGAGACGTTCAGCCGACGTCAATAATGCTCTCCGGTGAATACGAGATGCCGAGCTCGGGATCCACGATGCCGATGAAGGATGGCCAGCCGGTGGATGACAAAGGACGGCCCGGACAAGTGCTCTGGCTACTCGGGCTCACCAGGTTGCAGACACAGGTGAATAGACTGGCAAAATTGTCTGGAAAGAGCCGTAGGCGTTCCATTTTGAGTTTCGCGCTTCTTCTAGATGTGAAAAATGTGAATTATTGTTGAGATCATTAGGTTTTTGAGATTGGAAGTTTTCTGAAATTTTTTGGAATTTTTCTGGAATTTTCGTGAATTTTCTGAAATTTCCTAGAATTTTTGTGAATTTTCTGGAACTTTTTGGAATTTTCTGGAATTATCTGGACTTTTCTGGAATTTTCTGAAATTTTAAAGTTTTTTTGAAATTTTCTGGAATTTTCTGGAAGTTTCTGGAATTTTCTGGAATTTTCTGGAATTTTCTGGAATTTTCGTGAAATTTCTGGAATTTTCGTGAAATTTCGGAATTTTCAGGAATTTTCGTGAATTTTCTGGAATTTTCGTGAATTTTCTGAAATTTTCTGGAATTTTCTGAAATTTTCTGGAATTTTCTGGAATTTTCTGGAATTTTCTGGAATTTTCTGGAATTTTTGTGAATTTTCGTGAAATTTCTGAAATTTTCGTGAAATTTCGGAATTTTCTGGAATTTTCGTGAATTTTCTGAAATTTTCTGGAATTTTCTGAAATTTTCTGGAATTTTCTGGAATTTTCTGGAATTTTCTTTAATTTCCTAGAATTTTTGTGAATTTTCTGGAATTTTTTGGAATTTTTTGGAATTATCTGGACTTTTCTGGAATTTTCTGAAATTTTGAAATTTTTTGGAATTTTGAAGTTTTTTGGAATTTTCTGGAATTTTCGGAAGTTTTCGTGAACTTTTGGAATTTTCTGGAATTTTCTGGAATTTTCGGAAGTTTTCGTGAACTTTTGGAATTTTCTGGATTTTTTTGGAATTTTCTGGACTTTTCTGGAATTTCCTAGAATTTTTGTGAATTTTCTGAAATTTTCTGGAATTTCCGGGTTTTTCGTGAATTTTCTGGAATTTCCTAGAATTTTTGTGAATTTTCTGAAATTTTCTGAAATTTCCTGGAATTATCTGGAATTTTCTGGATTTTTCTGGAATTTTCTGGATTTTTCTGGAATTTTCTGGAATTTTCTAAAATTTCCGTGAATTTTCGTGAAATTTCTGGAATTTTCGTGAAATTTCGGAATTTTCAGGAATTTTCGTGAATTTTCTGAAATTTTCGGAAATTTTCGGGAATTTTCTGAAATTTTCTGGAATTTTCTGGAATTTTCTGGATTTTCCGGAATTTTCTGAAATTTTCTTGAATTTTCTGGAAATTTCTGGAACTTTCTCGAATTTTCTGGAATCTGGAACTGGAGCTCTAAATAGGAATATCTGGAAATTTTCCGAAGCGCTCTCCTCCATTTTCAGCATAAGATAGTGCTAGAAGCGTTAACACACACACACCCACATCCATTTGTAGTCATGTGCACGTCTCCGTCCGATTTCAGATTCGCGTAGTGAAGGCGTTCCAGTCGGTGAACGACGACTCGCATCCCAACTCGCTGACGACGTCGACAGCGGATCGACTTCGCGCCTCCTATCGACGACTCAGGATCGCCAGGGAGCTGGAGCAGCAGAAAAGTTCGTCAAGTTGTGAGATCCACGGCTGAAACACGCCGATGGATCAGCCGGGGGGGGGGGCGATGATTTCAGAATTTTATTTCTTATGTTTTCTAGGAAAAGCCAAGTATAGAGTTGCTCCGGAGTAGGTGTGCAATGGGCTCCGCCCACTGCACTTTTGCTCTTTATCTGTATATAATTATAGTGATTTCTTTAATTTATGCTAACTATATATATATATATATTTATAATTATTTATTTATCAATATTTATATATCTACATATCTACAGTATTCTATATTGTAATATAAGAGTTTCGATTTCAAAAGGTGAGAATTTCATGTGACGAATGGTTTTTCATAGATTGTTTGGCAGATTTATTCCTAATTTCAGCCTCTCTCTTAGCCTAGACACACTTCACTCACTGCACCATTTTTCTTATGATTTCATTGGTGTAGGCTTGAACACGAGGAGACGCAGACAGCTAGAGCACTCTGCTTGTCTGCGTCTCGCTCTCGAGTCTCCGCAAAAGCTAGCTGGAGAGACGCAGGTTGTCAGACGCTCTAGATGCCTGTCTCTCTCTCTCTCTCTCTGGAGTCTCTCGAGTCTCTGCACAACGATTAAAGATAGCTGGAGAGAGGAAGACAGCTAGAGCACTCTGCTTGTCTGCGTCTCGCGCTCGGGTCTCCACAAAATATAGCTGGAGAGACGCAGATAGTCAGACGCTCTACATGTCTGTCTCTCTCCCTCTATCTCTCTCTCTCGAGTATCTCGAGTCTCCGCACAAGATACCTGAAGAGACGCAGGTTGTCAGACGCTCTAGATGTCTGCCTCTCTCTCGAGTCTCTGCACAACGATTAGAGACAGCTAGAGCACTCTGTCTGTCTGCGTCTCACTCTCGGGTCTCCGCACAAGATATCTGAAGAGACGCAGGTTGTCAGACGCTCTAGATGTCTGCGTCTCGCTGTCTCTCTCTCTTTACTCGTTTAATCGCGAGAGGCGAAATTTCTGCGGATTTTTCCCCAAACTAAACCATTCCCCACCCCCCCCCTTCCCCATCCTAACCACGGTCGTTTTCCAGGGGCTGGTGGCATACGAGCCAGTGGACAGGTATATTCTTCGGAGGCAAATGCAAAGGATACATCCGGAATAAGATTCGCCTAACTCTTCTTCTGTTTAACTACCAAGCATCGTCAACATATCGGATCCGGTGGCCATCATGCTGAAACTACAGTAATCGCTCCCCCCCCCCAACCTTCCCCCCCCCCCAGCACTCACCCCTTCACCTACCGTAACTCGTTTTATTCACTCCTTTCCAAAACAGGGTACTTGTGTCTCCTCGCATCGGTGCTTGCTTACTTAAAAGTGTTCGTCGGACTTCCCAGTCTCCCCCCCCCCAAAAATTCAAATTCTCCAAATTTTCCCGCCCAAAAGTGCCTACTGTACATTTGACCGCCGAAAAACCAAAAAAAAAACCAAACAGAATCAAACGTTTCAATGATTCGAACCAAATTTAGAGAACCGCTGCTGCTTCCACGTTTTTTAAAATGGTATTTTCCAAACAGGTGCACGTTATTTTTTCGCCCGCCCGCCGCCCGCCCGCCCATTTCCTGTCTCCCCCCCCCCCTTCCCAATTGCTCATTTCACTCTCTGAAAATATAGAAATTGTCTAGAATTTTGTTCCCCCAATTTCCCCCACCCCCCTATTTTTTGACCTTTTTTTTTATTGAAAAACGGAATTTTAATAAAAAAATTTTTAATGAAACATTGAGCATTTTCAATCTACAAAAATGGCGCGCCTTTGACGCGTTTGCTATTCATGACTAAACATGGAGACGTCGTTGTCGGAAGAGGCCTCCTCCTGAATGATCTGCACGGTCTCTTGCGGAATCGCGAATCGCACACGATAGACGGCGTCGTCGCGTAGGAAACTTCTCATGTTCGTGCTGAAATTGACGCAGGTTAGCAGACAGTCTAACGCGTCTGCGTCTCTCAACGGAGGAAGAGACGCAGACAGAGGGAAGAGCTAGACGACTCTCGCTGTCTGCCTCTCTCTCTCTCTCTCTCTCGTTCTATTCAAAGGAAACTGACACTTTAACATTTGTGTATAATCTCTCATCCAATTCAGAATTTTCCATTTCCAATTTACTGAAAGCCATGTGTCGTGCGATCTGTGACGTCATTTTTCGAAGAGCCGAATCTTTCCGGATTTTTGGACGTCGTGCAACGCTGAAACAGAATTGAGTTCTATTGAAGAAAACTGTAAGAGTCGCAGGTGGTTAGAGCACTCTCGCTTCTCTGCGTCATTCTCCGAATACAGAGAAACGAGAGTACTCTAGCTGTCTGCGTCTTTCGAAACATCGACTTCGACTTACTTTCTTAGTACTCAGAAAGTGAGTAAGTCGCGGTCCGATGCAGTACGACTTTCGGAGAGACGCAGACAGGCAGAGCACTCTAACCTGTCTGCGTCTCTCGATTTTTGATGGATTTGGCTCTTTTTTTCTAATTTTTTTCATTTTTGATAGCCTGGCGTATCACTATGTGGATTCAGCTGACACACCGCGACGACCGTGTCCGCGGCCGTTAACTAATCGGTCATAGATGTGCGGCCACGGCCACTGGTGGGTGCAGCAAAAATTACAGAAAAATTCTGGATTTTTGACGGATTTTGCACTTTTTTTTTTAAATTTTTTTCATTTTTGATAACCTGGCGTATCATTATGTGGACCTTTTTTCTCTTTTTCCTTTTCAAAGCAATTCACGTAGAATTTTGATATAATTTACTTAAAATAGTAGAATTCACAAAAAAATGGATTTTTTCTGCACTTTTCTCGCTTTTCCCCTTTAGAAATGCACACTAGAAGAGACGCAGACAAGCAGAGCTCTCTAGCATGTCTGCGTCTCTCGAGAGGCCCCGAAAAGAGGAAAATAGCATTCCAATTTTTGATAGCCTGGCGTATCATTATGTGGACCTTTTTTTCTCTCATTTTCCAGGCAATTCACGTAGAATTTTCAGACATTTTCAGATGGCAATTGAAGCATCAAGAAGCCTCAGGTATTAAATGTGATATTTCTGATAAACTAAAATGA
Source organism: Caenorhabditis inopinata (assembly GCA_003052745.1). Lineage (NCBI taxonomy): Eukaryota > Metazoa > Nematoda > Chromadorea > Rhabditida > Rhabditidae > Caenorhabditis > Caenorhabditis inopinata. The sequence goes on along the minus strand of AP018154.1, from coordinate 2,325,060 downwards.
TTTCAGTCTGAAAATAATGGCTGAAATTAATTTTTAATAACCTGGCGTATCATTATGTGGATTTTTTTTCTTTCATTTTCAATGCAATTCACGTAGAATTTTGTTATATTTTACCTAAATTATTTTTATTTTCATTTATTTTATTTATTTATTTATTTATTTTTTTTTTAATATTTATTTTTATTTTTATTTTTTATTTTTTATTATTTATTTTTATTTTTATTATTTATTTTTTAAATTATTTTTAGAGTTTACAAAAAAATGGGTTTTCCCCTTTAGAAATGCACACTAAAAGAGACGCAGACAGGCAGAGCACTCTAACCTGTCTGCGTCTCTTTTCAACTTTAAAACGACTATTCTTACTTCATATTTGATCTGGAATCATGCGTTTTTGGCTGAAACTCTTGGAATTGGCTGAAACTCATCTGGCGCGCCTTTGACGCAAATCGAAAGCGCCTGCGAGATCCTTAAGACAAGTTTACCTTCATTTTTTGTGTTTACCGTCTGAACTAAGACACTTTACACTGTGATAACGATACCTTCAGCGATAAGTGATCAAATATCACTTTAATGGCTTTTATCAAATTAAAAATGACAAATCAGGGAGGGGGGGGGGACTTACCCCTGAAAGAAGTTGCTGATCAAGTGAAATAGATGTGATCGAAATGTTCGCGACAAGACCAACATCAGCGGGAATGGAAGCGAGTAGGAGATCCCATACATTTGATTCTGAAACCTTTCCAGATTTTTAGATTTTCACCGCTAAAAACTAGCATATTCGCTTAAATTTTCAGAAAGACTCAAGAGACGCAGACAGCAGAAGAACGCTCTCGCTTCTCTGCGTCTCCTCGCAGTTATCTGATAAAAAGGAGTCTATCTCAGGAATGGCTAGAGATACAAAAAATGTTTCAACTGCAATCTTGCTCAGCGTGAGTTGCTGCTCATTTTTCTTGTTGACACTTTTTCTTTATCTCTAACCGTTTTGGAGATACAAGGCGAACACTTAGCGAGAAGTGAGGAGGCGCAGAGATCCTAGGACACTCTAACTGTCTGCGTCTCTCAGGATTTTAAAATAGAGCAGTATTGCTTTAAAATTAATCTGAAATCCTGACTTTTTGGCTTAAAATCAATCATCTGAAAACTCACACTAGTGCTCTCCGAAATCTCCCGAAATTTTTAAAATGGGGGGGGCTTAACGAAAATACGATTTTTTTCAGATTTTTACCACTAAAAACTGGCATTTTCGCACAAATTTTCAGGAAGACTCAAGAGACGCAGAGAGCAGAAGAACGCTCTCGCTTCTCTGCGTCTCCTCGCTATTACCTGATAAAAAAGAGTCTATCTCAGGAATGGCTAGAGATACAAGAAATGTTTTAACTGCAATCTTGCTCAGCGTGAGTTGCTGCTCATTTTTCTTGTTGACACTTTTTCTCTATCTCTAACCGTTTTGGAGATACATGGCAAAAACTTAGTGAGAAGTGAGGAGGCGCAGAGAAACTAGTGTGCTCTAACAGTATGCGTCTCTCAAGACTTTAAAAGAGAGCTGTCTTGCTTCAAAATTAGTCTGAAATCCTGATTTTTGGCTTAAAATTGTCTGAAAACTCACACTAGTGCTCTCCGAAATCTCCCGAAATTTTTAAAATGGGGGGGGGGAGGGGGGGTCTTAACAAAAATACGATTTATTAGATTTTCACAGCTAAAAACTAGCATTTTCGCTTAAATTTTCAGGAAGACTCAAGAGACGCAGACAGCAGAAGAACACTCTCGCTTCTCTGCGTCTCCTCGCAATTACCTGATAAAAAAGAGTCTATCTCAGGAATGGCTAGAGATACAAAAAATGTTTCAACTGCAATCTTGCTCAGCGTGAGCTGTTGCTCATTTTTCTCGTTGACACTTTTTCTCTATCTCTGACCGTTTTGGAGATACAAGGCGAACACTTTGCGAGAAGTGAGGAGGCGCAGAGAAACTAGTGTGCTCTAACAGTCTGCGTCTCTCAAGACTTTAAAAGAGAGCTGTATTGCTTTAAAATTAGTCTGAAATCCTGACTTTTTGGCTTATAATCAATCATTTGAAAACTCACACTAGTGCTGTCTGAAATCTCCCGAAATTTTTAAAATGGGGGGGGGGGGCTTAACAAAAATACGATTTATTAGATTTTCACAGCTGAAAACTAGCATTTTCGCTTAAATTTTCAGGAAAACTCAAGAGACGCAGACAGCAGAAGAACACTCTCGCTTCTCTGCGTCTTCTCGCAATTACCTGATAAAAAGGAGTCTATCTCAGGAATGGCTAGAGATACAAGAAATGTTTTAACTGCAATCTTGCTCAGCGTGAGTTGCTGCTCATTTTTCTTGTTGACACTTTTTCTCTATCTCTAACCGTTTTGGAGATACAAAGCGAAAACTTTGCGAGAAGTGAGGAGGCGCAAAGAAACGAGGGCACTCTAACTGTCTGCGTCTCCCGAGCCTTTAAAAAAGTCTGAAATCCTGATTTTTGGCTTGAAATCGTTTGAAAACTCACACTGGTGCTCTCCGAAATCTTTCGGTCGTAAATGATGTTAAAGGTGGTGAACACGTGGACGGTGGAGTGCGACAGAATGAACGCGATGAGCAATGGCTGCAGATTTGAGAAGAGCGGAATGTGTTTTGCCGCGTACGGACTGCTCAACTTGGGCAAAATGCACTTTTCCGCCGCGAAAAATAGGAATGTGCAGAAGGCGGTCACCCTGGAAAACTGGAAGTTACGGTAAGAGAGAGAAAGAGGGAGAGAGAGACAGGTAGAGCACTCTGCCTATCTGCGTCTCTCTAATCTAACCCATTCTCGAGATTTTCAAAGGGAGACGCAGAGTAGCAGAGTACTCTAGCCGCCTGCGCCTCTCCGTCTCTCCTCAAGCTTTATTCAAAGGAGACGCAGACTAGCAGAGTACTCTAGCCGCCTGCGCCTCTCCGTCTCTCCTCAAGCTTTATTCAAAGGAGACGCAGACTAGCAGAGTACTCTAGCCGCCTGCGTCTTTCCTTCTACTCACCAGAAAATCAACGTGGGAAAACTGCGTATCAAGTCGGTTTTTATGTGATTCTGAAGCGCTGCTTCAGACAAATGCGGTCTGCCGATGGCGTAGAGTTGCTCACTGAAAGTTTCGAAATGGCCGAGTTGCGAAATGGGAGTGCGCTAAAAACTCGCCCGTAAACACACTGCTCGTAATCAATAACCCACTCGAAGCACAACGGTACATTGACGATTGTGCCGAATGGCAATAGGCAAAAAATTTTTTGCCATGCCACCCACGACACGGAACTCCAACGGCGACACCTCTGAAATTGAGTATCTTTTGAGCTGGCGCGCGTTGGACGCGTTTTCAAAGCCGGCACCTTGCCGGAACCTACTCTTATACAGTTTAAAAGGAGCAATAATCGGATTGTGAAGCAGAGGCACAACGTGGAAATGACGAAATGAAATAGAGCCAAAAGAACTGGCAGAAAGTTGGCAGCGATCCAAGTTCGACCGCTCAAAAAAAATCGATAAAAAAAGGTCCCCAAAATGAGGGGCACTTACGCTTGATAGTGGTCTGTAAGGATTTTCAGAGGGAATGGAGTGATGAAGAATGCCAGCTGAAACATCCCAATGATTCGGATGTAGGCAAAGCTGGAAAAATTGTTTGTAGAGGCGCAGACAGTTAGAGCGCTCTCGCTTCTCTGCGTCTCTCATTCTTTCTTAGAAACATAACTAAATCGGCGAGAGATATAGAGAAACAGCGCTTTTCAGAAGAGACGCAGAGAAACAAGACACCTCTGACTCTCTGCGTCTCTCATTCTTAGAAACATAACTAAATCGGCGAGAGACATAGAGAAACAGCGCTTTTCAGAAGAGACGCAGAGAAACGAGTGTGCTCCAGCTGTCTGCGTCTCTCGGTTTTTGAAAGCCATATAGCTGGCTTCAAATGGCACCTAGAACCCTGGTTTTTTGCTCGCATTTCCCCGAAAACCCACGAGAGCATGACTATTGTGCTCACCTCGCAGTACCCAGCTTAGGTCTCCCGGAAAACATGGAATGCAGACAGATATTTGATATCAAGCCGCCAATGATCAACGTGAGGTGCAGAATTATGGTAGTCGTGTCCACTGGAGATGCCTGAAACCAGATTGGGCTTTAGAATCCTTTGTGAATTCATGAATCCGTCAGACGCTGTTCTCCGCAGAGTTTCGAGAAGTGTATGAATATAAAAAAGACGCAGAGAAACGAGAGTACTCTAATGATCTGCGTCTCGCAAGTCTTCAAAATGGTATTACCCCCTTTAATTGGTCTTTGATCTTGAGAATCATGGCGCATTGGTAGCAAATCTAGACCAAAGCTAGACCAAGTCTGGGACAAATCTATACCAAACCTAACGCAAATCTACAATTTTCAGAAGAGTGAAGATGGCGCGCTTTTTGCCGCGTTTTTTTCCATGAAATATCGTATTCGCTAGCTGGCGCATCCTAGAGCAAATTTGGGACAAATCTAGACCAAATCTCAGACAAATCTAGACCAAAACTAAAGCAATCCTGGAGCAATACTAGGCCAAATCTGGGGCAAATCTAGACCAAACCTAACGCAAATCTAGACCAAAGCTAGACCAAATCTGGAACAAATCTAGACTAAACCTAACGCAAATCTAGAACAAAGCTAGACCAAATCTGGAACAAATCTAGACCAAACCTAAGGCAAATCTATAATTTTTCAGAAGTGAAGATGGCGCGCTTTTTGGCGCGTTTTTTTTTCATAAAATATCGCATTCGCAGTCTGGCGCACCCTGGAGCAAATTTGGGACAAATCTAGAGCAAATTTGGGACAAATCTAGACCAAACCTAAGACAAATCTAGACCTAATCTAGAGCAAATTTGGGACAAATCTAGAGCAAATTTGGGACAAATCTAGACCAAAACTAAGGCGAATCTAGAGCAAATCTACACCAAATCTAGAGCAAATCTAGACCAAATCTGGAGCAAATCTAGATCTGCGAGACGCAGAGAAACGAGAGAATACACGTTTCTCTGCGTCTCTTCTATAGAAAAACACTCTCCTCTCCTCACCATTCTCACCTACCTGATACAAATCGATGCATTTCGCTATCGATTGATTTTTCATGAAGGGAACCCTCAACTTGGTCATTCACATGAAATGGAATCGATCGAATTGGAGGCGGATGGAGCACCGAAGTTCAAATGACAATGTATATGCACACTAAGGCATTGAGGCGACTGGCCAACCCCCCCCCCCCGCCGATTGATTTCAGGCAATTAGAGAAGGGCAAAAGATGATAGGACGCTATTAGAGAGGCATGCTGGCAATTTTCAGAAGTTTCCAGAGGGAGACGCAAAGTTTCCAAGGGGTCTTAGAATTCGCAAGGGTCTCAAAGGTTTTAAGAGACCCAGGAAGTCAGAGTACTCTCGTTTCTCTGTATCTCTCGATTACAGTGTTACAAAGAGAAATATGCACATTTCCTCTATTTCTATAAGGTTCCGAGAGACGCAGAGAAGCTAGAGCACTCTAGCCTGTCTCGGCTTGCTTCAGATGGTTCGTCAAAGGCGTCCAAGAAACTTTTATTTGAGAAAAATTAGAAAATTTTGAAAATTTATTGAGAAATTTTAGAAGACGTGACCGCCTGATGACGTTGCTGGAAGGCGTGGTGCTGACGATGGAAATCTGTAAAAAAAACCTGATTTTTCTGGAAAAATTCGTTGAAAATTTCAGTCTGATGGCTTCTGAATGATCCCCCTCACCTCGACGTCGTACATCGCCATTGTACTCATTGGCCGCTGCACCGGGCACCCAGAGAATTTCAGTCGGGGCGATTCCTTTTCTGAATTCTTCATTGGCTCCGGCTCCGCCGATTTCGACAGCCTCCTCTGTTTCAGCATTCTTTAAGGGGAGTCCGGAAGCTTCACGTCGTGCTCGTCTGATTCTTGAATCTTGAATGATTTCCAGCTCTGTGAATCCATCTATTATTTTGTTGCTAGAAACGGGAATTTCTTGATTTTGGGACGTCATCGTCACGAATTCTGAAATCAGCTCTCATTTCCTAGTGTTCTGAAACAAACGTGGATATCTCGAAAGTGGGTGGAGCTACAGAAAAATCTTCAATTGTAATATTGCTCAGCGCAAAATTTGGCACATTTCTTTCCTTAACACCTTCTTACTATTCTTAACAATTCTCGAGATATGGCTATGAGCAGTTGCAGCATTGACACTGCCGGAAAATCGTTGATATCTTAAAAATGGTTTGAGATAGCGGAAAAGTGTCAACTGAAAAGTTGCTCAGCATGAAATTCTACACATTTCATCAGTTGAAATTTCTTATCCATCTATAACGGTTCTCGAGATATACACGATTTTCTAGGAGGCAGTGGGGACACGCAGAGAAACGAGAGCCCTCTAACCGTCTCGGTCTCTCAGTTGTCATCTTATCTCTAATCAATCTCGAGATAATCAGGTTTTTCTCTGCGTCTCTTCTAAATTTTACAGCTGACCTAGAAACCCTAGAAACCAAGGAATTCAGAATTTCAACAGGTTTTCAGAGAAGATTTTCAGATTTCTTTTTGGAGCATTGACATTGCCGGAAAATCGTTGATATCTCAAAAACGGTCAAAGATAGCAGAAAAGTGTCAACTGAAAAGTTGCTCAGCAGAGAATTCTACACATTTTACTAGTTGACACCGCTTCTCTGTCTCCATTCGTTCTTGAGATATACACGATTTTCTAAGAGACAGCGGGGAGACGCAGAGAAACGAGAGCCATCTAACCGTCTCGGTCTCTCAGACGTCATTTTCTCTCTATTTTAAGATAATCCGGTTTTTCTCTGCGTCTGACGCTAAAATGTAGTGAAAATCAAGGAAACACGAAGAAAAGCTCACTGTTCTTAACAGTTCTCGAGATATGGCTATGAGCAGTTGGAGCCTTGACACTGCCGGAAAATCGTTGATATCTCAAAAACGGTTTGAAATAGCAAGAAGGTGTCAACTGGAAAGTTGCTCAGCGTAAAATTTTACACATTTCATCAGTTGAAATTTTTTGTTCATCTATAAAGGTTCTCGAGATATACACGATTTTCTAAGAGGCAGTGGGGAGACGCAGAGAAACGAGAGCCCTCTAACCGTCTCGGTCTCTCAGTTGTCAACTTCCTCTAATCAATCTCGAGCTAACAAGGCTTTTCTCTGCGTCTCTTTTAAGTTTTACAGCTAACCTAGAAACCCTAGAAACCAAGGAATTCAGAATCTCAACAGTTTTTCGGAGAAGATTTTCAGATTTCTTTTTGGAGCATTGACATTGCCGGAAAATCGTTGATATCTCAAAAACGGTTGAAGATAAAAGAAAAGTGTCAACTGGAAAGTTGCTCAGCATAAAATTCTGCAGTATTCTTCAATTGTCATCTTCTCTCTATCTGTAACCAATCTCGAGATAATACCGGCTTTTCTCTGCGTCTCTTTTAAATCTCACAGCTGACCTAGAAACCCTGGAAACCAAGGAATTCAGAATCTTAACAGGTTCTCAGCAAAGATTTTCAGATTTATTTTGGTGCTGGGGTGCCGTCAACGCCAAAATTTAGTAAAACCAAAGAAACTTACGAAGAAACACAAAAAAAATCACCAGGAATTGCATATCTGGAATTACAGTCAGTTATTCTTGAGAAAATTAATGAAAATTCTGAAAGAAATTGGAAGAAATTAAAAGTTGACAGATTGACACATTTTATACGCGAGACGAAGACGAAAAATCCGGTTTTTTTCTGGAAAATCAAGGAGAAAGTGGGCGGGGCCAGTGGGCGGAGCCAGTGATCAGTGATCAGATATCACGACGCCACTCAGAAGATCTCGACGAATTCTTTCACGATTTTGATTGAAGGTGTTCTCCAGACTCGTCACTTTTTGCTTGTAGTAGATACATGAGTTCTGGAAATTTTCAGACAAAAATTTCAGCACAAAATTTCAGCTACAGTTTTCAGAATTCAGAAATGTCTTCAAAAATGTTAAAAAACCATCTGAATTCTAGTTAAATTTAAAAATAACTTGAAATTAGCAGCGAGACGCAGACAGGCAGAGTGCTCTCACCTCCCACTGTTCTCTGCGTCTCTTCTGGAATACAACGTGAATATCTCCGGAGTGGATAGAGATAGAAAAAAATTGATAACTGAAAAAATATTTCTTGTTTCCTAATGAGCAACTTTGTAGTTGACAGTTTTTTGATAGCTTTTACCGTTCTAGAGATATTAACGGATTTTTAGAATTTTCAAAAACAAGAATACCTATTGTCCGTTTTACTGTCTGCGGACTCACCGAAAAAGAGACAATCATCTCATTGAGATTCTCATTCATGCCATTAATAATTCCAGTTAGACGAGCCAGCTGTTCGACGACAGACAATTCCTCGAGCTGCAAACAAAGTTAGTGCACAATTGCTCAGCATAAAAGTGTGTCAGAAGATTACTGTAACCAGAAAGAGAGAGACGCAGAAAAGCAGAGCAGTCTAGCTGTCGGCGTCTCTCATTATTAGACACATAACTAATTCGGCGACAGATATAGAGAGCGAGGAACAGCGGTTTTCTGAAGAGACGCAGAGAAACGAGTGTGCTCTAACTGTCGGCGTCTCTCATAATATAGGAACTCACAATAATATCATCTGCCTCTTCAAACCCATCGGGATTACACATTTCCTCCAACTCGTTTGTCTCTAGAAGTCCTCTTGAGTGTAGCATGTTTCTCGCTGAAAACAGCTTGTTTAACCTAGATTTGTAGGAAAGATTGAGCAAAGTTTGATCTAGATTTGTGGAAAATTTGAGCAAAGTTTGACCAAGATTTGTGGAAAAATTGAGCAAAGTTTGATCTAGATTTGTAAAAAGATTGAGCAAAGTTTGGGCTAGCTTTGTGGAAAGATTGGTCAAAGTTTGGCCTAGATTTGTAGAAAAATTGAGCAAGGTTTGGCCTAGAATTGTGGAAAATTTGAGCAAAGTTTGTCTTAGATTTGTGCAATAATTTAGACAAAACCTTGGTGCCTATACTTGTGAAAACATTGGACAAATTTTGTCCTAGATTTGTGAAAAGATTGTGCGAAGTTTGTCCTAGATTTGTGGAAGAATTGAGCAAATTTGGCCTAGATTTGTGAAAAAATTGAGCAAAGTTTGGCCAAGATTTGTGGAAGAATTGAGCAAAGTTTGTCTTATAGTTAGATTTGTGAAAAGATTGCGCAAAGTTTGTCCTAACTTTGTGGAAAGATTGATCACAGTTTGTCCTAGATTTGTGAAACGATTGGACAAAAGTTTGGTACCTAGATTTGTGAAAAGATTGGGCAAAGTTTGGCGCCTAGACTTGTGAAAAGTTGGGCAAAGTTTGTCTTAGATTTGTGGAAAAATTGGTCAAAGTTTGGTGCCTAGACTTGTGAAAAGATTGAACAAAGTTTGGCCAAGATTTGTGAAATGATAGAGCAAAGTTTGTTTTAGATTTGTGGAAAAATTGAGCAAAGTTTGGTGCTTCGGTTTGTGGAAAAATTGGACAAAAGTTTGATGCCTAGACTTGTGGAAAGATTGGTCACAGTTTGTTCTAGCTTTGTGAAAAAATTGTGCAAAGTTTGGTGTCTAGACTTGTGAGAAAATTGGGCAAAGTTTGGTTTAGATTTGTGGAAATATTGAGCAAAGTTTGGCCTAGATTTGTGAAAAGATTGGGCAAAGTTTGGCGTAGATTTGTGAAGCGATTGAGCAAAGTTTGGTGCCTAGAATTCTCACCATTAAAAACGATTGTCTTGTATTCCTGCGGAAACTCCAGCAAGAGTCTGGTGACGTCATCTCGGTAAAGAACGTAAATGTCGGAATAGCCGACGGATTGCAGAGAAACGCATCGCCTCCCTCCCAACAAGCTTCCCTTCACATGTACAATGGATAATTCTCCGAACGTCGCGCCCTCCGTGAGTTGATCCAATTCCTCGCCGGTATCATCATCGATCAGTCTCAGTTTGCCTTTCTTAACGATGAACAACTCCTTGGCCTTCTCGTTCTTCCGGCAGAGATAGTCATTCGGCGAGAACACTTGTTGCTTGACGAGCAACGTCACTTCATGCATGAAGCGCGTGTCGCAAAGAGCAAAAATGCTCACATTTTGAAGAGTCTCCATGTGAAGATTGGCGGCGATTCGAGATTGAAGGCGTGGCGGGAGAAGCGAGAGCGTATTCTGCAAAGAGACGCAGAGAACACAGAACACTCTAACTGTCTGGGGGTCTCTCATAATATACATAGTTTACCTGCTCGTCATCCAACTGATTGTGCGCCATAAGATACATAAAGCAGCTCAATGCTCTTTCTTGAATATCAGAATGGACCTCCCTGAAAATAAAGAAAATTTATTTAATTCCCTCAATCTCCGTCTCCACGCGATTACCTGTACTTCATGTAAAACTTGATGCCGTCCATCATTTGCCGATACTCATTCACCGTTTGACTCATCTGAGTGACGACACTTCCGACACCTGAAGACATGCTCTGTAACGGGCTCCGCACAAGCTCCAACTCTCACTTCCGATAATGGTGGCGAACACCAAAACGCCGATCAGCGTGTCCAGAACTTCCAGCGAGTTCTGAGAGCTTGTCGATGGCCACGGCTGTTGGCCACATGTCGTGATTGTTAAGGACGACCAGTAGAAGGACATACTGTACTCACGGGAGAAGTTTCCCGTCGACCAGCGATAATGTCTGAAAACTATTGTGATTTATGGAAAAAGAGCTGAAAAACGAATAGGGCAAGTAACCGGCAAGTTGCCCAATTGAACGTATTTTGTTAAATTTAGCTTTACAAACCTAGAAATGAGTGAAAAATACCATAAAATTCATCTGGGCAAGCAATGGGCAAGTTGCCCAATCCAATTTATTTTGTTAAATTTAGCTTTATAAAGCTTGAAATGAGTGAAAAATACCATAAAATTCATCTGGGCAAGCAATGGGCAAGTTGCCCAATCCAATTTATTTTGTTAAATTTAGCTTTATAAAGCTTGAAATGAGTGAAAAATACCATAAAATTCATCTGGGCAAGCAATGGGCAAGTTGCCCAATCCAATTTATTTTGTTAAATTTAGCTTTATAAAGCTTGAAATGAGTGAAAAATACCATGAAATTCATCTGGGCAAGCAATGGGCAAGTTGCCCAATCCAATTTATTTTGTTAAATTTAGCTTTACAAAACTAGAAATGAGTGAAAAATACCATAAAATTCATCTGGGCAAGCAATGGGCAAGTTGCCCAATCCAATTTATTTTGTTAAATTTAGCTTCATAAAGCTTGAAATGAGTGAAAAATACCATTAAAAAAATCTAATTTATTTTGTTAAGCTTAGCTTTGTAAAGTTAGAAATGATAAAACATCTTCAAATTGATTTTGGCAAACAATGGGCAAATTGCCCAATCTAATTTATCCTGTTAAACTTAACTTTATAAAGCTAGAAATGACTATCAAATATCTTAAAATTCATTTGGGCAAGCAATGGGCAAGTTGTCCAATCTAATTTATTTTGTTAGGGTTAGCTTTATAAAGCTAAAAGTGACTGAAAAATATCATTAAATACATTTGAGCAAGCAATGGGCAAGTTGCCCAATCTATAATTTTCCGTTAGAAGCATCGTTACAAACTATTCTCGGGTTTTTCAGTTAAAATCCGTTCGGACAACTCACGGGAAATGTAATCAAGTGAAGGGCAGCTTGCCCAAATGACAATTTTCTAATTAAAATCGAAATTATTCATTGAAAACTGCTTTTCAGAAAAAATTTTTAAAGCCAAATCGCAAAATAAAAGCAGTTTTCTATGAGAAACGTAGTCTCGCAAAGCAATCCTCTTTGGGCAAGCAAACGGCATGTTGCCCAAACTCACTTATCCTTCCAGTAATTGACCAAATCCATTTTATAAGAATCCCTGACATCGTCTAAGTCCAGTGTGTGATCTATATCTTCCGCGTACCAGCAGTCACTGTCTACATATGCCTGTAATAGAAGAGCATGGGGGGGGGGGGTAATGAAGACCAGAAATCTGATTGCTCATTCTGAATCAACGACGGCAAGTGATTTAGAGAATTTTTGGGTTACTGTAGCTTGAAATGTTCGTGGAGCTCACGTGAACTTGCGGACTTCTAGTTAATTTTACGTCTGTAAAACTAACCTCACAAACGGGGAAAACCGGCTCGAAAACCTTATAATAGGAGAATCCGAACTCCGTCTGCGATTCTTCTGTAATCCCCTCGAAAATCGAGAAGAGAAAGTACAAACACGCGTTCCAATGAAACAAAACCAAACAGGAAATGGCCAACAGAACAATCTTGCAGGCACGTGGAAAACTCGTGCGCTGTTGCGTACGCTGGGCGAATTCTAGCAGGCGGATTGCTGAAAATTCTCCAATTTCAGGTTCAGTTTCAGCCGTTTTGTGCTTCAAAGGATACTGTACCGAGAAAAGTGTGCAAACACACCTGGTACAGTATCCTTAGGACCATGCAGATAGGCATTGAGCTTTAATTATCACCACATTTTCAATTTAGTGTTTCAAGGGATACTGTACTCAGGGAAGTGTGCAAACACGCCTGGTACAGTATCCCAAGACCACGCAAAAATGCATTGAGCTTTAATTGGCACCATGTGTTCAGTTTTGTGCTTCAAAGGATACTGTACCCAGAAAAGTGTGCAAACACGCCTTGTACAGTATCCCAAAACCGCGCAGATACGCATTGAGCTTCAATTTTGTGTTTCAAAGGATACTGTACCCCGGAAAGTGTGCAAACACGGCTGGTACAGTATCCTAGAACCACGCAAATTTGCATTGAGCTTAAATTGGCACCACGTCTTCAATTTTGTGCTTCGAAGGATACTGTACCCAGGAAAGTGTGCAAACACGGCTGGTACAGTATCCTAGAACCACGCAAATATGCATTGAGCTTCAATTTTGTGTTTCAAAGGATACTGTACCCAGAAAGTTGTGCAAACACGCCTGGTACAGTATCCCAAGACCACGCAAATATGCATTGAGCTTTAATTGACACCACATCTTCAATTTAGTGTTTCAATGGATACTGTACTAAGGAAAGTGTGCAAACCAGAGATGGGCGGAATTCCGCATTCCGGATTCCGCCGTTTTTTTCATTCCGTTTTCGGGATTCCGGATTCCGTGAAAAAAAATTTTTTCCGTTTTCCGGATTCCGGATTCCGTGAAAAAATTTTTTTCCGTTTTCCGGATTCCGGATTCCGTGAAAAAATTTTTTTCCGTTTTCCGGATTCCGGATTCCGTGAAAAAATTTTTTTCCGTTTTCCGGATTCCGGATTCCGTGAAAAAATTTTTTTCCGTTTTCCGGATTCCGGATGCCGTGAAAAAAAATTTTTTTTCCGTTTTCCGGATTCCGGATTCCGTGAAAAAAATTTTTTCCGTTTTCCGTTTTCCGGATTCCGAGTTCCCAAAATCCGATTCCGCCCTACTCTGGTGCAAACGCGCCTGGTACAGTATCCCGAGGACCACGCAAATATGCAGATTCCTTTAAATGTGAGCTCACCTTTAATCACCCGAATCGTTCGGAGCAATGAAATTGAGTCATTAAGAAATAGGAAAAAATCCAAAGGCATCAAACAAATGACGTCATTTAGGACTTTAAAGGTCTGTAGAAAATAATTTTTCCGCAATTCTCTCGTGTTCTTCACTTCTTCGCCTTCGTGCAGGTACGCTGAAAATTTTGCTGAAATTGTGTTAAATATTCAAAAAAAAATGGAATTCTGCGAAAGAAGTGGCCTACTGTAGAGTCAGAAGTCCGCAAACACCGAAACACAGTATTACTACAGATTTAGGGTTACTGTAACTACAAAACTCCGCAAACACCACAATCCGCAAAATGACACTGGAGCGAGCTTACTGAGTCTGGTTTGCACAAAGATGTCCATTGCAAAAATGAAGTCGAAGAAGACGTTGAGATAAATCCAATTCCAGAAGTATTGAGATTTCACGTCGTCAAATATGAAGATGACCATGGCGAACATGTTGTACAGTACTCCGATGGACACGAGGGACGACCAAAGGTAATAGTATTTTGAGTTGAAGGAAACATAAAAGTAGAGGAGACGGCTGCAAAACTCATTGTTTCGGCGAGAGACGCAGAGAAAAAAGAGTTCTCTAACGTTCTGCGTCTCTTGAGAACGTTTTTATTGATTTCAGACGTATTTTTGATTGATTTCAGATGTACGGCGGCTAAACTCATTGGTTCGACGAGAGACGCAGAGAGACGAGAGTTCTCTAGCGTTCTGCGTCTCTTGAGAACTAAAAATTGACGTTTTTGGCGTTTTTTATGGATTTTAAATGTATTTTCAGCAAGTTTTCAGAATATTTGAATATATAAGAATATTTTGAATTGAAGGAAACATAGAAATAGAGGAGACGGCTGCAAAACTCATTGTTTCGGCGAGAGACGCAGAGAAAAAAGAGTTCTCTAACGTTCTGCGTCTCTTGAAAACTAAAAATTGCAGTTTCTGGTGTTTTTATTGATTTCAGATGTATTTTCAGCAAGTTTTCAGAATATTTGGATACATAAAAGTATTTTGAGTTGAGTGAAACATAAAAATAGAAGAGACGGCCGCAAAACTCATTGTTTAAGCTAGAGACGCAGAGAAACGAGAGTTCTCTAGCGTTCTGCGTCTCTTGAGAACTAAAAATTGATTTTCTGGCGCTATTTATGGATTTTAAATGTATTTTTTATTGATTTTAGATGTACGGCTGCAAAACTCATTGGTTCGACGAGAGACGCAGAGAAACGATAGTTCTCTAGCGTTCTGCGTCTCTGTTGATTTCAAATGTATTTTTGTCAAATTTTCAGAATATTTGGATATTTTCAGAATGCTCAAACTCACTGCACAGTGTCCTGCAGAATCTCCTTGAAAATGACCCAGCCGGTTGGATAGACGTCATATGTTTCCAGGTCATCGCTCTCAAATTTCGCTGAGATAAAAGCTCAAAATTAGACTGAAACTCACTTCTGAGTTGAGAAAATCCAAGTGTTCGCGAGCACTTTTTTCGGGGGAGCACATAGTGAAAATGGATGAAAAAGAGCAAGAAGAGAAGCGAATTTGGGTTGTTATAGAGGTATTGACAGGGAAAAAGCCGATGGAAAAGAGGCAGGGATTTATGGATAATCTGCCTATTCATCCGATTGAAGGAAGCAAGTTTAGGCAGGAAAATAAGTGGAATCTGTGGAAATAGAGCAAAAGTGTGAACTACAGTATTTTTATTCTTAACAAATATCCTTAACAGTTCTCGAGATACGGCTATGGAGCATTGACACTGCCAGAAAATTGTTGATATCTCAAAAATGGTTTGAGATAGAAGAAAAGTGTTTACTGGAAAATTGTTCAGCAAAGAATTTTACACATTTTACTAGTTGACACCGCTTCTCTGTCTCCATTCGTTCTCGAGATATTTTTTCCGTCTTGCTTTTAGAGGCAAGACGGAAAAAAAAACTGAAATATCAGAAGAACCGATTGAGATATCAAAAAGTTGTCAACTGATAAAATGATCAGCATAAAATTTTACACATTTCGTTAATTGAAAGCATGTTTCTATCTTTAATCATTCTCGAGATATACACGATTTTCTAAGAGACAATGGGGAGACGCAGAGAAACGAGAGCAATATAACCGTCTCGGTCTCTCAGTTTTCATTTTCTCTCTATCTCAAGATAATCCGGTTTTTCTCCGCGTCTGACGCCAAAATGTAGTGAAAATCAAGGAAACACGAAGAAAAGCTCACTGTTCTTAACAGTTCTCGAGGTATGGCTATGAGCAGTTGGAGCATTGACACTGCCAGAAAATCGTTGATATCTCAAAAACGGTTCGAAATAGCAAGAAAGTTTCAACTGGAAAGTTGCTCAGCGTGAAATTTTACACATTTCATCAGTGGAAAGATTCTGAATATCTTCAACGGTTTTTGAGATATGAGCCTATATCTCTAAGAAGAAAGGAGACGCAGAGAAATGAGAGTGTTCTCTGTCGTCTGCGTCATATCGGCGTGTCTCTAGAACTGTCAAAGATTGGCTTTGCTTGAAATGTAGCAGAATTCGTTAAGCTGTAAAAATCTATGCATTGTCTAAGAGACGCAAAGAAGCGAGTGCGCTCTAACCGTCTGGGATTCTTAAGAAGGCGTTACTGGCTTCAAGCTTCATAGCTGAAGTATTTTGCAGGTTAGTTGAAGACGAGACAAGACGAGACGATCTCATTTCGTCTTTCGTGGAATTCCTTTGTTTCATCTTTATTCGTCTTTCAGTTCGTCTTGCATTCGTCTTACATCGTCAATTAAAATGCATCTTTGCGTCAGACAAATTCTAGACGATGACGAAGACAAAGCGAGACGAGACAGTTTTATTTCGTCTTTCGTAGAATCTCTTTGTCTCACCTTTGTTCGTCTTTCAGTTCGTCTTGCATTCGTCTTACATCGTCAATTAAAATTCATCTCTGCTTCAGACCAATTCTAGACGATTACAAAAACAAAGCGAGACGAGACGGGGCAGTTTTATTTCGTCTTTCGTGGAATCAGTTCGTCTCATCTTTGTTCGTCTTTCAGTTCGTCTTGCATTCGTCTTACATCGTCAATTAAAATGCATCTCTGCGTCAGATCAATTATAGACAATGACGAAGACAAAGCGAGACAAGACACTTTTATTCCGTCTTTTGTGGAATTCCTTCGTCTCATCTTTGTTCGTCTTTCAGTTTGTCTTGCATTTGTCTTACATCGTCAATTAAAATGCATCTCAGCGTCAGACGAATTCTAGACGAGACGAGACGGTCTCATTTCGTCTTTCGTTGAAGCCTTATATCTGAAAATGGTAAAAGAGAGAGAGAGAGATTCATTTTGGAAGGACGCAGACAAGCAGAGCACTCTCACTGTCTGCGTCTCTCTGATAGTATACGTGAATAGAGCTGCAAATAGAGCACTCTCAGCTCTCGGAGTTCTTTAATGCGGGTGAAAGAATTTTAGGGCAAATGATGGGCAAGCTGCCTAGCTTCCCTCCACATCCAATTGGGCATGATGCCGTTAACTACTGCCGGCTGCTCTAGTAAATTATACTGAATTGCGGAAAACCGATAAATGCAAAATTGCCTTTTGATGGCCACCAACGCTTCCGGCATGGTGCCCTTTGATTGCCCGATGTCTGTTCTCTGTCTCTCGCGTCGAAAATGAAGCGATGACACCTCCAGCACTAATCCTCCGTTCTCCAATATCCCTTTGTCATCTCCCGGAGCAGGAAACGTAGCTCCGCCCCGCTAAGAGTGCGAAGTGCTTCAGGCGTTTAATAATGCACCCTATATTTTGCACATGATAAACATCTTTTTCTCTTTTACTTCTCCCCGTCCCTTCTTCTATTGTTGATTCGGTTGTCATGGCCACATGGCCAGAGCATTCTCCGGCTCCGCCCCCTCCCCCCCCCTCTTTGCTCACCACTTCGCCAAGCGCTTATTAATTATCATTCTGATACCCAAATCGCCTTTTCTAGAATGTTCTCCTCATTCAACTTCGAGGAGCCGCCGTCGGAATACGTTGCTCCGAGACGGGTGTCTCGAAAGGACCGAAGTGTGAAGTATCTGAAAACGCTTAGCGCCCAACATGCGGTTAGTCGAATTTCAGACATTTTTTCTGGAAATTTTGGAATTTTCAGCCAAAATTTTCAGCAAAATCAGAATTCTCTGACAGCTGGAAATGTAATTTCAGAATTTTCAGCCAGAAAAAGTATATTTTTGATTAAAATTCTTTGAATTTTCGTCAAAAATTCTAAATTTTCTCTGAAAATTCTGAAATTTCCAGCCAAAACTTTGTGTGCCAATTTCAAAAAATTTCCAGCAAAATCAGAATTCTCTGACAGCTGGAAATGCAATTTTAGAATTTTAAGCCAGAAAAATGAATTTTTGATTAAAACTCTTTGAATTTTCGTCAAAATTTGGAAATTTTCAGAATTTTCAGAAATTTTCTCTGAAAATTCCGGAATTTCCAGCCAAAACTCTGTGTGCTATTTTCAGAAGATTTTCAGCAAAATTAGAATTTTCTGACAGCTGGAAATGTAATTTCAGAATTTTCAGCCAGAAAAGTGAATTTTTGATTAAAATTCTTTGAATTTCCGTCAAAAATTCTGAATTTTCTCTGAAAATTCCGGAATTTCCAGCCAAAACTTTGTGTGCCAATTTCAGAAGATTTTCAGCGAAATCAGAATTCTCTGACAGCTGGAAATGCAATTTTAGAATTTTAAGCCAGAAAAGTGAATTTTTGATTAAAATTCTTTGAATTTTCGTCAAAATTTGGAAATTTTCAGAATTTTCAGAAATTTTCTCTGAAAATTCCGGAATTTCCAGCCAAAACTCTGTGTGCTATTTTCAGAAGATTTTCAGCAAAATTAGAATTTTCTGACAGCTGGAAATGTAATTTCAGAATTTTCAGCCAGAAAAGTGAATTTTTGATTAAAATTCTTTGAATTTCCGTCAAAAATTCTGAATTTTCTCTGAAAATTCCGGAATTTCCAGCCAAAACTCTGTGTGCTATTTTCAGAAGATTTTCAGCAAAATTAGAATTTTCTGACAGCTGGAAATGTAATTTCAGAATTTTCAGCCAGAAAAGTGAATTTTTGATTAAAATTCTTTGAATTTCCGTCAAAAATTCTGAATTTTCTCTGAAAATTCCGGAATTTCCAGCCAAAACTTTGTGTGCCAATTTCAGAAGATTTTCAGCGAAATCAGAATTCTCTGACAGCTGGAAATGCAATTTTAGAATTTTAAGCCAGAAAAGTGAATTTTTGATTGAAATTCTTTGAATCTTCGTCAAAATTTGGAAATTTTCAGAATTTTCAAAAATTTTCTCTGAAAATTCTAGAATTTCCAGTCAAAACTTTGTGTGCCAATTTCAAACAATTTTCAGCGAAATCAGAATTCTCTGACAGCTGGAAATGCAATTTTAGAATTTTAAGCCAGAAAAGTGAATTTTTGATTAAAATTCTCTGAATTTTCGTCAAAATTTGGAAATTTTCAGAATTTTCAGAAATTTTCTCTGAAAATTCTGGAAATTTCAGCCAAAACTTTGTGTGCCAGTTTTAGAAGATTTTTTTAATTTTCTGAAAATGAAAATTTCTAAAATTCGACTTTTTTCTTACAAAAATGTCGAATTTCAGAAATTTTCTCTGAAAATTCTGGAATTAGACAAAATTTCAGAATTTTATTTTTTTTGTTACACTGTCGCGCCTGCGACGTCCTTCCAGCTGGAAATTCTATTTTTTCAGAATGGGACGTCATCTACGGACTTGGAGGACGGCCTCTCCTCGCATGCAAGGCCCACGGTGTCTGAAATTGTTTCGCCAGTTGTTAATGCTCATTTGCCACCCCCAAATTCTGGAATTCTGAAGACGGTGAGTCGATTCTTGAGCTCATTATGATACGGAGCATTTGAGCATTGGCTAGAGCTCAAAGCTACCAGAGATTGAAGTCATGTTCCGTAGAGCGCACTTGCAATGCTTTTCCAGCAGCCCGTCGACCACAGTATTCCGGAAGAGCCGTCTACTTCGACCAGTGCAGTGGCATCTGTATCCGAACGACGACCTTCGAGATGGGCGACCGTCAGGGAGCGGAGCCCCCAGCTGGTGGCCAACTATTATAGCGAAAATAATGACAATGCTGCCCGTTTAAAAGAGGTCACATTTCATGACAAAACAAAACGGTTGGATATAAATAAAGGGAAATTGTCAATGAAATACATTAATCGATTGGAATCTGAAGGCGTTTACGATGACGCTGGCCCCAAATCGTTTAGCGATGTCGTTAAAACGGCTATGGTGAGTTTCACGGCGCTACTGGAATTTTCTGGAATTTTCTGGTATTTTCTGGAATTTTCTGGAATTTTCTGGAATTTTCTGGACTTTCCTGGAGTTTTCTGGACTTTTTTGGACTTTTCTGAATTTTCTGGAATTTTCTGGAATTTTCTGAAACTTTCTGGAATTTTTTGGAATTTTCTGGAATTTTCTGGAATTTTCTGGAATTTTCGTGAATTTTCTGAAATTTTCTGGAATTTTCTGGAATTTTCTGAAACTTTCTGGAATTTTCGGATATTTTCTGGAATTTTCTGGAATTTTCTGGAATTTTCTGGAATTTTCTGGAATTTTCTGAAACTTTCTGGAATTTCTGGAATTTTCTGGAATTTTTTGAAACTTTCTGGAATTTCTGGAATTTTCTGGAATTTTCTGGTATTTTATAGAATTTTCGTGAATTTTCTGGAATGTTCGGGAGGTTTTGTGAATTTTCTGGAACTTTTGGGAGTTTCTATGGAATTTTTGGTAGTTTCTATGGAATTTTCTGGAATTTTCTGGAATTTTCTGGACTTTTCTAGAATTTTGGTGAAATTTCTGGAATTATCGGGAATTTTCGGATATTTTCTGGAATTTTCTGGAATTTTCATAAACATTTTGGAATTTTCTAAAGTTTTCTTGAATTTTCTGGAATTTTCTGGAATTTCATGGAATTTTCTGGAATTTTCTGGAGTTTTCTGAAGTTTTCCAGAATTTTTTGCAATTTTCTGGACTTAACTGGAATATTCTGAAATTTTCTAGAATTTTTTGGAGTTTTCTGGAATTTTCTAGACTTTTCTGGAATTAATGGAATTTTCTAGGTTTTTCTGGAGTTTTCTGGAATTTTCTAGACTTTTCTGGAATTTTCGTGAAATTTCTGGAATTTTCTGGATTTTTCTGGAATTTTCTGGACCTTTATGAAATTTTCTGAAACTTCCTGAAATTTTCTGGACTTTCTGGAATTTTCTGGAACTTTCTGTAGTTTTCTCAAGTTTTCTGGAATATTCGTAAACTTTTTGGGATTTTCGACGCTTCTGAAAATTTTCTGGAATTTTCTAGATTTTTCTGGAATTTCCGTGAATTTTCGTGAAATTTCTGGAATTTTCTGGGATTTTCTGGACTTTTCAGGAATTCTCGATGCTTCTGGAAGATTCTTGACGCTTCTGGAAGATTCTCGACGCTGCTCAAAGCTTCACGGCTCTTCTGAAAGTTTCTTGACGGTTCTGGAAATTTTCTGGGCTATTCTGGGCTTTTCTGGACTTTTCTGGAATTTTCTGGAATTTTCTGGAATTTTCGGGAAATTTCTGGAATTTTCTGAACTTTTCCGAATTTTCTGGAATTTTCTGGAATTTTCTGGAATTTTCTGGGATTTTCTGGACTTTTCTGGAATTCTCGACGTTTCTCGAAGTTTCTAGTCGCTTCTGAAGATTGTCGAAGCTTATCAAAGATTCTCGGCGCTTCTGAAAGATTCTCGGTGTTTCTGGAAGATTCTCGATGCTTCTAGAAATTTTCTGGAATTTTCTGGAATTTTCTGGAATTTTCTGGAATTTTCGTGAATTTTCTGGAGTTTTCTGGAGTTTTCTGGAGTTTTCTGGAATTCTCGATGCTTCTGGAAGATTCTCGAGCAGATTCGATGCTTCTTGAGATGTTGCAATGCACTACCCCATTCCCCCCCCCCCCCACATCTCATTAGTCTTCAATTCCAGCTGCTCCGCAACTGGATATCCTCAATGGAGCACGACGAACGCGAGTCTGAGCCAGAACGCGACCGAACTGTCACAAACGCCGAGCAGACGACGAGTGCCGATGAGATGCGATCGATGCTGCCGAGCCCGCCGGTTTTCAGCAGTGCGCCAACAGGATTCGCACAAGCCAAAATGGTTTTTGTAGACGTCGTACGGTGAGTTTTGGCTGAAAATTTTGGCTGGAACTTCTGATGCACTTCTAACTGAAATTCTGTTCTAGAAAAGTCTACTATTTCTACGTAACCGAAAACTCGTCGTTCTTCTACTATTGGAGTGCATTGATATGCATCGGGATACTGTATAATATGTTCGCGATGGTCATTTTCATATTCGACGACGTCCAGCAGGGGTACTTCAATCAATGGGTCTTCATCAATCTCTTTTTCGACATCTGCTTCATCGTCGATTGTTTTGTAGGTGCCAGAATGAGTGAGTTGAAGTCTGAAACTGCCCTAGGAATCCGGAATTCCGCCATTTTCTGATAAAAACGCTATATCGCGGAATCCGGAATGCGGAAAACGGAAAAAATATTTTTTCACGGAATTCGGAATCCGGAAAACGGAAAAAAAATTTTCCACGGAATCTGGAATCCGGAAGATGGAATGCTTTCGCTTCGAGACCCGAGATTCGGAATCAGCTCGATGAGAGCTTTGTCTCCGCCGCGAAACCCTTACAGTATCAATTTGTTCGTGTCAGGACCAAAGTATTTTGGAAACTCGGAATCCGGAATGCGGAAAACGGAAATAAAATATTTTTTCACGGAATCTGGAATCCGGAAAACGGAAAAAATTTTTCCACGGAATCTGGAATCCAAAAACGGAAAAAAACGTCGAAATCCGGAATGCGAAAAACAGAATCCGGAATTCCGCCATTCTCTGATAAAAACGTTATATCGCGGAATCTGGAATCCGGGAGACGGAAAAAAATTATTTCACGGAATGAAAAAAAACGGAGGAATTCGGAATGCGGAATGCGGAATCCGAAATTCCGCCCTTTTCTGATAAAAGCGCCATATCGCGGAATCCGGAATGCGGTATGCGGAATCCGGAATTCCGCCCTTCTCTGATAAAAACGCCATATCGCGGAATCCGGAATGCGGAAAACGGAAAAAAAATTTTTTCACGAAATCTGGAATCCGGAAGACGGAATGAAAAAACGTCGGAATTCGGAAGGCGGAATGCGGAATCCGGAATTCCGCCGTTCTCTGGTTAGGACCCGAGCTAGAAGGTGGAGGTCTGAAATTTTTCTTAAACTCGGCTTTTTCAGTTTTGAGCTAGAAAGCTCGCCGCGAAAAGCGTAATTTTCATGAGACGGAGGACGGAAAAAAACGGCGGAATCCGGAATGTGGAATGCGGAATCCGAAATTCCGCCATTCTCTGATAAAAACGCCATATCGCGGAATCCGGAATGCGGAAAACGGAAACATTATTTTTTCACGAAATCTGGAATCCGGAAGACGGAATGAAAAAAAACGGCGTAATGCGGAATGCGGAATTCGGAATTCCGCCCTTTTCTGGTTAGGACCCTAGCTAGAAAGTAGAGGTCTGAAATTTGTCTTTAATTCGGCATTTTCAGCTTTGAGCTAGAAAGCTCGAACTGTAACTTTCAGACTTTTGAGAAAAAGAGCTGCAAAGCTTGTTGAATTCTGAAGGAATTTTAGAGCTCAATTCTTGTCTGGAAATTTGAAAAAAAGCGTTGCTCACCCCCCCCCCCCCTCCCCCCCCCCCACGACTTACTGTAAAATACAGAGCGAGCACATTGCGGCTCTTTTCAAGAGCCTTCAATGAGCCGAGTCTGAAAGAGCATAATCAACAATTTTTAAGCATTCATAAGCGAGGGAAATGAAATAAGTCAAACGGATAAAATGTTCCGGAACTACCGGAAGAGCCGTCGTTGCACACTGGATGTTTTGTGCCTCGCACCTGTGGATTTCATCCTATTCTTCTACACACATCTCTCATTAATTCGAGCGATTCGGCTGATTAAAGGTGAGAGACAACACAAATGACATGGGCAAGGTGCCCAACACTTTGGACAGCATGCCCAAGTTTTGCACTAAGCTCCAAAGCTCACTTGCTCTTTTTCACAAGTTTGGCTCACGTTTTGCGCAGGTTTTGCGCAGATATTGAGCGAAACTTGCCCAAAACGTTTTGGCGCAGAATTCATCCAATATTTGCGCAAAGTTTGTGCAAAGAATGAGCAATGTGACTATGTAGCAGCAATTGGGCAAGTTGCCCAGCAGTTTGGGCAGCATGCACTCGTTTTGCGCAGGTTTAGCGCAGATATTGAGCGAGATCTGCCCAAAACATTTTGGCGCAAGATTTATCTAATATTTGCGCAAAGTTTGTGCAAAGAATGAGCAATGTGACATGGAGCATCAAATGGGCAATATGCCCAGCACTTTAGGCAGAATGCACTCGTTTTGCGCAGGTTTTGCGCGGATTTTGGGGAAACTTGCACAAAACGTTTTGGCGCAGAATTCATTTAATATTTGAGCGATTTTTGTGCAAAGAATGAGCAATGTGACTATAAAGCAGCAATTGGGCAAGATGCCCTTTGCAATAGTAGCGAAAAGAAGAGCAAGCTGCCCAAAGTGGATATTTCAGTGTACCGCTTAATGGAGTTCATCACAATCACCAATCGCCGCACCAATTGGCCGCATTTCATGAAGATCATGTTTCTGAGTTGTGCCTGTATGGTTTTATTCCATTGGAACGCGTGCGTCTATTTCCTTTTCTCCCTATTTGAAGGGCTCTCCGAGGATGACACCAATGCGTTCGGATTCTCTTATTATAAGGTGTTTGATCCGAGATTTCCCAATTGCGATGTAAGTTTGAACGACCGTAATCACTTTTGATTCAAAGAGAGACGCAGACAGGAAAAGTTGTCTGACTCTCTGCGTCTCTTGGTGACGACAACAAAACGAGACGCAGAGAAACAGAGTACTCTAGTCGTCTGCGTCTCCTGAAATCACTGGTTTCAGCCAATCTATGACGAAGACTGCTTGTTCCCAGAGAACACGTCCGTTTTGGATATTCGCGACGAGCGACCGAAGTATATGTATAAAATGTACCATCATTGGAATAGCACGTAAGTCTCTGGCCCGCGGGCTGGCCCGGGCCGGTCCGGGCCAGCCTAATCGAAAAAACTTGAAAACTGGAATTCCAGCGCCAGCTACACTATCCTCAATATGGGCAACTTCTCTCGTGAGTACAGTATGACCGTATATTGGTCCTCTCTAACGATTACAAAGTGCGGACAGCAGCCGTGGCCGTCGACAAGCTCACAGAATGCGCTGGAGATTTTCGACACGCTGATTGGCGTACTCGTGTTCGCTACCATTATTGGAGGTGGGTTGGTGGGGGGGGAAGGAGGGGCTGGAGTCACTCATTTGAGCGAGCACGTGTCTTCCAGTGTTGTAAATCAGAGCTAATTGACAAGTACAAGAAAAAGTTTGCAAAAAATAGGTCAAATATGCACAAAATAGGTCGAATAGGCCAAAAGTAAGTCAAATCGGCAAAAAATTGATCAAAAAGCCAAAAGTTGATCAAAAGGACAAAAGTAGGTCAAACAAGCAAAAAATAGGTAAAATAGTGCAAAAATAGATCAAATAGGCAAAAAATAGATCGATTAGGCAAGAAATTGTTCAAATCGGCAAAAAATAAATCAAAAAGCCAAAAGTAGATCAAAAGGCCAAACGTAGGTCAAACAAGCAAAAAATAGGTCAAATAGGCCAAAAGTTGGTCAAATAGGCCAAAAGTAGGTCAAATTAAGACAAAAGTAGGTGAAATAGACAAAAAGTAGGTCAAATAGACAAAAAGTAGGTCAAATAGACAAAAAGTAGGTCGAATTGGCCAAAAGTAGGTGATATAAGTAAAAAATTGGTCAAACAAGCCAAAAGTATGTCAAAAAGGCAAAAAAAGGTCAAATAGGCCAAAAGTAGGTCAAATAGGCAAAAAAAGGTCAAATAGGGCAAAAGTAGGTCAAATAGGACAAATGTAGGTCAAATAGGCCAAAAGTAGGTCAAATTAGGACAAAAGTAGGTCAAATAGACAAAAAGTAGGTCGAATTGGCCAAAAGTACGTCAAAGTAGGCCGAAAGTAGGTCAATGTAGGCTAAAAGTAGGTCAAGTAACTTGGTGAGGCTTTCCTGATTCTCTTTGATCATCGGTCTTCGGTACCGTATACCTGGCTCACCATGAGCACCAGAGAAGGGCAGAATTCCGGATTCCGCCGTTTTTTTCATTCCGTTTTTCGGATTCCGGATTCCGTGAAAAAATTTTTTTGCTTCACAAATTCATTGCAGGTGTCGGTAGTGTCGTGACGCAGATGAGCAAGAATGTGAATGACTTTCGTCAAATGATGGACGGCATCAAGTTCTATATGAACTACAGGTAAATGTGCACGCCGGATAGACAAACTACATTTTCGATTTTAAGAGAAGTGCAATCGGCGATTCAGGACCGCGTGCTCAACTGCTTTTTATACCTGAATACCCATAATCAGCTGTATGATGAGGAAGTTTGTGAATCCATTTTACACAGATTTTGACTTTGAGAGACGCAGACAGGTAGAGTGCTCTGCCCGCCTGCGTCTCCTAAAAGACAGGGTTTTGACATTGAGAGACGCAGACAGTTATAGTGCTCTGCTCGCCTGCGTCTCCTAAAAAACATGATTCAATGATTTTGAGTGATTTTTGAGTTCAGGAAATCCTCTCACTGCTTCCATCTCGCTTCTAAGCCAAAATCGGCTGATTTCAGCATTACATAGATTTTGACATTGAGAGACGCAGACAGTTAGAGTACTCTGCTCGTCTGCGTCTC
Source organism: Caenorhabditis inopinata (assembly GCA_003052745.1). Taxonomy (NCBI): domain Eukaryota; kingdom Metazoa; phylum Nematoda; class Chromadorea; order Rhabditida; family Rhabditidae; genus Caenorhabditis; species Caenorhabditis inopinata. Next base: position 2,298,653 of record AP018154.1, on the reverse strand, counting down.
CTAAAAAACGTCATTCATTGATTTTTAGTGATTTTTGAATTCAGGAAATCCTCTCACTCCTTCCATCCCGCTTCCAAGCAAAAATCGGCTGATTTCAGCATTACATAGATTTTGACATTGAGAGACGCAGACAGTTAGAGTACTCTGCTCGTCTGCGTCTCCTAAAAGACATGATTCATTGATTTTGAGTGCTTTTTGAGTTCAGGAAATCCTCTCACTGCTTCCATTCCGCTTTCAAGCCAAAATCGGCGGATTTCAGCATTTCAATCCATTTTACACAGATCTTTACATTGAGAGACGCAGACAGTTAGAGTGCTATGCTTGCCTGCGTCTCTCAAAAGACATTATTCATTGATTTTGAGTGATTTTAGAGTTCAGGAATTCCTCTCACTCTTTCCATCCCGTTTCCAAGCCAAAATCAGCGGATTTTAGCATTTTAATCCATTTTAAATAGATTTTGACAATGCGAGACGCAGACAGTTAGAGTACTCTGCTCGTCTGCGTCATTTTGACATTGAGAGACGCAGACAGCTAGAGTACTCTGCTTGCCTGCGTCTCCTAAAAGAAAGGATTTTGACATTGAGAGACGCAGACAGTTAGAGTACTCTGCTCGCCTGCGTCTCCTAAAAGACAGGATTCATTGATTTTGAGTTCAGGAAATCCTCTCACTGCTTCCGCCCCGCTTCCAAGCCAACATCGCGGCGAACCTCCATCAGGACACCCTCTCCCGAGTGTCGCTATTCCACAAATGTGACAAACGACTTCTGCAAGAAGTGGTGATGCTAGTGAAGCAGCAAGTCTACTCTCCAAATGACTACCTCTGTCGCAAAAATGAGAAGGCCAAGGAGATGTTCATCGTGAAAAAGGGTCTGCTGGCGATCATCGATGACGACTCGGGCATCGAGTTGGATCATTTAAGGGAGGGGTGCACTTTCGGAGAGCTTTCCATCGTTCAGGTCAAAGGCAATCTTCTGGGTGATCGACGAAGTGTCTCGCTAAGAAGCGTCGGATACTCAGATGTCTATGTGCTCCATCAAGATGACGTCACGAGGCTGGTGCAGGAGTATCCAGAAGAGAGAGTCAGACTACTAGAGAACGGTAAGATTCTTCATCGTCGTCATCTAACTGTGATCTGAAAACTAAACTGAAGCACGTCGAATGCTTCATTCTCGCGGGCTTCTGGAGACCAACTCGCTGGGGGAAATGTGCGACTACGATGAGGAGCTCGATGATGAAGCGACGGTAGGCGCATTTTGAAAATCGCTGGAATCCTAGGTCACTCCTGTTTCAGCTAGAATTCCTGTCAGTCGATGAGCAGCTCGCCCGTCTTGATCGTGTCATCATTGGCATTGATGAGGAGCTCAGCCATATGATTACCTCGTTTTCAGTGAGTATTCGTGCCACGTGGCCTTCTGAATCCGAATGATGAAATTTGTGAAGAATGGCGTTGAATAGAATCCCAAGAAGCGCGTAGAGCAACTAGAAATGTGGAAGCCTTTTGTCTCGTCTTTCTTCGTCTTTCAGTTCGTCTTGCACTCGTCTTACAACACAATGTCTATCTCTGCGTCAGACGACTTCAAGACAAAGACGAAGACGAGACGAGAAGGTCTAATTTCGTCTTTCAGTTCGTCTTGCATTCGTCTTACATCGTCAATTACGATGAATGTCTATCTCAGCCTCAGACGAATTCAAGACGAGGCGAGACGGTCTTATTTCGTCTTTCAGTTCGTCTTGAATTCGTCTTGCGTCGTAAATTAAAATGCATATGTACCAACGCAAAGTCTTTCTCTGCGTTAGACAAATTCAAGACGAGACAAGACGGTCTTATTTCGTCTTTCAGTTCGTCTTGCATTCGTCTTACATCGTCAATTACAATGAATGTTTATCTCAGCGCCAAACGAATTCAAGACGAGACAAGACGGTCTAATTTCGTCTTTCAGTCCGTCTTGAATTCGTCTTACATCGTCAATTACGATGAATGTCTATCTCAGCGTCAGACGAATTCAAGACGAGGCGAGACGGTCTAATTTCGTCTTTCAGTTCGTCTTGAATTCGTCTTGCGTCGTAAATTAAAATGCATATGTACCAACGCAAAATCTTTCTCTGCGTTAGACGAATTCAAGACGAGACAAGACGGTCTTATTTCGTCTTTCAGTTCGTCTTGCATTCGTCTTACATCGTCAATTACGATGAATGTCTATCTCAGCGTCAGACGAATTCAAGACTAAGCGAGACGGTCTTATTTCGTCTTTCAGTTCGTCTTGAATTCGTCTAGCGTCGTAAAAATATGAGGGGAGACGCAGAGAAGCAAGAGTCTTCTCTATATTCTTAATATTTTTTATTTAGAAATGAAAATATCTGAATAAGGAAAACAAATCGGCCGTCTCGTCTTGGTTCAAGACAAAGACGAAGACGAGACAAGACGGTCTAATTTCGTCTTTCAGTTCGTCTTGCGTTCGTCTTACATCGTCAATTAAAATGCATGCGTACTAACGCAATGTCTATCTCTGCGTCAGACGAATTCAAGACGAAGACGAAGACAAGGCGAGACGGTCTTATTTCGTCTTTTAGTTCGTCTTGCGTTCGTCTTGCGTCGTCAATTAAAATGCATGCGTACTAACGCAATGTCTATCTCTGCGTCAGACGAATTCAAGACGAAGACGAAGACTAAACGAGACGGTCTTATTTCGTCTTTCGCAAAAGCCTTGAGTTTAAGCATAGCGCACAAAGCTAAGCGTTTGCTCTGACTTGCTCAACGAGCCCCTGTGAATGTCATGGCTAGACAATTCCTTTATTTGAGCCAGGGTTTCCCATCCAAGTAGATAACAGAAGAGCACAGTATGCTCCTTTAAAAATCGCGCTCATTCAATTTCGTCTGCATCCAAAGGCGTCTTAAAGTTGTAATAAAGGAGCGGAGCAAAAGGAAACGCGTTTATCAACTAGTCTGTTCGCCTTTTGTGACGGAAAAGCCGCGGTAATTGAGTTTCAGCTGAGCAATGGCCGCTGAAATCAAGCACCACACATCGTGGAAGGCTTAGGCTTAGGCTTAGGCTTACGCTTAAGCTAACGCTTAGGTTTAGGCTTAGGCTAACGCTTAGGCTTATGCTAACGCTTAGACTTAGGCTAACGCTTAGGCTAACGCTTACGCTTAGGCTAACGCTTAGGCTTAGGCTTAGGCTTAGGCTTAGGCTTAGGCTTGGTCTTATGCTTAGGCTTAGACTTAGGCTTAGGGTAACGCTTAGGTTTACGCTTAGGCTAACGCTTAGGTTTGGTCTTAGGCTAACGCTTAGGCTTAGACTTAGGCTTGGCCGTATGCTTAGGCTTAGACTTAGGCTAACGCTTAGGCTAACGCTTAGACTTTGGCTAACGCTTAGGCTTATACTTAGGCTTGGCCGTATGCTTAGGCTTAGACTTAGGCTTAGACTTAGACTTAGGCTTAGGCTTAGGCTTAGGCTTAGGCTTAGCGCTTTCCAGAAGATTCTCTGAGGATTCTAAGGATCCCATAGTTGTATGATCCCATTGGAAAGATCCCTTTGTTGCAGCACACATCCGGAATGCTCAAGAAGCGAGTGACGGCGCTCGAAGACGTCTACAACTCGAGCAAGAAGCACATCCGCTCGGATTTGTTGAACAGAACTTTGCGCACGGACTACGACGAGGACACCCGCCCGTCACTCTCGCCGCTCCTTTAATGCCGTCTTCGCCCGGACTCCGGCTCCGTCTCCCCCTTGCTCATGTCAAAAAGATGTCATGTTTCGCTCAAAAGACATGGCTTACTTGATTTCCCTTTTTTTGTCTCGCAATTTATTTCATTTTTGTTTCGTTGTTGGCGCCAAACGCAAGTGTGTGCTGCTCTTTTTGTGCTCAATGTAACTGAGCAACAATGCGCACGCTGGCTCTTGTTATTATTCGATGAAATACAATTTCAGAACGACGGAAATTAAAAATATATATATATGGCCCTAGTCTAATCAAGAGCAATTGTTATGCGACCCAATACGAGTAATGGGTGGAATGGATAATAATGACGTCATTTGCTCATATAATTTCAGTATATGTAGCGTTACTTCTCCAGAAGAGTCGCATTTTTGCAATTATTCACCCGCCCGCTTATTTTTATGCTCAGTAATATAGCGGGCGAATATGGGCCGGCTCATAACTTTTCTTAAAATTGACATTATTGCTTGAAAAAACGCGCAAATTGTAGAGCTCAGCGAGCTCTTTAATGCTATATAGAAAAAAATGTTTTGAAACAGCGCAGTTTTGCCTTGGGAGTGACGGACCTATAAAATGAGCTGTTCTCACTGGCTTTATGGCTATAATTCCAGTGTTATCATATAAAAAACTTCGAACTCTGCTATTTCCAACTTTTTTCCATCAAAAAATTTTATTTTGAAGAAAGTTATGAGTTTGCCCGTTTTCGCCCATCTGATAGGGTAGCTCAACATTTTCCAAGTCACTATCATGAAGAACACGGAGATCTATAATTTGCAATGCTGGAAATGTGAAAATACAAAAAATGAGCCAAGTTATGGCACCGCCCGTCTGGAGCCCGTAATGGGTGGAATGGATAATAATGACGTCATTTGCTCATATAATTTCAGTATATGTAGCGCTACTTTTTTGGAAGAGTCGCATTTTTGCAATTATTCACCCGCCCGCTCATTTTTATGCTTAATAATACAGCGGGCGAATATGGGCGGGCTCATAACTTTCCTTAAAATTGACATTTTTGCTTTAAAACACGTGCAAATTGTAGAGCTCAGCAAGCTCTATCATGCTATGTAAAAAAAATGTTTTGAAACGGCGCAGTTTTGCCTTGGGAGCGACTGCGATCAAAGAGCTTTGAAATGAGCTGTTCTTACTGGCTTTATGGCTATAATTCCAGTGTTGTCAGATGAAAAACTTCGAAATCTGCTTTTTCCAACTTTTTTCCATCAAAAAATTTTATTTTAAAGAAAGTTATGAGTTTGCCCGTTTTCGCCCATCTGATAGGGTAGCTCAACATTTTCCAAGCCAGTATCATAGAGAATGCGGAAATCTATAATTAACGACGCTGAAAATAAGAAAATATAGGAAATGAGCCAAGTTATGGCACCGCCCGTCTGGAGCCCGCGTTGGGCCCGCAGACGTCTGTGCCATTTCTCCTGCTTCATTCTGCCCGTTTTTGGGGTTCATTGCCGATTTAAATTTTAGGTTTTCATAAGATTTTATTTTCCACCAATTCAAAACGTGAAACTAACCAAGGGCTTAGGCGGGCGAACTACGGGCAAGCTTATAACTTTCTTTAAAACGAAAATCTCGCATTTTGGGTGCTCCAGGGGGGCTTCTAGTGTGATACTCATAGTCCAGTATCCCGCTGCTCTGAGGATTTGCGTAAGATATTGGGCTGAGGGTGTATGCAGACCAAGCGAACCGAGTAAATTCCTTCGTCTCCATTTCCATAGAAGTCCAGGCCGCCTCCCCCCCCCCCCCCCCCAGTGCAACTCAAGTACACACGCATCACTGATTTCTTCCGGCATTTCCCTCCTTCCGCCCAATCCCGCCCCCCTCCTCGGAGGCTCATTTTTTCGAGCATTTTCGGACATTTGAAACTAAACACTTTCTCAGTTTCTCGTCTGATATACCCCCCCCCTCACCCCCCCCACCCATTCCGTTGCATTTGTAAGATAGATGAACTCGCACGTCTTCTTCTTCCAGCCTTCGACGACGTGTAGCTTTCCACATATTTTTCAGAAGACGTTGTGGATATAAGAAGTCGTGCTTCATCTTCTTCTTCTTCTGCCTTCAACGTCTTCAGCGTTGTCGTCGTCGTCTTCCAATAATTCTAAAGCACCAGAATATTGAATGTGGTGCTCTTTTCCTCTTCGCCCCTCCGAGCGGGGAAGAAGGGCGGGCGAGGGGGGGGTGAGGGTAGGGGCACAATAAAAAACTCTTTTTTTTTTCTTTCATGAATAAGATATTGATGGTTTCCACCTCAAGGTATTGGTCTGGTCCGGTCCCTATTCAGCCTCTTGTTCAATATTTCTTGTTTTTCTGGAAAAAAATTTGTTTTTTTTTTTCGAATATTTCAGCTTTTTCCTTCTTCGCTTTTTGAAGCAAACAATTACTTGAAAGCCTAGCAGAAATAGAATACCGAAAACCACTCAAGGGATTGAACTCTCTGGTATTCCAATGCAAGTCAAGAGCGCTACCCACTGCGCCATTCAGGGCAGCCTCCACGCTGCGTTTAAGTGGACTGATATTGTTTGATATTCTGAAATTATGAAAAGATGTCTGAAAATTAGGATTCTGCAAAAAGCGGAAGCTTGCGGGGGAACCTTTGACGCGTTTTGTGGATTCCAGGCCTGGAGAAGCGTACCTGGTGATTCGGAAACTAAGGCTGCACTAGGACGAAATCAAAAAGTAGTCTTTCGTCTTGTCTTCATTCGTCTTTCAGTTCGTCTTGCATTCGTCTAACGCTTTGTCTTACTTTTGTCTCCCTGTCTTTCGTCTCGTCTTCATTCGTCTTTCAGTTCGTCTTGCATTTGTCTAACGCTTTGTCTGGCTTTCGTCTTCCCGTCTTTCGTCTCGTCTTGTCTTCATTCATCTTTCAGTTCGTCTTGTCTTCGTCTAACGCTTTGTCTTGCTTTCGTCTCCCCGTATTTTGTCTCGTCTTCATTCGTCTAACGCTTTGTGTTGTCTTCGTCTTCCTATCTTTTGTCTCGTCTCGTCTTCATTCATCTTTCAGTTTGTCTTGCATTCGTCTAACGCTTTGTCTTGCTTTCGTCTTCCCGTCTTTCGTCTCGTTTTCATTCGTCTTGTCTTCGTCTAACGCTTTGTCTTGCTTTCGTCTCCCCGTATTTTGTCTCGTCTTCATTCGTCTAACGCTTTGTCTTGTCTTCGTCTTCCTATCTTTTGTCTCGTCTCGTCTTTATTCATCTTTCAGTTTGTCTTGCATTCGTCTAACGCTTTGTCTTGCTTTCGTCTTCCCGTCTTTCGTCTCGTTTTCATTCGTCTTGTCTTCGTCTAACGCTTTGTCTTGCTTTCGTCTCCCCGTATTTTGTCTCGTCTTCATTCGTCTAACGCTTTGTCTTGCCTTCGTCTTCCTATCTTTTGTCTCGTCTCGTCTTCATTCATCTTTCAGTTTGTCTTGCATTCGTCTAACGCTTTGTCTTGCTTTCGTCTCCCCCGTATTTTGTCTCGTCTTCATTCGTCTAACGCTTTGTCTTGCCTTCGTCTTCCTATCTTTTGTCTCGTCTCGTCTTCATTCGTCTTACGCTTTGTCTTGCATTTGTCTAACAACACAATGCCTATCTCTGTGCCAGACAAAATCAAGACGAAGGCGAAGACGAGACGAGACAGTATTATTTCGTTTTTCGTGGAAGCAAAAATCAGGGTGCAAGGTCCACTTCTAGATTTTTCAGAATTAATTTCGAGCTCCAAAACTGAAATTAATTTCAGAAAGCTGCGCTTTCATTTCATTAAACAGCGAGTAAAATTCATTCGAAATATGTGTGAAAGCTCTTCGAGCGCTATTTCCGCTTTCCGTCATCCGCCTTCCGCCTTCCGCCTTCCGCTCTAGGCAGTCAAAATCGTTTTTTTCTGAAAATTCACAAAAATCGTTTATCAATTTCTTCAAAATTTGAGGCAATTTCAAAAGTGAAAGCTCTTCGAGTTCTAATTCCGTCTTCCGCCTTCCGCCTTCCGCTTTCCGCCTTCCGCTCTAAGCAGTTAAAATCGTTTTTTTCTGAAAATTCCCAAAAATCGTTTATCAATTTCTTCAAAATTTGAGGCAATTTCAAAAGTGAAAGCTCTTCGAGTTCTAATTCCGCCTTCCGCCTTCCGCCTTCCGCTCTAGGCAGTCAAAATCGTTTTTTTCTGAAAATTCCCAAAAATCGTTTATCAATTTTTTCAAAATTTGAGGCAATTTCAAAAGTGAAAGCTCTTCGAGTTCTAATTCCGCCTTCCGCTCTTCCGCCATCCGCCATCCGCCTTCCGCTCTAAGCAGTTAAAATCGCTTTTTTCTGAAAATTCCCAAAAATCGTTTATCAATTTCTTCAAAATTTGAGGCAATTTCAAAAGTGAAAGCTCTTCGAGTTCTAATTCCGCCTTCCGCCTTCCGCCTTCCGCTCTAGGCAGTCAAAATCGTTTTTTTCTGAAAATTCCCAAAAATCGTTTATCAATTTTTTCAAAATTTGAGGCAATTTCAAAAGTGAAAGCTCTTCGAGTTCTAATTCCGCCTTCCGCTCTTCCGCCATCCGCCATCCGCCTTCCGCTCTAAGCAGTTAAAATCGCTTTTTTCTGAAAATTCCCAAAAATCGTTTATCAATTTTTTCAAAATTTGAGGCAATTTCAAAAGTGAAAGCTCTTCGAGTTCTAATTCCGCCTTCCGCTCTTCCGCCATCCGCCATCCGCCTTCCGCTCTAAGCAGTTAAAATCGTTTTTTTCTGAAAATTCCCAAAAATCGTTTATCAATTTCTTCAAAATTTGAGGCAATTTCAAAAGTGAAAGCTCTTCGAGTTCTAATTCCGCCTTCCGCCTTCCGCCTTCCGCTCTAGGCAGTCAAAATCGTTTTTTTCTGAAAATTCCCAAAAATCGTTTATCAATTTCTTCAAAATTTGAGGCAATTTCAAAAGTGAAAGCTCTTCGAGTTCTAATTCCGTCTTCCGCCTTCCGCCTTCCGCTTTCCGCCTTCCGCTCTAAGCAGTTAAAATCGTTTTTTTCTGAAAATTCCCAAAAATCGTTTATCAATTTCTTCAAAATTTGAGGCAATTTCAAAAGTGAAAGCTCTTCGAGTTCTAATTCCGCCTTCCGCCTTCCGCCTTCCGCTCTAGGCAGTCAAAATCGTTTTTTTCTGAAAATTCCCAAAAATCGTTTATCAATTTTTTCAAAATTTGAGGCAATTTCAAAAGTGAAAGCTCTTCGAGTTCTAATTCCGCCTTCCGCTCTTCCGCCATCCGCCATCCGCCTTCCGCTCTAAGCAGTTAAAATCGCTTTTTTCTGAAAATTCCCAAAAATCGTTTATCAATTTTTTCAAAATTTGAGGCAATTTCAAAAGTGAAAGCTCTTCGAGTTCTAATTCCGCCTTCCGCTCTTCCGCCATCCGCCATCCGCCTTCCGCTCTAAGCAGTTAAAATCGTTTTTTTCTGAAAATTCCCAAAAATCGTTTATCAATTTCTTCAAAATTTGAGGCAATTTCAAAAGTGAAAGCTCTTCGAGTTCTAATTCCGCCTTCCGCCTTCCGCCTTCCGCTCTAGGCAGTCAAAATCGTTTTTTTCTGAAAATTCCCAAAAATCGTTTATCAATTTCTTCAAAATTTGAGGCAATTTCAAAAGTGAAAGCTCTTCGAGTTCTAATTCCGCCTTCCGCCTTCCGCCTTCCGCTCTAGGCAGTCAAAATCGTTTTTTTCTGAAAATTCCCAAAAATCGTTTATCAATTTTTTCAAAATTTGAGGCAATTTCAAAAGTGAAAGCTCTTCGAGTTCTAATTCCGCCTTCCGCTCTTCCGCCATCCGCCATCCGCCTTCCGCTCTAAGCAGTTAAAATCGCTTTTTTCTGAAAATTCCCAAAAATCGTTATCAATTTCTTCAAAATTTGAGGCGATTTCAAAAGTGAAAGCTCTTCGAGCTCTAATTCCGCCTTCCGCTTTCCGCCTTCCGCCTTCCGCCTTCCTCCTTCCACCTTCCGCTCTAGGCAGTCGTGTCCCAATTGTCAAATAATAATCCACATTCATTGAGTTCCAGATAATCCCCCTCGGCCTCCCGGTGACTCAATTTGTGCATGCTTCCTGCTCGAGACTCCGCCCCCCACCCATATTTCCAGTTTTCTATTTTTGCTCTCTCACTCCTTCGAAGCGCCATCATCAAAACATCCGCTTCTTTCTATACACAAAGTGAGGTGTTTTACTTGAGATTTGACAGCATTTTTCATTATTTCTTCTTGGGAAACCCCACAAAGACCTGGAGGGGGGGGGGGCCGGCGGAGCGGGGCGGGGCGGGGGGGGGCACTTGGAACAGCGCGCGCACACACACACACACGCATTTTTAGTATTGTGCCAATATTACTTTTCATCACACTCTTTATTTGTTTTCTTGGCGGTTGTGACCCACATTGGTAAACACGTTTTACAAGGCTCTTAAAGGAGCAGGAAGGGGGGGGGGGCAGCCGACAAGAAGCACAAAAAAGGCGGCGCGGCGCGTCATATTTGATTTCAGCCAGGCACACACCGCCTGACAATAAGCAATATGGGAAAATATATATTTATATATACATATATACAGCAATATTCCAAACATTTTCCCAGCATCTCTTGTTCTTATAAAAGAGAAGAGCTCTGGCGTCGAATGCTTTATTAAAATTGGGAACTATCTTAAAATTGCTAAAAATCAAAAAAAAATTAAAAAAATTACTGCAAGGGGTCGAACCATGGACCTTTGCCTCGAGGTCAGAGTCTTTACCGCGACACCACTCGTTCACACCTGCGCAAAGCACTTTTAAGAGGTATATGCCCCTTGTGGCGCAATGGTAAAAGCATTGGCTTTCAGTGGAGCATCTAGAGATCCAACCGTCTTGCTTTCGTCGCCCCGTCTTTCGTCTCGTCTTTATTCATCTTTCGTCTCGTCTTGCATTCCTCTAACGCTTTGTCTTGCTTTCGTCTCCCTGTCTTTCGTCTCGCCTTTATTCATCTTTCAGTTCGTCTTGCATTCGTCAAACTATTTGTCTTGCTTTCGTCGCCCCGTCTTTCGTCTCGTCTTGCATTCGTCTAACTCTTTGTCTTGCTTCTGTCTCCCCGTCTTTCGTCTCGTCTTTATTCATCTTTCAGTTCGTCTTGCATTCGTCTACCTCTTTGTCTTGCTTTCGTCTCCCTGTCTTTCGTCTCGCCTTTATTCATCTTTCAGTTCGTCTTGCATTCGTCAAACTATTTGTCTTGCTTTCGTCGCCCCGTCTTTCGTCTCGTCTTGGATTCGTCTAACTCTTTGTCTTGCTTCTGTCTCCCCGTCTTTCGTCTCGTCTTGCATTCGTCTAACTCTTTGTCTTGCTTTTGTCTCCTCGTCTTTCGTCTTGTCTTTATTCATCTTTCAGTTCGTCTTGCATGCGTCGAACGCTTTGTCTTCTTTCAGTGGAGGCTTTCAGTGGAGCATCTAGAGATCCAACCCCACCTGCTTTGCACTTTTTGCATGTTTACTGAAGCGCTTTATTAAAATTCAGCAATATCTTAAAATTGCTGAAAATTTCGTTGGAAGGGGTCGAACCAACGACCTTTTTCTTGGAAGACAGGGACTTTTTTCTAATTTTTGTTAACGGGATCCAGAAAACACATGATTCCAGTTAAATTGATGTTTACTGAGCAGCGCTTTATTAAAATTCAGAACTATTCTAAAATTGCTAAAAAAAATTAAAAACGAAAAAACTGGAAGGGGGTCGAACCATGGACCTTTGCCTTGAGGTCTGAGCCTTTACCGCGACACCACTCGCTCACACCGGGCCAACAGCACTTTTAAGGGATATATAAGTTAGGTTGCTTTCAATTGGCGCGGCTTTCTAATTTTTGTCAACATGATTCCAGCTAAATTGATGTTTACTGAGCCGCGCTTTATCAAAATTCAAAACTATTCTAAATTTGCCAAAAAAAATTAGAGAAAGAAGTACTGGAAGGGGGTTTAACCAGCGACCTTTCTTTTGGAAGTCAGGGACTTTACCGCTACACCATTCAGTCACATTTGCCAAGTGCACTTTTAAGGTGTAAAAATTAAAGAAAAAAGTACTGCAAGGGGGTCGAACCATGGACCTTTGCCTTGAGGTCAGAGCCTTTACCGCGACACCACTCGCTCGCACTTGCTAACTGCACTCTTAAGGGGTGAAAATTAAAAAAAAAGTACTTGAAGGGGGTCGAACCATGGACCTTTTTCTTGGAAGTCGCGCTCTTTACCGCTGCACCACAGGTAAAACGGGGTTAGCGAATGATTACCGAAAAAGTGCTGTATTAGCGAAGGGTTACCGAACGATTGCTGAATATGGTCCGAATTTGCGAGTGATTACTAAGCGATTGGCGACCAGAGAAATTGTTGAACAGTTGTTGAATGATTACTAAATCATTTCTGCCTTTTTTTGCACAGTTTTTGCGTTTTATCTTCACTTTGTACATACATTTGTGACTCTTTTTATAGACAGTTTAATATACACTGTGATGCGATCAAATCGAAGTCTATTTCCAAGACTGTCAGCGACTACACGGGGGCAGTAACTCGAAATAAAATAAGAAATAAGTGAAATACAGATTATATACGGACTATATATGGGTCGTACGTAAAACCTTTAATAATGAGGAAACATATACCCGCGGATAAAATACGTGTCATTTACGGACCGTTTTTAGAGGGACGCAGCGTTTTTGAGATTTCATAATTACTGTGATTTTTTTTCATTTCTTTTTTATTTTTCGTAAATTATCGTGATAATTTTTGTCTAATAAATTTCTTAGCATATTCGTTTGTTATTAATTTATTTTATCATGTGTTTGCAGTCTCAGTTAAATATTTTATTTTCTAAAATTAAGTAATGAATTCTGTAACTTGATGTGACACTTTATTATAGAGTTATTCACAAAAGATTCAGTCGACTATAACTTTGCTGAAAACAGATGGAATTTAAACTATCTCCGTTGAAAAATAAAAAAATTGAACATTTGCAGACATTTTTAGTTAAAACGTCGAAATCGATTTTTTTTTTCATCGGATTTAACAACACTGAAACTAAAATTGTTTACACTGTTTTTAAATTTCCATTCAAGTCGACATTCAAAATTTTTATAAAATTTTGTGTATTTATAGATCGACTAAGTAACTATTTAAGTAAGTAAGTATTTATTATAGAAAAAAAACTATCTTCTTTTCTTTTAATGAAAATAATTTTTCAGTTCTAGTTTAGCGTACTTCTTCCTCAGAAAAAAATTGATTAGAAATCATCGATCTTCTTGTTTGGGAGTGAAGGCTTTTTTGTTCTTCTGGGGATTGATTATTCATTAATTTTCAATTTTCATTATTTCACCCGCGGACAGTTCGTAAATTATATTTTAGTAAGCGCGCTCCACTGAACGCGCTGCGTGTCAACCGCGACACGCTTCTTTACATTCTTGTATCATTATCGACAAAAATTTCCTATTTTTGTAATAACCTATCTTTGATTTTTTCTTGAATTCTCCCCATTTTGGTGGTACCGTCGTAACTTTATACGTTATAGGTTGTTTCCATTCGGAAGGATAAACGCGAGGAAGCCATTTCTAAACGGCGAAACATCGATACTCAGCTTGAGTAAGTTTTAGTTAACGTATTGTGAATTTTAAGAGTTAAAACGCGGCGCAATGATTTTTCTTTTTTCTGCTTCTCTGTCAGTAATAAATCTAAATTTATAAATCCTCAATTACATCGGTTTGGATAAAAAGCGAAAAAATGTTGTCATGAAAGTTTTTATCGACTAGCCATAGTTTTTCCAGAAATAGCCCATATTTTTTTTATTGAAATATTGCAGTGATTATGTGGAGATATCAACAACACCACCAGGTCCATTCGATGCTAACCTACTCCGGTTGACCGTCACTGCCGCTCAGTCATCCGACCCTGTTGAGCAATCGACTAATGGGCAGTGGAATCCCGCTCTTACTTCCCACGTGAGAAGCATCATCGGGAACTTTATGTGAGAGGAAATTAGAAATATTATCAATTTGAATTCATTGTTTCAGTAATCGGCGTCGTGGAAAGTGCCTCGCCGAAACGGAGAAGCGATTCAAAGAGTTCCAAGAGGATTTTGCCGAGTGAGTTTCGAATTGCGTTTCAATCCAAACATCATCATTTCACAGACAATAACTTCCAACTTTACCTAAACGTCATTGAAAACGTGGACAGTGCTCCGGAGGAACAGGCACTCTTCTCGGATGATGAAGTTCCGTCTGAGAATAATCCCATCAACAATCAAGAAATCGTCTCCTCTGATAACGTCGATTAAAATTTTCTTTATTCCTTTTGCTCTATCTTTTTCCTTGTTTTGTTGCCCCATTTGTTGCTGTTTTTGAATAAACCAAGTTTAAAAAAAACTGATGTTCAATAATCAAGTGAAAAAACACGATTACTGAAGGATTGCGCAGCAGTCGATTGCTCAAGGATTAGTAATCAATTATTGAATTCATTCGACAACCGATTGTCTACGCCTCAGTAATCACTCGCACACTGATTACTAATTCTTCGCTAACCCCGTTTTACCTGTGACCATTCGTTCGCATTTGCCAAGTGCACTTTTAAGGGATATACAAGTTAGGTTGCTTTGTCATTTGCATCAAGAAAACACATGATTCCAGTCAAATAGTAGGCGTGCTCTCTTTGCCAGAATCCTGCCAGAACTTTTTTAATCACACTGATTTGGTCGGTCTCGTGTGTGTGTGTGTGTGTGTGTGCACTTTTTGTCTTTCCCCACCTCCTTTAAGCAAACGAGAGAGAATCGCGTTGAAGGCGTGCGCTACTTCTTCTGATTCTCTTCCGCACGCCCGCTCTCTCGTCTGTCTGTGTCTCTGTGTGTCTTGAAACATATGCGAGCGGCGTTGAGGGGGGGGGGAAGGGGGGGGGGGAGAGGGTTGGCACTGCGCCTCTTAATCTCTCAGTGAAACACACACACACACACACACACACACACACACACAGAAAGAGAGAGTACAGGCTCCGCCCAGTTTCCGACGAAAACCACTCTTTTCTCCGCACAAGTTACACTATCTTTTGATGAGAGGAGAGAAGCGAGACGCAGAGAAACAGAGAGAGAGACGCAGACGACGAGACACACAGAGACTGCCCCATCAACCACAACCGCACAGAAGACACCCCCCCCTCGACCAATTCAGTGCCCAGTTTTACTTTTTGGTACTTCTCATTTCTTTCCGTCAATTCTCCGGAATTCCGCCTTTTTTTCGAGATGGGCGGAGCGCGGGTGGTTATCCCCCGCCCGCTCCTTCGCCCGTCTTTTTTTTTGTGGATTTTTGCATTTTTTATTGTTTTCAAAGTAAAAAACAAAAGATTTTTCGGAATTCCGCCTTTTTTCGCATTGGGCGGAGCGCGGGTGGTTTGTCCCCCGCCCGCTCCTTCGCCCGTCTTTTTTTTTGTGGATTTTTGCATTTTTTATTGTTTTTGAAGTAAAAAACAAAAGATTTTTCGGAATTCCGCCTTTTTTCGCAATGGGCGGAGCACGGGTGGATATCTCCCGCCCGCTCCTTCGCCCGTCTTTTTTTTTTGCGGATTTTTGCATTTTTTTTTGTTTTTGAAGTAAAAAACAAAAGATTTTTCGGAATTCCGCCTTTTTTTTGCGATGGGCGGAGCGCGGGTGGATTGTCTCGCCCGCTCCTTCGCCCGTCTTTTTTTTTTGTGGATTTTTGCATTTTTTATTGTTTTCAAAGTAAAAAACAAAAGATTTTTATTATTATAATCTTTCTCCCCTCTGCTCCCACTTCAATTATTCATGATTTTGCTGAAAACCGGTTTTCAGCTCTCTCTTCCCAATTCAATGCCAAAAATTTGGATTTTAAGACTTTTTTTTTGGCTGAAATTCTGATTTCTGAATTTTGAAATGCTTTCTGAAATTCCAATTTTCAGCAGACGTCAAAAATGCGGTGGCATGGCATCAATCACTATTCCAGTACTTTTAAGCCGGTTTTCTTGGTTTTTCTATTCTTTCAAGAAGCTTCCGGCTTAATATGTCCAATTCCAGCTGCCGCACCAGGAGGTGAGTTTTTTTTTTCCATTTTTTTCCTTCTAGCCTCAGAAAGTGTAGTATGAATCATTAGAGAAAGGGTAAAATCTTAAAATCTAGTTTCAGCAAGAAAATTAAAGGATAAAAGTTGAAAGAAAGATGAAAAGAATCGAACCTACCACCCTCGGCCAGCTGGCGGTCAGCGAACTTACCACTGCGCCACTCTCACACTGTGCGCTAAGGCCCTTTGAGAGTATATATCAGAGAATGGCGGAATTCCGGATTCCGCCGTTTTTTCATTCCGTTTTCCGGATTCCGGATTCCGTGACAAAACATTTTTTTCCGTTTTCTGGATTCCGGATTCCGTGAAAAGATTTTTTTTTTCGTTTTCCGCATTCCGGATTCCGTGAAAAAAAAATTTTTTTCGTTTTCCGGATTCCGGATTCCGTGAAAAGATTTTTTTCCCTTTTCCGGATTCGGAATTCCGTGAAAAAAATTTTTTTTCGTTTTCCGGATTCCGAATTCCGTGAAAAGATTTTTTTCCCTTTTCCGGAATCGGAATTCCGTGAAAGAATTTTTCTCCGTTTTCCGGATTCCAAATTTCGTGAAAAAATTTTTTTCCGTTTTCCGGATTCCGGATTCCGTGAAAAAAAATTTCTTCCGTTTTCCGGATTCCGTTTTCCGGACTCCGAGCTCCCAAAATCCAATTCCACCAAAATATAAGTTTTAATACTTTATTCTCAATTGTTGTGAAAAGTTACTTTTTTGATCTCCCGCAAAAATTAATGGTTAAAATTCCGGATTCCGCATTCCGCATTCCGGATTCCGTCGTTTTTTACATTCCGTATTCCGGATTCCGGATTCCGTGAAAATTTTTTTTTCCGTTTTCCGGATTCCGGATTCCGTGAAAAAATTTTTTTTCCGTTTTCGTTTTCCGGATTCCGAGCTCCGAAAATCCAATTCCAACTTTAAGTTTTAATATTTTGTTCTCAATTGTTGTGAAAAGTATACTTTTTTGACCTCCCGCAAAAATTAATGGTTAAAATTCCGGATTCCGTGAAAAAATTTTTTTCCGTTTTTTGGATTCCGGATTCCGTCGTTTTTTACATTCCGTATTCCGGATTCCGGATTCCGTGAAAAAATTTTTTTCCGTTTTCCGTATTCCGAGTTCCGAGTTCCCAAAATGCAATTCCACCCTACATTTTCTATCACAGTGATAAGTTTCAGGTTCGCTTCGCAATAAAACGTGTCCGGACTTCAAAGCGAACCCGACATTCGTGCACTGCTGCACATCGAAACTCCCGCCGACCAACTCGTTGTTGAAGGAAAAACACGGTGTTTATTGCTGCTCACTGGAGGATTTCGAGAAGGAGAAACAGGAGATCGCCAATCAGGAATTACGGGATTTCTTGAAAGAGTGAGTGCATCGCTTTTCAATTTGAATTTCAAGATGTCTGAAATCGTTTTTTCTTGCTTTAATGGGTGGGAAAAGGGTAACAACCAGAGGACGGGCGGAATTCCGAATTCCGGATTCCGCCGTTTTTTTTTCATTCCGTGCATTGCTCACGAAAAACAACGATGGCATTTGAAGAACTACTAGATACTAGAGAAGGGCGGAATTCCGGATTCCGTGAAAAAAATGTTTTTTCCGTTTTCCGTTTTCGCAGAGAACTCTGCAGAGAAGGGCGGAATTCCGGATTCCGCCGTTTTTTTCATTCCGTCTTCCGGATTCCAGACTCCGTGAAAAATTTTTTTTTCCGTTTTCCGTTTTCGGAATTTAATAAGATTTTGAGCTCTTTTTCTCAAAAGTCTGAAAATTGCGGTTTTCGTGGCGGGACCCAAAGAATAGGTAAAAATTATGAGGATTTTCAGCCGAATTTAAGACAAATTTCAGACCTCCACCTTCTAGCTCGGGTCCTAACCAGAGAAGGGAGGAATTCCGGATTCCGCATTCCGCATTCCAAATTCCGCCGTTTTTTTCATTCCGTCTTCCGGATTCCAGATTCCGAAAAAAAATTTTTTTCCGTTTTCCGTTTTCGGAATTCAATAAGATTTGGAGCTCTTTTTCTCAAAAGTCGGAAAATTGCGGTTTTCGTGGCGGGACCCAAAGAATGAGTAAAAAATTATGAGGATTTTCAGACGAATTTAAGACAAATTTCAGACCTCCATTTTCTAACTCGGGTCCTAACCAGAGAAGGGCGGAATTCCGGATTCTGCCGTTTTTTTCATTCTGTCTTCCGGATTCCAGACTCCGTGAATAAAAAATTTATTTCGTTTTCCGCATTCCGGAATCCGTGAAGAAAATATTGTAGAGATGTCGGGGGCATCTAGAAATGGTAAGAGACACGAGGATGAAGAAGAGAGACGCAGACAAGTCATACCACTCTAGCTTCTCTGCTCTCTCTCTCTCTCTCTCTCTATGTGTCGCCAATCAGGATTTACGGGAATTTGAATTTCAAGCTGTCTGAAATCGTTTTTTTTTTTTTGCTTTAATGGGTGGGAAAAGACTGAAAACCAGAGAAGGCGGAATTCCGTCTTCCGGATTCCAGATTCCGAATTCTCAAAATCTAATTCCGCCCTAAGAAGAGAGACGCAGACTAGTCATACCACTCTAGCTTCTCTGCTCTCTCTCTCTCGCTCTCTCGCTCGGAATTTCCGCGGAACTTCAACAAACTCCAGAAGCTCCAAATTAAAGTGACTCTGCTCTGTCTGTTGTGCTCTCAAACTAATCCAGTTTTCACAATTTCATGTGCAGCATTTAGTCTCTCCAATAGAGCCACGAAATAATCTGATTAGTTGGCGAGTTGGACGACCGGGACCCCTCTTGCCCTTCTTCCTCTAGTTGGTTTCCAAATTTCGTTTTTTTTTCCAGAGCCAGAGCAGCGGCAGCAGAATTGGAAGAGAGCCGGCTGGGGGGGGTGGTGGTGGTGGGGCAAATACACAGACACGCAGCACACACAATTTAATTAGCACCACTAAGCCCCGGGGGCCGCTAGGGGCGGGGAGAGCATACTGGTGGAGCACAAGTCCACTTTTTTTGAAACACATACACAATTTTGAATGAGAAGGAGGGATCAGAGTAGGGCGGAATTGCATTTTGGGAACTCGGAATGCGGAAAACGGAACACGGAATGAAAAAATCGGCGAAATCCGGAATTCCTCCCTTCTCTGATAAAAACGCCATATCGCGGAATCCGGAATGCGGAAAACGGAAAAAATAATTTTTCACAGAATTCGGAATGTGGAAAACGGAATAAATATTTATTCACTGAGTCTGGTTCGGATTCGGAAATTCGGAAGACGGAATGAAAAAACGGCGGAATCTGGAATTCCGCCCTTCTCTGGTTGGCACCCGAGCTAGAAGGTGGAGGTCTGAAATTTGTCTTGAATTCGGCTGAAAATCCTCATAATTTTCACCTATTCTTTGGGTCCCGCCAAGAAAACCGCAATTTTCAGACTTTTGAGAAAAAGAGCTCCAAATCTTATTGAATTCCGAAAACGGAAAACGGAAAAAAAAAAATTTTCTCGGAAGCCGGAATCCGGAAGACGGAATGAAAAAAAACGGCGGAATCCGGAATTCTGCCCTTCTCTGATAAAAACGCCATATCGCGGAATCCGGAATGCGGAAAACGGAAAAAATATTTTTTCACGGAATCCGGAATGCGGAAAACGGAATAAATATTTTTTTCACAGAATCTGGAATTCTTTTTTCACGGGAAGAACATTTTTTTCACGGAATCTGGAAAACGGAAGAAACACTTTTTCACGGAAGACGGAATGATAAAAACGGCGGAATCCGGAATTCCGCCCTTCTCTGCAGAGCTCTCTGCGAAAACGGAAAACGGAAAAAAACTTTTTTTCACAGAATCTGGAATCCGGAAGACGGAATGAAAAAACGTCGGAATCCGGAATTCCGCCCTTCTCTGCAGAGTTCTCCGCGAAAACAGAAAACGGAAAAAATTTGTTTCTCGGAATCCGGAATTCTGCCCTTTTCTGCAGAGCTCTCTGCGAAAACGGAAAACGGAAAAAAAGTTTCTCACGACATGAAAAAAACAGCGGAATCCGGAATTCCGTCATCCTCCGCAAAGTTTCTGCGAAAACAGAAAACGGAAAAAAACAATTTCCACGGAATCGAATCCGGAATTCCGCTCTTCTCCGATAGCCGACAGATATCAAATGAAGTGAGCGCCATCTGGCGCGCCTTTGCCGCGATTTGAGGAACTACTGGCGCGCCTATGGCGCGTTCCGCGATTCTTCACTTTCCCAAGTGTGTAGAAGGAACTACTACACACATCTCGTGTCTTTTTTTCCTACTGTCAGCAAGAGAATTTCCTGCTCAGATTTGATTTGATGGAGGGGGGGGGGGATCCCAGGAGAGCCCCCCACCCCCCACCCCCCACCGTCATCTACTTTGAATCCCCCCTCAACTCAACTCACAAATCATAAAAATCACTTTACGAAAAACTCGTGATTCTTTTTTTTTTCTCTATCTCTCTCCGTCTCTCCGTCTCTCTCTCTCTCTCTGCTTCTCTGCGTCTTCCGATTCGCACGCACTATTTCGCTTAACAGGAGGAGGAGGAGGAGGACTGAAAGAAGAGAGTTGGAAAGCGAGGGGGGGGGGGGAGGAAATCTGATTTTGTGCTCTTTCGACACAGAGAAAGAGAGAAGGAAAAAGAAGAGGTCCCATTGGGATCCGGAGTTTCTCCTCCTTTAACTCAACAAAATAGATTCTTTTCGCGTTTTTTTTTTCGCTGGTGCTTTGGAAACTCTTTTTCGGATTTGAAGATGGGGGGGAATGGAATGGAATGGGTGAGATATTCTGAAAGCCTGAAATATTCTGAAAGACGGGGTGTGAAATCAGTGATTTTTTAAAGTTGAAAATGCAAGAAAACCTGTCAACTTATATTAATCCTTTCACCTCCCAGCGCGCATGTCCTTGATGGTCTAGTGGTTAGTGCGCTTGCCTGCCAATCAATTAGTTGTGCTGGGTTCGGTTCCAATCTACTTTCCAAAACGTTTTGCCTTTTATTTTATTGCATATAATTTTTCAAATAAAAACGCGAGTTACTTTTCCTGCTAATATGTAAGAGATCACATATGAAAAGGGCTCCCCTCTCCGACCGCCTTTAAAGAAAGCGAGCAACCGGAAAAATAAGTAGCATGAGAGGCTAAACGAGAAATAGTGTTGAAGATGAAGCGACGCAGACGGTGTGCTTCCTGTTATGAGCCCTAACCGGTGGTGCTCTCCTTCTGGACGTCTTTTACTAATTCTTTGAAGAAAAAAGAGAAAAAAAAACTTGTTGTCTCGTGAGGTTCACTGGAAACATGGATCAGGGGTCGGAAGATGAAGGAGGGGGGGGGGGGAGAAGGGTTGCAAGGAAGACGCGTCAATGGCGCGCCAGGTGCATTGCTTCACGAAAAACAACGATGGCATTTGAAGAACTACTAGATACTAGAGAACTGCGGAATTCCGGATTCCGAAAAAAAATTTTTTTCCGTTTTCCGTTTTCGCAGAGAACTCTGCAGAGAACGGCGGAATTCCGGATTCCGCCGTTTTTTTTCATTCCGTATTCCGGATTCCAGATTCCGAAGAAATGTTTTTTTCCGTTTTCCGTTTTCAAGATGTCTGAAATCGTTTTTTTTTGCTTAAATGGGTGGGAAAAGGGTAAACACCAGAGGAGGGCGGAATTCCGGATTCCGCATTCCGGATTCCGCCATTTTTTTCATTCCGTCTTCCGGATTCCAGATTCCGCGAAAAATGTTTTTTCGTATTCCGTTTTCGGAATTTAATAAGATTTTGAGCTCTTTTTCTCAAAAGTCTGAAAATGGCGGTTTTCGTGGCGGGACCCAAAAAATAGGTAAAAATTATGAGGATTTTCAGTCGAATTTAAGACAAATTTCAGACCTCCACCTTCTAGCTCGGGTCCTAACCAGAGAAGGGCGGAATTCCGGATTCCGGATTCCGCATTCCGGATTCCGTCATTTTTTTTATTCCGTCTTCCGGATTCCGGATTCCGCGAAAAAATTTTTTCCGTATTCCGTTTTCGGAATTTAATAAGATTTTGAGCTCTTTTTCTCAAAAGTCTGAAAATTGCGGTTTTCGTGGCGGGAACCAAAAAATAGGTAAAAATTATGAGGATTTTCAGCCGAATTTAAGACAAATTTCAGACCTCCACCTTCTAGCTCGGGTCCTAACCAGAGAAGGGAGGAATTCCGGATTCCGCCGTTTTTTTCATTCCGTCTTCCGAATTCCGTCTTCCGGATTCCAGACTCCGTGAAAAAATTTTTTTTCCGTTTTCCGTTTTCGCAGAGAACTCTGCAGAGAAGGGCGGAATTCCGTATTCCGCCGTTTTTTTCATTCCGTCTTCCGAATTCCGGATTCCGTGAAAATTTTTTTTTCCGTTTTCCGTTTTCCGGATTCCGAGTTCCCAAAATCTCTGCTAGATTCTCTCCGGCGCAAGATTCGCGTTAAAGGTGCGCCAGCCTCTTAAGGGTTGCATTCGAATTTCTGAATCCTCCAGAATTTCAGCAATTTTAAGCCCCATTCCTTTTCCAGATACCTCGCCTTGATCATCTTCGGCTCTGTGCTCGTCATTTCGCTCTTCGTCATTATCACTGCGATAGTATGCAAAAAAATTCCCGGCTGCCCAATGTATCAGAGTATTCACTGTGAGTTTTTTAAAATTAATTTTATAACTCTTATATGTACGCGCCAAAGGCGCACCAGAAGTTTTTTTCTATTCTTGTAAAAAGATCATTAGTTCCTTGAAAGGAGCGTCGAGTTTAAATAAGCCCTTTATCACTTTGCAAACGGGTGCGCGCGCGGCGCAGTGGTAAAATTTTTGCATTTCATTCCGATGCTCCCAAGTTCAATTCCATCCAAGCTAAAACTATTTTTGCATGCTTCGAGCGGTATAATCGAAGTGTAATTTCAGCTTTTTAAGCATTTAGAATTCAAATCAGTTCGTTTTTTTTTTCCAGTAATCGCCAGGTCCAGTGACTCGCCGTCGGCGCTCTACCGTCCTGTCGATCAGATTCCGCCGAAAATGTACGAAGCTCCGCCGCCCTACGAGTGCTTCGTGCCGCCGCCGATCGGAACTGGAACGACGAGCGCTTCCGTCATGACGGACAATGATGAGTGGAATTGCATTCTGGAAAACGAGGTGAGCTTCTTTTTGAGTTTTGAGCGAAAAAAAGCACTATTCGAACGCGCCGAAGGCGCGCCAGCTTTCTAAAAAGCCATGTATGAAGAAACGCGTCAACAGCGCCCCAGACACTTATTTTTTTTTTGAATTTTTGTATGAATCGAAGCTATAAAACTGTAATTTTACTGGAAAACGCGCTTAATTTGAGAAAAAAAATGCTCCAGACTGATGGAACGCGTCACAGGCACGCCAGCAACCAGAGTGGGCGGAGTTCCGGATTTTGGGAACCCGGAATCCGGAAAACGGAAAACGGAAAAAAATGTTTTCACGGAATCTTGAATCCGGAATTCCGCCCTTCTCTGTAAAGTCTCTGCAGGGAACTCGGAATCCGGAAAACGGAGAACGGAAAAAAAAACTTTTTTCACGGAATCTGGAATCCGGAAGACGGAATGAAAAAAAACAGGGGAATCCGGAATTCCGCCCTTCTCTGCAGAGTAAGGCGGAATTGAATTTTGGGAACTCGGAATCCGGAAAACGGAAAACGGAAAAAAACATTTTTTTTTCACGGAATCTGGAATCCGGAAGACCGAATGAGAAAAACGGCGGAATCCGGAATTCCGCCCTTATCTGCAGACTAGGGCGAAATTGGATTTTGGGAACTCGGAATCCGGAAAACGGAAAACAATTTTTTTCACTGAATTCGGAATCCGGAAAACGGAAAAATATTTTTTCACGGAATCTGGAATTAGAAAGACGGAATGAAAAAAACTGCGGAATGCGGAATTCCGCCTTTCTCTGCCAGCAACTAGTGAATACAGTAATCCATTCTCAATTCTTTCAGGTCAACGGATCTCGACGGACACCGCCCCGTGTGTCTTAAGAAATTTGAAATAAGCATGTTCCCCGTCCGCCGCCCGTCTTCGCCCGTCTCCACCCGCCCCCTCGCTCCCCACCATTTTCGGGTCTCGCCACGAAGTAACTACGCCGTTTTACCACGTTTTTTTTGTTTCGAAAAATCTCGAAATTTCAGAATTTTCTGTGGATTTTCAGCCAATTTTTCATGAACTTACCCATGTCGTTTCTGCTTGTAACTCTTGTGATTTTTTGGGTTTTTCGAATTATTTTTTTTTTTTGAAAAAAATCAAATTTCGTCAAAAACCCGCCATCAATTTCATCAATTTTTGGTGCTTATTCATGTGCTTTTTCCATTGTTTTTTGTCTGAAAATTTCCGTATTTCAATGTGTTCAAATGATCTCCTCGTATGCCTGCTTTATTTTTTACTCGAAATGAAATAATTTTTGATTTCCATCGCGCCAGAGGTGCGCCAGATGTCGGTAACTTGGAATTTCAGATTCGCTAATTCTGGAAGAGCACAATCCTCGTTTTCAGATGTCGAAGACGTTCAAAATGACGATGATCATAGGATCATTTCAAAATTATTCAATTTGGGTCTCACCACGAAGACAGTATTTCCAGAATTTGCTCATTGTGACTTTTAAAAAGAGCTAAGCTTGAAGCAAGTACAGTAGCCCACCGTAAACTGGAGGAATGCAGGTCTTCGTGTTGGGACCCAAATTTTCTCAAAATTTCAGAGAAGTAGGTCATGATTATACTCATTTCAAAGGTCTCAAAGAGCTAGATCTGAAAATTGACGTTAAATTTCAGAATATGGAATATTTTAAGTGTTATGACGGGAAAATTCCTTAGACATCGCAATTTCCTCTGAAAATTGCTGAAAAGCTGAAAATCGATATACATCCAACTCAAAAAAAGCCTTCTATCCTTGAATCCTCCGGAATTTCAGCAAATTTTAAGCCTGGTTTGGTCTCTTCATGATGATTGCCACTGCGATGCACAAAAATGCACAAAAAAAGTTCCCGGCAGCCCAATTTCAGAAGATTCTAACAATCTGAAAAACGCGTCAAAGGCGCACCAGCTATTCTTGTAACAAAGTCTTTCCTGTGGTCACCAAGGTCACCAAATGAGCGTCGAGTTTAAATAAGTCTTTTATCACTTCTTTCATGGTTGTTCGCGTGGCGCAGTGGTAAAACTTTTGCATTTCGTTCCGATGCACCTAAGTTCAATTCCATCTAAGCTGAAACTATTTTTGCATGCTTCGAGCGGTATAACCGAAGTGTAATTTCAGCTTTTTCAGCATTTAGAGCTCAAACAACAAAGTCGAATTTTGTTCAAATCAATTTTTGCCGGCGAACATCAATTTCAGTTCCCATTTCCAGTAATCGCTAGGTCCTCTACCGTCCTGTGGATCAGATTCCGCTGGAAATGTACGAAGCTCCGGCTACCGGAAGATGCTTCGTTCCGCCGTCGCCCTCTACCGTCCTGTGGATCAGATTCCGCCGGAAATGTACGAAGCTCCGGCTACCGGAAGATGCTTCGTTCCGCCGTCGCCCTCTACCGTCCTGTGGATCAGATTCCGCCGGAAATGTACGAAGCTCCGCCCCCCCCCCCCGAAAAATGCTTCGTTCTGCCCACGACTGAAACTGAAACGACAAGCTCTTCCACTCCCCCCCCCCCCACCCACTGATACTCGCGGAGTCGCAATTAGCTTAAATTGACGGCCAGCTCCATATTTCCAGTATGGGAACCACGGCTAAATCTGGAATCCGGAAGACGGAATGAAAAAAATGGCGGAAACCGGAATTCCGCCCTTCTCTGCAGAGTTCTCTGCGAAAATGGAAAACGGAAAAAAAAATTTTTTTCGGAATCTGGAATCTGGAAAACAGAATGAAAAAAGGAGCCCGCTGAAAAGCGGGCTCCTTCCGGGCTGCCCACGGGCCGGATTCTAGTTAGCGGGCTTCTCCCGGGCTGCCCACGGGCCGGATTCTAGTTAGCGGGCACCTTCCGGGCTGCCCACGGGCCGGATTCTAGTTAGCGGGCACCTTCCGGGCTGCCCACGGGCCGGATTCTAGTTAGCGGGCTCTTTCCGGGCTGCCCACGGGCAGGATTCTATAATAGTTAGCGGGCCCCTTCCGGGCAGCCCACGGGCAGGATTCTATAATAGTTAGCGGGCTCCTTCCGGGCAGCCCACGGGCAGGATTCTATAATAGTTAGCGGGCTCCTTCCGGGCAGCCCACGGGCAGGATTCTATAATAGTTAGCGGGCTCCTTCCGGGCTGCCCACGGGTAGGATTCTATAATAGTTAGCGGGCACCTTCCGGGCTGACCACGGGCAGGATTTTATAATAGTTAGCGGGCTCGGCTGCCCACGGGCCGGATTCTAGTTAGCGGGCACCTTCCGGGCTGCCCACGGGCCGGATTTTAGTTAGCGGGCTCCTTCCGGGCGCCCACGGGCCGGATTCTAGTTAGCGGGCTCCTTCCGGGCTGCCCACGGGCCGGATTCGAGTTAGCGGGCTCTTTCCGGGCTGCCCACGGGCAGGATTCTAGTCAGCGGGCTCCTTCCGGGCTGCCCACAAAGAATTCAAAAGCGCTTGCAAAAACCGTGCCAGGGTTGCGTTTTTCTTGTTTGGAGGGGGGGGGGCGACCTTCGACTGAAACCAGACGACTAAGAAAGAAAAAAAAAGAAGAATGAAGCTAGGCATTCTCACTTTGGAGACCTAATTAAATAATTCTTTTTTTTTTCTCGCGGTGCGCCTTTGAATTGTTTCCAATTATTTCTCTCTCTGTTGACCTTTTTTCCGAATAAAACTTTCAGCAAAGATCGTTAAAAACCCATTTTTCCCGCCCGCCCTCCACCCGCCCATTTTTTTCTGAAAAAAAAGTAATTTCCTCGAGACTCAAATCGCTGTTTTTCTTCCGCGTTTTGCACCAACATCGTGTACTCCTAGAGGAAAATGCGGAAAATAGCGTTGGCAAGCGAGAGACGCAGCTATTTTTTCTTTTTTATAGTTAAATAAAGTTCAGTGTTTGCGGACCAGTGAAGTCACGAGCGATTACTTGGCACGCCGCCAAGTCGTGTTTTAGCAATCTAGTGACGTCATCGCATGATTCGCAGTTGGGCGTAAAGTTGGAGAAGCGCGTGGCCTAGAAAATGCTAGGCCACCCCACTTAAGAAACACGCAAACATCTTCTCTATATATCTATCTACTCAAAAAAAAATGGAAAGAGGAAAGTTGGTTAGTCCTCCCCCCCCTCCAACACCCCCCCCCCCGCCCCGGGGGATGACAACCACCAAGCACGTCCATCAACAGCTCACGTTTTTTGTCTGTTTGTCCATCTGTTCGTCTGTTTTTCTTGTTTGTCTGTCTGTATGTCTTTATGTCGGTTTGTCTGACTTTTGTCTGGCTCGTTTCCTGTTTTTCTGTCTGTCTTTTTGTCTGTTTGTCTATCTGTTCGTCTGTTTTTCTTGTCTGTCTGTCTGTCTATTTGTCGGCATGTCTGTTGTCCTGTC
This sequence comes from Caenorhabditis inopinata, assembly GCA_003052745.1. Lineage (NCBI taxonomy): Eukaryota > Metazoa > Nematoda > Chromadorea > Rhabditida > Rhabditidae > Caenorhabditis > Caenorhabditis inopinata. The sequence goes on along the minus strand of AP018154.1, from coordinate 2,271,432 downwards.
TGTCTGTATGTCTTTATGTCGGTTTGTCTGACTTTTGTCTGGCTCGTTTCCTGTTTTTCTGTCTGTCTTTTTGTCTGTTTGTCTATCTGTTCGTCTGTTTTTCTTGTCTGTCTGTCTGTCTATTTGTCGGCATGTCTGTTGTCCTGTCTGTCTGTATGTCTTTATGTCGGTTTGTCTGACTTTTGTCTGGCTCGTTTCCTGTTTTTCTGTCTGTCTTTTTGTCTGTTTGTCTATCTGTTCGTCTGTTTTTCTTGTCTGTCTGTCTGTCTATTTGTCGGCATGTCTGTTGTCCTGTCTGTCTGTATGTCTTTATGTCGGTTTGTCTGACTTTTGTCTGGCTCGTTTCCTGTTTGTCTGTCTGTCTTTTTGTCTGTTTGTCTATCTGTTCGTCTGTTTTTCTTGTCTGTCTGTCTGTCTATTTGTCGGCATGTCTGTTGTCCTGTCTGTCTGTATGTCTTTATGTTGGTTTGTCTGCTTTTTGTCTGGCTGGTTTCCTGTTTGTTTGTCTGTCCTTTTGTCTGTTTGTCTATCTGTTCGTCTGTTTTTCTTTTGTCCTAATTGCATGTCCGTGCTTATGGCTGTATGTCTATATGTCTGTTTGTCTGTCTGTCTGTTTGTTGGCATGTCTGTGTTTCTGTATGTCAGTATGTCTATATCAGAGTAGAGCGGAATTGGATGTTGGGAACTCCGGAATCCGGAAAACGGAAAACGGAAAAAAATGTTTTTCACGGAATCTGGAATCCGGAAGACAGAATGAAAAAAACGGCGGAATACGGAATGCGGAATGCGGAATCCGGAATTCCTCCCTTCTCTGCAGAGTAGGGCGGAATTGGATTTTCGGAACTCGGAATCCGGAAAACGGAAAACGAAAAAAAAATGTTTTTCACGGAATCTGGAATCCGGAACACGGAATTAAAAAAAACGGCGGAATTCGGAATGCGGAATGCGGAATGCGGAATTCCGCCCTTCTCTGGTCTATATGTCTGCATATCTGTCTGTTTGTCTGTCAGTCTGTCTTTCGTTTTGCCTGTCTATCTGTCTGTCTGTCTGTCTGTCTGTCTGTCTGTCTGTCGGTCTGTCTGTCTTTCTGTTTGCTCGTCTGTCTGTCTGTCTGTCTGTTTGCCGACATACCTGCATATATGTATGTCTGTGTGTCTGCATATCTGTATGCCTGTATGTCTGTCTGTTTGTCTGTCTGTCTGTCTGTCTGTCTGTCTGTCTGACTCCTCTTCTCTGTCTCTCTATTTCTCTCAATGTTTCTCTCCAACTCGCTCTCTATCTCTAATCCTAGTCGAGTCCTGACACACTGCAGAGAGCACCGAAATGAAAAATGAGCTGGTGGGGGGGGGGGGGGGGGGGAGAGTGTGTGTTTGCTGTACTTGTGTTTTAGCACCTAATTTTTCATATTCCAACACCCACCGCGCTTCCAGAA